>CP139508.1:432980063-433468655 GCA_021014915.2 Artemisia tridentata subsp. tridentata
AAAAGTCTATAAAGAAAGAAGGGGATGCAGTGTTAAAGCATATCTAGTTTAATTTTAGTTTTCTTAATGTCGAATTAGTTAATTGTCAATTTCCAGTTTATGTTCAAGACTAGACTCGACTTAAGCTAATGAAACAAAAATAACAAAAAGATAAAATAAACATAGAATGAAACGGGATGGTAGTCCGTATGTTTTTTCTACTTTTTCTTTTTCTATTTTTTTTTGTGCATACACTCTTGCCCTACCATCCAAAATAATACATCATAGGGGGGTTGTATCCCCCTTACACTTGAATTTTTATATAACTTTACAATTAACTATTCTAATGACTCGAATTAAGATAATCAAAACACTTGGAGTACTTTTAAAATATTTAGCACATATGGGGGTAATAATATTGTTCTTCCCCATTACTCCATTACACTAGTACTTTACCCTTGAGTCCCAATCGTCCCAAAACAATATGTACAAGGATATGACTCGACTTAGCAACCATGTAATCAATTAGATAATTAACTTGGGGTTTAAAACAAATGTTGTCACAATAATGCACTAAAAATGAGTGCATACAAGGTAGGCTAAGGTGATTTGGGTGTACATTTAAGTGGGGTGTAAACAAATTCTTCCTTTAAGTAAAATGCTTAAAGTTAGAAACGAAAAGATAGGCTCTGAGGGGTGTACTAGGGGTATCGTGTACTAAAAATGAGTACAACGCAAAGGGTGTGGGAGAATTACTTGACCAATGTAGCCAATGTAATTATAACAAAAACACAGGTGTAAAACGATGGGTTAATCCTAATGCCTCTTATCATGTAGTAAATCTAACTACACGAATGTAGTCTCACTTGTGGCCTCGGAATGGTCCTAACGCAAGTTCTAGAATCTAAGTGCTACCGGTACACACATCATAGCATAAATGCTTTTCCTACCAATTCTAGGGGCGAACCTCACATATTTGGGGGTGGAAAATTTTTTTAGTGGTACGGTTTTGTGCTAGTCATATAACTCCTATCCATGAGACGCTCATTAAGACCAAAGTTTCACTCCTATATGTTGTAAAAAATTTTAAATTTGGCACTAAAATTGCCCTAACAGGTATTTATCTCAGTTTTATTACACATCTACCATTAAACTGACAAAAATCAAGTGCAATTGTATTCTCTAAAGTATCGTATTTTACCCCCCCTTACACTTAAGATGAACATTGTCCCCAATGTTCAAATAACAAGATGTAAAAGTAAATAAGGTAAAAGAATGAAATCAAATACTCCCCTGATTCGTTCGGTGGATAAAGAGGTAACATGGTTAGATCTTCTTCCAAGGTAATGTTGAAGCTTCAAGACTAAAGCATCGCCAAAAGCTTGATTCCACATACAATCTCCTTGTCCAAAATAACATGTTAAACCTGAGAAAACAAACACGAAAACCTGCATAACATCGGCGGGATAAATCTATATAAGGATATAATGCTTGTGGAATGATTATTTTGCAGATTCCTGGAGTTTATAAGTTAGAGATTTAATAAAACATTTTATGATTCCGGAAGAAAAACAAAACTTTAAAAAAAAAATTCCAAAAAACTATGCCTGACGCCGTCAGACTGAGGTCTGACGCCGTCACATGTGATCTGACAGATTTTTCATGTTAAGTTTCCGGAAAATTTCTGGAAAAACTCAATCCTTATTTCCTGGAAATCCTGCAAAATATCATTGTGACTCGATACAAGCATTTGACTCAAACAATTACTAATATGTATGTTAATTTAATATTGTTATGATTCATGTTCATTTGTTCTAATAAACCGATTTGGATTTCCCTTACACTTATCTTTTGCAAAATACCTTTATATGTAGTTAAGACGAAGTTAAAAACAAAATAAAGCATTTTCACAATTTAGTTTCGAACATGAATCGATAATAATAAAAATTAAACATACATACGGAAGCAAATAAAATCAAACAAACAAATAAATAAACACACAAAGCAAATAAAGCTTGGGTTGCCTCCCAAGAAGCGCTTGTTTTTGTTCGAGTCACGAGCCTGACTCTGCCCTTATTTAACGGATAAAGGAGAGGTTTTCCCTACACTTAGGGTTAAGTGCGGGTGATAGTAGCGATACACACCGACTCGGTATGAGTATGCCACGTGAGGAAAGAGTGGTGGATGAATTATATGCTCATAGATGTGGGATCCAATCATCATAACCTTACTTAGTTCAATTGGGTCAATGGGTGAATTGAAGTTTTCTCCTAGAAAGGGATCATCTTCTATCAACTTCGAGAGACTCCTAGTTGGGAATCCATCTTGACCTAATAAACCCGGTTTAAACCCATAATGTTTCTTGTGATTAATCATGAATGGGTGATGTATGTATGAAAGGTTATGGTTCACTCCTATGTCAGCTTCCTCTCTACAAGGCTTAGAGTCTACTACCTTCAACGTAAAACTACCCGGACTATATGGTTTGATGGGTGGATCGGGACCTAATTCAATTCCTAAGTTCACATCTAAGGATGGAAGATTAGGTAACGGTTTTGGTTTAGGCTCCGGTTCATCAAAACTAGGAACTTCCATAGAACTAAAAGAAAGGTTATGACTACAAGTATTCAAACCTATTTCTTCTAGTTTTGTTTGGTCCAAGGGCTCTACCTCTATTGGGGTTCCTATAGTCTCTTCTACTTCTTCCGGGTAAGTCATGGGTGGTGTGTGTGCCTCAAATGATGGTAGGACTTGTGGGGTACTTGGTGGGCTTATGCTACTTACCTCATCATTCCTTGTGTCAAGATCACCTATGTCCTCATCATGTGTTTTAGTAGAATCTAACCCTAACATTTTCCCAAGTATCTCAAGTGCTTCTCTAGGCATCTCAACTTCTATGTCCGAATCATAAGGATCTTCCTCAATAATCCGACCATGTTCAATTTGCCTAAAGGATTCATCATGTGTTCTTCGGGATTCAAAGTCATTGGTCATAAAACCTAGGTCTTTTTGATCAATGTGATCATGTTCGGCTAAATCCTCCATCACATCAAGGTCACCTATGTGTTCATACTGTATTATGGTAGTGCCTAACCATGACATGCAGCTAGGTGGCTCAACTCTACCCTCATCCCCAAACAAACTTGTTTCATGATCCTTGAAATTTGTGGTCAATTGACTTGTATTAATGTTTGTTGGGTTGTCTACTATATAATAATATTGGGCACAATTCTCAATAGCTTCCCATGCTTCCTCAGCACTTAATTCCCTAAGATCCCTGCCGGCAAAATGGTAAATGTCCCTTTGGGCATGTCGGTCGACATGATTGTAAAAGATTTGAGTTAGGGACCAAAAATCGAAGTTATGATGAGGGACTTTTTGGAGTAAATATTTAAAACGAGTCCATGCATCATAGAGAGGTTCATCTTTATGTTGTTTAAACATCAACATGTCATATGGAGTGGGTGAATTACGTGGTTGGTGGTATGGTGGATTCGCGTTCTCCATAATGGTGAACGGAAGAGTCAATGGAAATTACGAACAAACACACAAAGAAAAATAGATAGACTAAAGAAAACCTAGAAAAATAAAATAAAAATCTCACTAGAAAGGAATCGAGTGAGTAGACCTAATAAAATAAAAATTCAACCTAAACAATAACTATTCCCCGGCAGCGGTGCCAAAAACTTGATGCGTGGTTTTGCGACCTTACAACAGGTTTTACCTCTCGAGGGATCTCAAGAGGCTTGCAATCCCCACCAGGCAGTGTACCTGACCGATGTAGTATAGTGTAGTGGCAAGTACCGGGGGATTGATCGTTCTCTAGGGGAATAGTGTCGTTAGGATTGAAAAACTACTCTAATAGGTCTAAGGGTGAGGGAAGATTCTTTTTGTATTTTTATATTTTTATGAAAGCAAGTAAAATCTCGGGTTTGAAGGAGTGGGCGGAATTAGTTGCTAGTCAACTAACCCAAATAACTACAAATGCAAATAAAATAAATAACAAATAAAATAAAAGGGTGGTGGAACTTATATGGAGAGAAATGTGTTTACTTAGATTTCCTTACTCCCTAACTATCTTTTACCGGTTGATTAGTGTGTATTAATTGCGTGGATGACGGGTGTATTCCTTAATACCAATCGTGGGGTGGCGTACGTACTTCCCCAACTCTATGAACTCCTACTTCACTCCTATGTCGAGCCGGCTAAGAAGCTCCTAACATGGGATCACTAGAATTCGTTCATGCATTAAATACAACCATAAAAACCTAGTACGCATTGGTTCATGTTTCTTAAGACGTTCAAGCAAGTTACCGAATAGGAGGTTAGCCAGTTTTCTTAATCCAAACATCGATAAACAATCATCCAATACAATTAATAACACACCAACAACCAATAATCAATAGTTAGGTTTCATTAGATCTAAGCAAACACAAGATAAATCTAGCCTAGCATGTTAAACAAAAGACAAGAACAAGATAGAATCAAACAATACATAGACATATTGAATGATTAATTGATTACTTATCTTCAATTGAACATGGGAGATCCAAGGGTATAAAAACCCTTAAAAATAGCAGAAAATCGTCTTTAGGGTTTCTCCTCACAAAGTTGCACACAATGAATGAAAATTGCAAAAGTATATATAGAATATAGAGTCTGACGGCGTCTCCTTTGGGTCTTGACGCCGTCACCTCGCCGTGTTTAGGGTTCCTTGATAGCCTTCTTGACGCCGTCTCGTTGTAATCCTAGAAAATGCTCTCTGGCGCGTCAGGGGTTGACGCTGTCAAGAATGGCTTGACGCCGTCTCGTGTAATTTTCCAGCCGATTTTGAGACTTTGTCGTTTTCTTCACTTTTATGCTCCAAAAACGTCCAAAATGCTTTCTTTTCCAGATTTCTTCTTCAAAGTACCTAAAATGACAAAAGGAACGATTTAGGGCAATATTTGATCAAATAAATACGATTTAGGGCTTAAATGACCCCCCAAAAGCGGTACACTTTTCGCCTCATCATGGCGGCAAAAGCAATTTAAATGGCTGGGATCTCTTTGACTCATCCAACGGTCATGATTGTTGATGGGATTTACTCAAAAGCATGTGAGAAGGTTCAAAAGTCTATAAAGAAAGAAGGGGATGCAGTGTTAAAGCATATCTAGTTTAATTTTAGTTTTCTTAATGTCGAATTAGTTAATTGTCAATTTCCAGTTTATGTTCATGCTTTCAAGTACTTTTCTTAGCATTCTCAGTGTATTGTAAAACTTTTCCAAGTATCTAATTTAAGTTTCAGTTCAATATTCAGTGTTTGCCATTTTTATCTCAAAAATACAATTTGGTACGAATGTTGTTTGTAGTTGTTGTTAGGGACCCATAAGCTCATGTAAGGTTGATATAAAGCTTATTTAAGCTTTTAGAAACAATAAATCCAGTTTTACTTATAAAAAGAAAAAAAATAAAAAATACCAATAAATAAGTCAAAAATCAAAAATCATGGTGATAATGAAGAAAAGCTGGAGCATGGGATATAATGGATTGCCCATGGGTTAGTGGTTTCATGGGAAACCTATAGATTGGTTCTTGGCTCTTGGTTTCTTGGTTTCAGTTGGACTAATCATTTGTAAGCCTTTACTCAATTTTTCTTATTTGCTACATAGGTTGGTAAACCTTGTTGTTATCTGTATTTCTAGGTTCTATTTGTGTTAGTTAATCATAATCTTGCTTAATATAGTTTGGTTGTTCTTTGGAATTGATTGTTGCAAGAATCTCAATTTTTCAGTCAAAATAGCAAATTGGTACTATCTGAGTTTTATGCTTGTACTCTTGTTGTTTTGTGCTCAGTTGGACTTGTTGTGTGCTAATACATAGTTTGGAATCAGTTCTAAGGATTAAAACAGTTAGTTGCTTTGAAATTACAAGATCACTTTTTTTTAAAGGGTGTTTGGAATTGCTGTGTAAACTGTAATACAAGTTGTTAGTGTTTTTGTTCTTGTTTGATGTAAGATACCACATGTTCTAATATCTCAGTGAAACATTAAAAACCCATGCTCACTTAAAAGAAAGTCAAAATTGCTTTTGATCTCTATTTGTTGTTTAACTGTTAGGTTTCAAGGTACTAATTTCATTATACAAGTTCAAAAGTTGTTAACCTAGCTTAATTTCATCTTTAAGTAGCTTAAATTAACATAATCAGTAGTTAAACTTGAATCAAAGTTCACATTAGTCAATTTGTTAGTATAAGTTAAAAAGTCAAAATTTTAGCTTTGATAATTTTTGAATAAACTTTAGAATTTCGTGTAGGATTTAATCTTGGCTTGTAAGACTTGTGCTTCTAGGATTTAGTTATTCTGTTGCTTGACTTGCTCATAGTATTTTTCTTAATTTTTAGTTAGCTTTTTAAACTGCTTAATTGTTGCTTGTTGTTTAGCTGTTTTCCAAAAGCTTGCCCTGCTCACAGGTTTCATAACCCACTTCACACCCTTGCACAATCTTTGTTACTTAGCTTGAGCTTGTGTATTTTGTTGTTTTGTGAAGCTTAACTGGCTAGCTTGTTGTGTGCATGCTTTTCTTTCCATTGTTTGCTTTTTACAACTGCTTATTTGCTTATCATGTTTGTTTAAAGCAATTCCCTACACTGAGTATCCAGTGTAGGTGAGCAATTTTACAAGCCCATCATAAGCTCATTTCTGAGTTTCAGCTTGTGAATCTTGGTTCTTTGTGGAGCTTAACAAGCCATCTCAAGGTTCCAATAATCAGTAAGCTTTTTCAAAGCTTGTTTCCTAGGGTTGCAATCAGCTCCTAGTTTGTCCCATTTCATTGAGTGCACTAAACCCTCAGTGCATACAAGGTTTTTCATAAGCTTCTTATAAGCTCTCTAGTGGGTCCTACCCTGAGAGCTTTGGCTTTTTGGAAAGCCCATCATCTCATCTTGCTTCCTCAGTCCTTGGTTTGGGCTTTTCAGCTTATTTATTGAGCTTAAAGACCCTCTAAACTTGACTGTAGGAGTGTTTGGTTAACTGTGTGATAAGTAAAGTGCTTATTTGCTTATCCTAGCTTATCCAGTGCATGTACTTGTTCTTTTTCACTCATTTCCAGTTCACTTTTGTATTTTACATCTTATTTTTCCTAGGTTTCCAGTTTCATAGCTTATTTGAGCTTTTGAGCTTCATTTGAGCCAAAAAGCTCATCTGCTTGTTCCATAAGCTCACATTTTGCTTATTCTTCATTTCCACAACTTTTGTTTTAATTAAAGTTTCATTTAATCAGTAGTTTAATAGATTTAAAAAAATAAAAAAACACAAAAACATCAATTTTTAATTAAAGTGATAGCTTTTATTGAGAAGCTTAAGCTTTTTAGCTTATTTCTCCACTTTTTAATTAAGCACTTTGCATTTTCATAATTTTCTTAAGTTCCTGTCACCCTAGGATATTTATAGAAAAAGTTTTAGATTTTTATTAGATCATTTAGTATTTATTAGAATTTAAATTAGTTAAAAAGTAATTAAAATAGTAATTAATTAATAATAAATACATAAATAGTGTAATAAATATAATTTCAGTTTTAAAATAAGTCTTATAATATTTTAGATTTTTCTAAGTTTTAATTTCAATTTTCTAGGTTTATTTTCTATTTTCTTTTTATTTAGTACATTTTAAATAATTAATAAATAGTTATTAATTAATAATAATTAGGTAATTAATCATATAATTAGATTTTCATTTCCATAATAATTTTTAAGTTAATTTAGACTTTTAGAAACTAAATTTGTATTTATCTAAGTTAGTTTGATATTTTTAGATAACCTTTAATTAGTTTTTAAATAATTAAATTAAGTTTTATTTAATAATAAATAGTTAAATAGAATTTTAATTAGAATTAAATAAGTTAAATTTATTTAATTTGCATTTAAGCCCCTTAGATTTGTAAAATCTTACTTTAGTTACAAAAACAATTCCAATCATTTTCCATTTCATAACATTTGATCACAAAACGTTTCTTAGCACAATTTCACATCTCGTTGGGAATTAAACGACCCGGGGATAAAACTATACTCCTTTGGTGAATTGAATTGGTTTCTTGACTGATTGACTTTTGTTGACTAAAATCCTTTGGTCAATTTAAGTTGACTGTTTAGAACCTATCAAAATTTTGGCGCCGCTGCCGAGGAGGTGTATTGCGTGTTAAACGTATTGCAGAATCGTGTTATTGATTCAACCCTTTGTATATCTACCACCTTTTTGTATATTTTCATAAACAATCAAAAACCAAAAATATTCTTCTCCCCTCTTTCATAATTCACTTTCTCTGTGGGAATTTCTAGAGTTGTTTCAAGTGCATGCGCACTCGTTCTCAATCGAGACGACTTCGTCAACAAAAGAACGTATCCTTACGTGCTATTATTGAAGATCCAGTCCCAAAAATGGACGACAACCAAGATCCTCCCAAGGATGATGCAGTTCCTGATCTCCGTAAAATGGAGGAACTGTGTCAGCCTACCATGCTAGGAAGAGGTGGGCCCATTGCCCCTCTTCACATTACGGCCAATGATTTTGGAATTAAACATCATATGATTCAACAAGTCCAGAATTCATGCCAATTCCACGGTTTTCCTGGTGACGATGCAAATAAGCATCTTGACAAATTTCTATCCGTCACCCAAACCATGAAACAGAATGGTGTCTCCTGTAGAACCGTAGAGGGGGGGGGGGTGAATACGGTTTCTTCGGCTTTTTAGATGTTTAAAAACTTTAAGCCTTGAAGACAACCAAGTGGTCTAGGCAAGAATAACCACAAAACACAATCACAACCAAAGTATATAAAGCAAGTAAATGACACCACGATATATACTGGTTCCGGATGGGGGGTTTAGACCATCTGTACGTCCAGTTGCGAATCCACGACACCGATACTATTCACTAGTATAATCCTTTCGGTGGACTACAAACCGTTACAATTCACTCCACCAATATTCAACAATATTGGTGCTCACAAAGAAGGAGCTACTACCCAAACGGTATTCCGCCCTCGGAAACCACCCAAAAGAACCTCGTGACTCGACTTAACCAAATGGTCACCAAGACCCCCAATCAAGACTTCCACCCGGAAGTATCAAACCCCAACTAGATCCCCAATGATCTAGGCTTGGTCACTAAGACACAAGACTTCCCGTACAAACAATTGAATGAAAGAATAAGTGTTTGTTCAACCAAGTCCTAACCTAACTTAGAGACTCGATTGTAATAGAAAGGGTAGAAGAAGACCCTCGACACAATCACAAGAGTGGATTAAGTTCTTGTGATTCTTCCCTTGCAAGGAGATGTGTTCTTTCAAAGATGTTAGTGTGATAATTAAGAACACAAGATTAGAGATAGAGAGATTTGAGAGAGATTAGAGAGAAAGAATGTAGAGAGAAAGAATAATGGCAAGGGGTAAGGAATACAAGAGGCAAGGGTGGTATTTATAGGCCAAGTCCCAAATTTGGGAAAAGTTTTACGAGACTGGCGCGTCGCCCGCGGGACAGCGCGCCAGGACTCTGGAACAATTTTCCCAAATGTTGAGATTTGGTCCTTGTAAATACCATACCTTGCTAAACCCCCAATTGTACTTCACACTAAACCTTAACATTAATCATTCTAAGGTTTACCAACTCAAATAGCCAATTTGAAAATCATTTTGTGAAGTAGATAAAGAGAAAACAAATTACCAAGGGTTTAAGGTGTGAAAGGGTAATTTGGAAGGGGTGTAAATGTAATTCCTCAAATGGCATAAGTGAGAAGAGAATATGCCATGGAATATTCCACAAGGGAAAGGTTAAGGTGTAACTATGGTTAGGTTAAGTGTTTAGAAGGTTAACCATGATTAAGTATGAGTGATGAAGGTTAAGTGTGTATGATGAAGGTTAACCATGGTTGGGTGTGTAGAGGGTTAAGTGTTGATGTGAGTTAGGTTGATGGTTAACCATGGTTGAGTGTAGAAGATGGAGGTTAACCAAGGTTAGGTTAAAGAGATGAAGGTTAATCATGGTTGGGTTGAGAAGATGAAGGTTAACCAAGGTTAGGTTAGGGTTTCATATGAGTTAACCATGGTTGGGTTAAGGTTGAGTGATGGAGACTAACCATGGTTAGTTGTGGTGAACCATGGTTGGGTTAAAGAAGATATTCCAAAGGAATATTCCTTTCTTGGAGAGAAAGGGTTGAGTTTGAAAGTATAGGGTGAAATATGTAAGTGTGTGTAAAGATGGTATGTGAGTGAAGTGTGTGTATTTTGAATATAAAGAGTGTATGTGAGTAGTGTGTGTATTTTGAATGTGTAGTGTGTGTATTTGAATTTGTGTGGGAGTATGTGAAGAGTGTGTAAGAGTGTGTAAGAATGTGTAAGTGTGTGTGAAGAGTGTATGTGAGTGAAGTGTGTGTAATTTGAAAATGTGTAGGAGTTTGTGAGGGGACAAGAAGAACAAAAGGGGTTAGGGTGTGTAAGGGAATATGTAAGAGTTTGTAAGAGTGTATTGGGAAGAGGTGATAGTGGTTTAGGGTTTGTGAGAG
Organism: Artemisia tridentata subsp. tridentata; assembly: GCA_021014915.2. NCBI lineage: Eukaryota > Viridiplantae > Streptophyta > Magnoliopsida > Asterales > Asteraceae > Artemisia > Artemisia tridentata. The sequence goes on from CP139508.1 coordinate 432,990,579, forward strand.
TGGTTTTGGGTTTGATGGTTTTGAGTTGGATGGTTTTGTTGGAGGTGGTTTGGAGTTGATGGTTTTGGGTTTGATGGTTTTGGAGTAAATGGTTTTGAGTAGAGTGGTTTTGGTTTAAGGTGGTTTTGATGAAAAAGTGGTAATTTGTAGAAGATGAAAATTAAGAAAGTGATTAAGGAAATAAAGAGAAGATTAGTAAATAATCTAATTTTCATTAAGAAGAAAAGTGTTTGACAATTTAAGATTATAAGTGAGAAAATCATAAGTTACTTATATACCCAAGTAACGACACGTCGAGAATCCATAATTTCATATCTCGTGACTTTCCACGACTCGACGTTCTCAATTAACACTTTGGTACAAACGAGTTAAGTGCTTTGCCTTGTTGTAAAGCATAACCCAAGTGGGAAAGGATGCGTTTACGCAAAGTGACCTTTGACTTCATTTGACCAATAAGGGAGTAAACCCGTTACGTGATTAGAGAAGGCGTAAGCACGGGATATGATCCTATGGATGCTTTCACGTGTTGTTACGTGAAATATATAAGCTCCCTAAGTTTAGAAAATCCTTGGCTAGAGGCGAGTGTTAGAAAACTTGAGTTGGCGTTTTCCCGTAAATGGGTGTTTTAGAAAAAGGATCTCTCAAATCTCAAAATTCGTTTCGAGTGTTCTCAATTAAGCACATAACATATACATACCTGAATTGAAAGATCCACATTTGTCGGGTAAGGGGAAAGCCGACTTTGATAATTCGGCCAAAACCATACAGACGGCTAGCGCGCTCCCGGCGCGTCGGCGCGCGGGCAGCGCGTCAGCATCATACATGGTTTTGATGAATTTTAGGCTACCGTTTGACGTTTTAGGTGTTTCGAAGGTTTATTTGTCATTATCAAAACATTAGGAGATCTTGATCATATTGCCTCAACAATCTCCCCCTTTTTGATGATGACAAATAAAATCCGAAAGCAAATAAAACTTACAAACGTAGCGAAGACAAGCGCGCCTTTGGTGAAGCTTGCGTCTTGACTTTGCCTTGTAAATTTGGTGAAGTCTTTGCTTGCTCTTGAGTACAAACGTAGCGAAGACAAGCGCGCCTTTGGTGAAGCTTGCGTCTTGACCTTGCCTTGTAAATTTGGTGAAGTCTTTGCTTGCTCTTGACCTTGATCTTCACTCTTGCTTTCTTTCTCCCCCTTTTGTCGAATCAAAAGGGCGGGATTTTAGTGTAGCTTATGAAATAGCACCCGAACGTGCTCCCCCTTAAACATAGCTCCCCCTTGTTTAAAGGCGGGGATCCATGGGTCAAGAGTCTCACCTTTGCGGTGGCCTAGCTACATGAAAACAACACAACATGCAACCAAACAAGAATTCTCACATGTGAAAGTCCAAAATGGGTTAGGTTACCATTTGGATACTTACAACATGGGTTAGTGCACAACATAAAGTGTATATGTTATTTAAGATATGTTTATATTTGCATGTGTATTTAGGTTTTTAGATAGATTTTAGGGTTATAGTTTCCTTATGACTTTTATAGACCAAATGATGAGTAAGAGCATAATAAAAACATACAAGAGTAGCATTATAACACAACAAAGACATTTTATTTCATAGAAGAAACATGGGACTAACAAGTAAGAGCACATAAAAACCCTACAACTCCTTAGAGCACTACTACAACATCTTATGACAAGGATCTAAAACTCAAGAGAGTTCATTGAGAAGGGTTCCTCCATTGGAGTCACATCATCAACTTCACTCATTCTTGATGGGTCACTAGGGTGTTTGCTCTTGATGTAGTTAAAGATATGTGTCATGAGTCTAGCATAGGGGAGTGGCTCATCATTGTAGCTTAATGACTCCATTCTTTTTGCTATGAAGTACGCAAAATTGAAAGGAGTATCGGTTATGATACAATAGAGCATGTACCCAACAATAATGGGTAACTTCTCTTAAGCTTCATCTTCCATGAATACATTCTTTAACAACACCTCCACCCATGGCATCAAATGGTAGTGAAGTTGGGACTTGTTCCAATGCTCGGATGGAATGCCCTTGCAATGATAGTAGGGTTGAAGGATAGTGTTTTGAATGAGGAAGGCAAAGATTGGAGTTTCCAAACAAAAGGCACTTGGATGGTAGTGTTCCATTTTCATGAAATCCTCCGTCTTAGTGGATCTTGTGTAGAATAAGTTTCCTCTAGAGGACACCTTTAAGACCCTTCCAAGCTTTCTTAAGTTCCATGCATACCCAAACCCATACATACGGAAATTCAAGGTAAGAGTGTGTTGGTCAAGATAAAACCTAGTGTGAAATTCTTGGAGATGTCTAGGAAAAATTTCTTTTGGAAGGTTGTAGATTAGAGAAGAGGCTTTTGCATGGGTGAAAGGTTTTCTAATACCGGTAGCACTCATGAAGTTCTTGTCACATTCACGACCTTCGCGGTACTCCCGGTATTCGAATGGTTCATAAACGTTAGTCTTTGAAGACTCGTCAACCCGTTTCATGAGAAGCTTGCTTGCCATGATGATTGGAAGAAATGAAGAGTGTTCAAAGAGAGGTGAGAGTGGTGATGAGGATAAGTGATGCCAAAGCACTCTTTTATAGGGGATTAGTAAGGATTAGGTATGAGAGAAGAGTTCTAATGTCCATTGGGTAATAATTTTAGTACTAAGATACCTACAATGTAGTACTAGATGTGGTGATATGAAAGAAAGGAGATGCATGGGGAAGGCAATTATGCCTTGATGACATGAAAGATTATAGTTGATTTAGTTAGGACCTTGGTTAGGTTTGGATGATCTAGTTGCACATAATAGTTGCATGAATTTTCTTCAAAAGAGATATATGAATTTATTCTTATTGATTTGTTCATCACATTATTACAACTTACACCTCTCAAATACATGTGGGTATTTAAGAGACTGTGATTATTTTTGTGCATTAGGAACAAGTGAAATTACTATGATTACATAAGCTAGAACCTATTGAACCATCATTCATTGTATTGGGAGTTAATCATACAATGATAGACGTCTTGATTTAATAGGAAGTTGTGTAATATGTTGATATTAATAGAACCTTATTGTTATCTATATCAACAAGATAAGTGACTAAGATCTCGGATGAGGCACTTAGCTTATTAGGTCTATTAAATGTGTGTTTTAGTTTGTCATGCAAAGTCATACCGGATTCAAATTAATAAACCCTCATTAACTACGCAAGTAGTGTGTATGTTTGCGTAATGGTTATTCTTTTCTATTCCACACCACAAATAATGCAAGAGTCATATAAAGTGAATAAGTAGACTTAGATACAAATATTTTCAACACAAGTGTAAGTTGTGATCTAAAATTTTATCTAGTCTTGATAACACAATCAACTTTCAATCTCATTGAATATATATTGTGTCATCTTTCCTTGTTCAACACATGTAGTATAGACATGTAGAATCTTGGACATTATCAATCATCGTTTGAAAAATGAGTTGATACATATCTTTCTTCTTGGAAACAATTAACGTTTCCTTCCATGCCTTCACGCAAATCCTAGTCACATAAGCACATAAGCTCTAAGAGCGTATAAAGGACTTGCAAGTGACTTCTAAAGGATTCGTTAGACTTTAAAAGATTGTTCTCTTAAGATGCATGTCCGCCATGAACATCTAGACCAATCCCAAAACAATTTTGAATTATCATGTCATGTCATAGTCTAATTTTTGTTTTGTTTATGATCTATGTGTTCTTCTTTTCAAGTTACCAATGACCTCTCTTATCTTAAGAATTCCCTTGATCCGAAATATTAACTTGTAATGTTGTCGTTCCTTCTTGATCATGAGCAATGAGTTTGATGATCTCATCATCCTCATTTCTTCCTTATTAAGCATTATGTGTATTTTATTCGTTTGAGATTATTCTAACAAAACATCTTCATATGACTTTAGGCCAAATTTAGTGAGGTGTTCTTTAGTGTCAAGTACGAATATGTTGCAACCAATTACTCTAGAATGCTTTTTAAAGAAAGTTTTCTAATCCTAAGTATTTTATATGAAACCATATTCAAACCCATGCTCGTGTGATCTTTATTAATCTAAAGTATGACATCAAAATTCTTGTGAGATGGATTGCTCGTATATCATGATTTCTCTATCTTAACTTACGATGTGTTCTTTCAACAATCTTAAGACGATTGAGAAGTGAACGGGCTTGATAAGTTATAAGATATTCCATGTTGTTCACAAGAGGTTCCAAATTGCATCTTATCAAATTCACTACAACGATTTGTTTTAATTGAAACAATTGAACAATCAAGTAGATTTTCTAGTATCTTTCTTAAGATATTAAATTTGTTTAAGACTCCTTCCTTATTTTCTAAGGACAAAACCTATGTATATTTTGATAAATCATCTATCATCATCAAAGTGTTAGAGATATTCTCCTAAGCTTTGGATTAGTGATAGACCAAACAAATCCAAGTGTATCAATTTTAAAACTTTATTAATTGACACTACATCCCTATAACTTGCTTGCCCTTGACACCCTAGTATATATTATATATATATATATATATATATATATATATATATATATATATATATATATATATATATATATACATCACAAAAATATTTTTCAAAACTCAACTTTAGGTAAGTAACTTACTAGCTTGTTGGAGGCTAGGTTTTGAAATGACCAAAACTCCTATGCCAAAGAGTTGAGTTGTCCACCATGGGCGCAAGTCAAATGTGTTGCTTAGAGTTATCTCCTATCTTGCATGTATACAAGTTATTTCTCCTAACACCTTTAGCTAACACAACATCATTTTTACTAATAGTAAAATCTACTTTAGTAAACTTAACCTCACAATCATCATCGCTTAATTGACTCACACTAATCGAATTAGAGCTTAGACCCTTATCATGCTCACCATTAGATATTTCTATAAAGTCATGAGGAGTATTGTTATGAGTAATTGCAAAAGAGTTTTGAGGAATGAAAGGTTTGGCAAACGCATTTAGTGATGATTCATTGTATCTTAGATTTCCTATGCGTTGGTCAAGCGTTGAGTTGGTAATTATTGGCTTATTATCTTCTTTTACAAACACAATGAGTTTATCTTGACTTATGAATGTTTTATCATTATCTTTAGAAAAACCAAGACCTCCTTTGTCATCAAAGAGTTTTTGTTCACACAATACTTTGTTTAAGTCAATACTACTCTTCTTAAACTTAAGTATTCTCAATTTATGTTCAAGTTTACTAATTTCTCTCATGAGTTTATGTTTTTCCATTGAATGTTTTTCTATATTCCTCAAAATGTGTTCATTAAGTTTAATTAGTTCCTCATTTTCTTTTCGCAATTTATTAATATCTAGATTATTATTTACCAAGGAAGGATTAGATAATACCTCAAGAGCTTCAAGTGTTGTGAGTTGAGTAACTTCTTCATGTGGACGGTCTTTATCTTTGTTTTCCAAAGTTATTCTGACGAGTCCCATTTCTTGATCAATGCAAACATCATGTTCATTATACCTTTCAACGTTCCTAGTTGATGCAACCGCTTCTTCTTCTTCAACGATTTCTTCCTTTGGATCAAATGAATTGGTCACTTCTTTGGTAATGACCTTAATATTGTCCAAAAATTCTTCACATGAGTTAAGGTCTTCAATTATCTTTTTGAGAGATGATTCTCCCAAACTTCTTGCTTCATTGACCTTTGCTTCCTTGGATTCCCAATATGTCAGGAGGACATGGTTGAACCATTTGAAATGTGCCTTGTCAACTTTTCTTGAATCCAATGAGTTTAATCTATTGGTGATAGATTTAAATCTCATAAAGCCATCTTCAATTGTTTCATCACATGTGATAGAGAAGTTCTCATATTGTTGAGTAAGAAAATCTATCTCATTCACCTTGAGTTGTGAGGTGTTATGATGAACATCAACGAGCAAGTTCCAAATCTCCTTTGCGGTCTTGCACATGCATACCCTCTCAAGCTCCTTTTGAGGTAGGGCATCATAGATCATCATTTTGGCTTTATCATTCTTGTCCACCTTCTTCTTTTCTTTATCATCCAAATCCGAATATGACCTAACTATTGCCGACCTTGTTTCATGGTTTTGTTCCGTGAACACAAAGTCATCATTCTCGATGATGTACCTTAGGTCAAGATCTTTAGACCTTACATAAGCTTCAAAGAGGATTTTCCAAAAGCGAAATCCTTCGTATTCAAATGGAGGTGGAACTTCCATTGAACGCCCCTCTTTATAGTTCTCTTGAGCCATGGATCTATACTCAACTTTACCAAAAATCTTAGTTAGGATTTTAGATTTTTGGAAAAGAAGTTTTTGACTTAAAACGACTTCTCGGGAAGGTTTTAGCACTCAAAAACTTGAGTATACCGCTCTGATACCAATTGTAGAACTGTAGATGGGGGGTGAATACGGTTTCTTCGGCTTTTTAGATGTTTAAAAACTTTAAGCCTTGAAGACAACCAAGTGGTCTAGGCAAGAATAACCACAAACACAATCACAACCAAAGTATATAAAGCAAGTAAATGACACCACGATATATACTGGTTCCGGATGGGGGGTTTAGACCATCCGTATGTCCAGTTGCGAATCCACGACACCGATACTATTCACTAGTATAATCCTTTCGGTGGACTACAAACCGTTACAATTCACTCCACCAATATTCAACAATATTGGTGCTCACAAAGAAGGAGCTACTACCCAAACGGTATTCCGCCCTCGGAAACCACCCAAAAGAACCTCGTGACTCGACTTAACCAAATGGTCACCAAGACCCCCAACAAGACTTCCACCCGGAAGTATCAAACCCCAACTAGATCCCCAATGATCTAGGCTTGGTCACTAAGACACAAGACTTCCCGTACAAACAATTGAATGAAAGAATAAGTGTTTGTTCAACCAAGTCCTAACCTAACTTAGAGACTCGATTGTAATAGAAAGGGTAGAAGAAGACCCTCGACACAATCACAAGAGTGGATTAAGTTCTTGTGATTCTTCCCTTGCAAGGAGATGTGTTCTTTCAAAGATGTTAGTGTGATAATTAAGAACACAAGATTAGAGATAGAGAGATTTGAGAGAGTGTTGAGGCAACATGATCAAGATCTCCTAATGTTTTGATAATGACAAATAAACCTTCGAAACACTCAAAACGTCAAACGGTAGCCTAAATTCGCCAAAAGCATAACTGCTGCTGGCGCGCTGCTGGCGCGCTGACGCGCCGGGGACGTGCCAGGAGTCTGTATGTTTTTGGTGAGTTTTCAAAATCGGCTTTCCCCTTACCCGACAAATGTGGATCTTTCAATTCAGGTATGAATATGTTATGTGCTTAATTGAAAACACTTGAAACGAGTTTTGAGATTTGAGAGATCCATTTTCTAAAACACCCGTTTACGGGAAAACGCCAACTCAAGTTTTCTAACACTCGCCTCTAGCCAAGGCTTTACTAAACTTAGGGAGCTTATATATTTCACGTAACAACACGTGAAAGCATCCATAGCATCATATCCCGTGCTTACGTCTTCTCTAATCACGTAACGGGTTTACTCCCTTATTGGTCAAAAGAAGTCAAAGGTCACTTTGCGTAAACGCATCCTTTCCCACTTGGGTTATGCTTTACATATGAGCAAAGCACTTAGCTCGTTTGGACCAAGGTGTTAGTTGAGAACGTCGAGTCGTGGAAAGTCACAAGATATGAAATTATGGATTCTCGACGTGTCGTTACTTGGGTATGTAAGTAACTTATGATTTTCTCAACTTATAATCTTAATTTTCAAACACTTTTCTTCTTAATGACAATTAGATTATTCACTAATCTTCTCTTTATTTCCTTAATTATTTTACTAATCTTCTTTTTCAACAAATTACCACTTTTCCATCAAAACCACCTTCAACCAAAACCACCTAACTAAAACCATCAAACCCAAAACCACTACCTCAAACCCTAAACCACTATCACCTCTTCCCAATACACTCTTACACACTCTTACATATTCCCTTACACACCCTCACCTCATTTGTACCTCATGTCCCCTACACATACTCCTACACTCTACACATACTCCCACACAAATTCAAAATACACACACTCTCCTCACATACACTCTTTACACACACTTACACACTCTTACACACTCTTTTATTCCTTACACACTTTCAATCTTAACCATCCATCCTCTTCACCTCATCTCCACCCTCCATTTATTTTCCACACATGTTTTTAATCCTAACCCTTTATTTCAAACCAAACTCATCTCAACCCTTCATCATCTTACACTCATCTACACCCTCCATTTCAAACCAATCAATCTCAACCCTCCATTACTCCTTTCCCTCCAAGGAAGGAATATACCTTTGGAATATCCTCTCCAACTCAACCATGGTTCACTTATCTAACCATGGTTAGTCTCCATCACTCAACCCTAACCCAACCATGGTTAGCTTTCATGCAACCCTAATCCAACCATGGTTAACTCACTTGAACCTTAACCTAACCCACATGAAACTCTAACCCAACCTTGGTTAACCTCCATCACTTAACCTTCTCAACCCAACCATGATTAACCTTCATCTCTTGAACCTAACCTTGATTAACCCACTTCATCACTTAACCATCTTCACCTAACCATGGTTACCTCTCTACACTTAACCCATTTCACACTTAACCATGGTTAACCTTCTTAACCCTTAATCTAACCATAGTTACACCTTAACCCTTCCCTTGTGGAATATTCCATGGAATATTCTCTTCTCACTTATGCCATGTGAGGAATTACAATTACACCCCTTCCAAATTACCCATTCTACACTTAACACCCTTGGTAATTTGTTTTCTCTTTATCTACTTCACAAAATGTTTTTCAAATTGGCTATTTGAGTTGGTAAACCTTAGATTGATTAATGATAAGGTTTAGTGTGAAGTACAATTGGGGGTTTAGCAAGGTATGGTATTTACAAGGACCAAATCTCAACATTTGGGAAAAATGTTCAGAGTCCTGGCGCGCTGTCCCGCACATTGACGCGCGGGCAACGCGCCGGTCTCGTTAAATTTTTCCCAAACTTGGGACTTGACCTATAAATACCACCCTTGCCTCTTGTATTCCTCACCCCTTGCCATTACTCTTTCTCTCTACATTCTTTATCTCTAATCTCTCTCAAATCTCTCTATCTCTAATCTTGTGTTCTTGATTATCACACTAACATCTTTGAAAGAACACATCTTCTTTGCAAGGGAAGAATCACAAGAACTTAATCCACTCTTGTGATTGTGTCGAGGGTCTTCTTCTACCCTTTCTATTACAATAGATTCCCTAAGTTAGGTTAGGTCTTGATTGAACAAACAATCTTTTATTCATTCATTTGTTTGTACGGGAAGTCTTGTGTCTTGGTGACCAAGCCTAGATCATTGGGGATCTAGTTGGGGTTTGATACTTCCGGGTGGAAGTTTTGTGGTAGTCTTGGGTAAGTCGAATCGCGAGATTCTTTTGGGTGGATTCCTAGGGCGGAATACCGTTTGGGTAGTAGCTCCTTCTTTATGAGCATCAATATTGTTGAATATTGGTGGAGTGAATTGTAACGGTTTATAGTCCACCGAAAGGATTATACTAGTGAATAGTATCGTGTCGTGGATTCGCAACTGGACGTACGGATGGTCTAAACCCCCCATCCGGAACCAGTATATATCGTGGTGTCTCTTTAGTCGCTTTATATACTAGTGGTTGTGATTGTGTTTGTGGTTGTATATACTTACCACTTGGTTGTCTTCGTGGCTTAAAGTTTTTAAACGTCCTAAAAGACAAAGAAACCGTATTCACCCCCCCCCCCCTCTACGGTTCTACAATTGGTATCAGAGCGGTATACTCAAGTTTTTGAGTGTTAAAACCTTCCCGAGAAGTCGTTTTAAGTCAAAAACTTCTTTTCCAAAAATCTAAAATCCTAACTAAGATTTTTGGTAAAGTAGAGTATAGATCCATGGCTCAAGAGAACTACGCGGAGGGGTGCTCTATGCAAAGACCACCTTTGCTAGAGACCGATGGGTTTTGTTTTTGGAAAACCCGATTTGAGACCTATGTTAGGTCCAAAGATCTTGACCTATGGGAGGTCATTCAAAATGGTGATTTTGTCTTCAAAATGGTTGACCCGGAAACCAAGCTAATGGTTGAAACGCCACACTCAAAACTCAAAGATGATGAAAGGAAGAAGCTCATCAAGAACGATGAAGCAAAGATGTTAATATACAACGCCCTACCCCGAAGAGAATTCGAAAGAGTTCACGTATGCAAAACCGCCAAGGAGATTTGGCACTCTCTCATCATCACTCATCAAGGCAACTCTCAAGTAAAAGATTGCAAGATCGACTTACTCATACAACAATATGAGAAGTTTTCGATCTCGGATGAAGAAACCATTGACAATGGTTACACTAGGTTCAATGCTATAATCACAAGCCTCACGGCTCTTGATCCTAGTTTTTGTAACAAGAATCACGTGAGAAAGTTCCTCCGAGCCCTTCCAATCAAGTGGCGTCCAAAGGTAACGGCTATTGAAGAAGCAAAGAATTTGGCCTAACTTCCTCTTGACGATCTCATTGGGAATCTCAAAGTTTATGAGATGATACTTGAGAACGACAAAGCAAGTACCAAAGACAAAAAGGAGAAGGTTAAGTCTTTGGCTCTTAAAGCTAAAGTTACTAGTAGTCAAGCTAGTGATGATAGCGATGATCAAGATGGGAGTAACGGGGATGATGATATGGACGATGAAGAATACAACCTCATGGCGAAGAACTTTCGAAGATTCTTTAGAAGAGGTGGTAACTTTAGGAGGGGTAATAGGTTTGGCAACCGAGGTCATGGTGGAAGAAACAACCTTGGTGGTAATAGAGGCGTCGACAACAAAGTTGGTGAAAGTTCAAGGCGCACACAAGGATGCTACAATTGTGGGGAAAAAGGTCATTTCATCAATGAATGTCCTAAACCCAAATTAAACAAAGCATTCGTGGGTGGAACATGGAGTGATAGCGAGGAAGAAGATCAACCAACAAATGAAGTCACTTGTCTCATGGCTCAAGAAAAGCTTGAGGTTTGTCTCAAAAGTGATCTACAACCGGACGAGTGGATAGTAGATAGTGGATGCACTAAACACATGACCGGGAATAGAAGATTGTTCACGTCATACATGGAGTATAACGGCAATCAAGTCATTTTTGGAAGCAAACTTAACGGAAAAATTGTCGGCAAAGGTAATGTCCTTCATGACTCCATAGAAATCTCCAATGTTGAGCATGTTAGGGGTCTAAGTTTTAATTTGATTAGTGTGAGTCAATTAAGTGATGATGATTGTGAGGTTAAGTTTACTAAAGTAGATTGTACTATTAGTAAAAATGGTGTTGTGTTAGCTAAAGGTATTAGGAGAAATAACTTGTACACATGCAAGTTAGGAGATAACTCTAAGCAACACATTTGTCTTACGTCCATGGTGGACAACTCAACGCTTTGGCATAGGAGATTAGGTCACGCCAATATGAGGTTAGTCCAAAACTTAGCTTCCAACGAGCTAGTACGGAATCTACCAAAGTTGAGTTTTGAAAGACATTATTGTGATACATGTCTAGGGAGTCAAGGACAAGCAAATAATAGAAATAAAAATGAAGTGTTAACTAATAGGGTTCTAGAGTTAGTTCACTTGGATTTGTATGGTCCATCTCCAATCCAAAGTTACGGAGGAAACTTCTACACTTTAATGATTATAGATGACTATTCAAATTATACATGGGTCTTGTTCTTGGAAAACAAAGAAGGAGTTTTAAATAAGTTTGACATCTTAAGAAAGAAACTAGAAAATCTACTTGATTGTTCAATTGCTTCAATTAAAACAAATCATAGTAGTGAATTTGATAAAATGCAATTTGGAACCTTTTGTGAACAACATGGAATATCTTATAACTTATCGGGCCCGTTCACTTCTCAATCGCATGAGATTGTTGAAAGAACACATCGTAAGTTAAGAAAGATGAGTCGAGCTATGCTTGATGAACAATCCATTCCACAAAAGTTTTGGTGTCATGCCCTAGATACCGCGTGCTATATCTTTAATAGAGTCTACATAAGAAAAGTCATTAATAAAACTCCATATGAAATACTTAGGAATAGAAAACCATCCCTAGAGTATTTTAGAGTCTTTGGTTGCAAAGTATTCATACTTAACACCAAAGAATACCTCACCAAATTCGACCCAAATTCGTATGAAGGTGTTTTCTTAGGATACTCTCAAACAAGTAAAGCATACATAGTGCTTAATAAGGAAACAATGAGGATTGAGGAATCTCTTAATGTAACCTTTGATGAGAGCATGCCCGAGCCCAAACCATCTTCTTCGGTAGAAGATGACGTGGTTAACTAACATGTCGTTCAAAATCATGAAGGGTCGCCGACATTACAAGTTAATGTTTCGGATGACGGCAATCCTAAAGATATGAGAGAAGCGAGGGGTCATCCCATTGAACAAGTCATTGGTGACTTGAATAAAAGAACTCTTAGATCACAAGCAAAACAAAGTTAGGCTTTGGCATGATACTCAAAAATCCAAATTGTTTTGGGATAGGTCTAGATGATCATGGTGTACATGCATCTTAAGAGAACAATCTTTAAAAGTTAAACAATTTGTTTGTCAAATGCTCCTAGAGCTTATATGCTTATGTGACTAGGTCTTGTGTGGAGGCATGGAAGGAAGCATTAATAGCTTCCGAGAAGAAAAATATGTATCAACTCATTATTCAACAAATGAGTGAGAATATTTTAAGATCCTACATGTCTATACTATGTGCTTGAACAAGAAAATTTAACACAAATTATCTTGATTTATCTTGATAAGCTTGATCATTTTAAATTTCCAAGATTAAATAAAGTATCAAAACACAATTCACACTTGTGTTGAAGATCTTATATTTAACTTTACTTGTTCACTTTATGTGTTAAATACATGTTACATATCTTAATTAAATTGAATAATGCTTCAAGAAATCATAGTAACTAACATAAGCTTCTAGTTCACTCAACTAAATCCAAACTAGAAGTCTTATCTCTTCTCATTAACTAGCTCATGGTTATGATTACCTTTCTTCTTGAGCCTTGCACCATTTCCATCACTAGAGAATCAAAAGTACTATTCACATTAATATCTGTTGGATAAAAGAGGTTATTAACCATACCTAATACCATCTTATGCTTATTTAAAGAAATGGATCTTCTCATTAAGAATCACACCTAAAGATTTCAATCCAACAAAAATGAGTAATCAACCAACATCACCCAACAATGTCCTTGACAATTTTATAGTCTTAAGTAGTGAGTCTAACTCATTAAGTGCTCACAATGGAAGTGAAGGAATTGTAAACAATAATGTTGTTCTGCAAGCCCCAACAATGAAAGTTGGAATGGGAAAAGGCTTCTTAGTACAAAACAATCAACAAATCAATCTAGAGTCTCTAATGCAAGATGACATATGGGGAAACCCTAACAATGAACAAGTCACTACATCTCCATTTAGGGGTATTGGTGATGAGAAGGTTTGGGAAAATGTTAGGAAGCCCTTAAGCCCAAAACTTCGTGAAGGGAATCATGCTATTTGTTGTGAAAGTACAATAGATATGTTGAATGCCATCAAGGATAATCGCGAAGAAAATCGCGAGATGTTCAAATCCCTCCATGACGGAGTCAAAATGCTACAAGCATTGGCTTCGAACATGACGTGCATTGTGCACAATGATAGGGGAGATGACACTTGTGATGACAATTTTGTCGATCACAAGAAATAATATCCTTGGATGTTGTTGTATTTAGGTGTGTTGTAGTATGTGCTTTAAATGTCTTTTGTGATACTAATATCTTGTAACATCTTCGGATGGTTGTACTACTTGCCCTCGGGCCTTCATAATAATAATCACACCTACTTTCTTGTTAGTTTGCTCAACATTTGGACATTGGAGTCATATTGGACACTAACCCACACACACACACACACACACACACATATATATATATATATATATATATCTTGAGAACTAACCCATGTTGCAAGAATCCAAATGGTAAACTAACCCATTTTGGATTTTCACATGTGAGAATTTCTTGGTTGTTGGATGTTGTGGTGTTTTATGTAGCTAGGCCACCGCAAAGGTGAGACTCTTGACCCATGGATCCCCGCCTTTAAACAAGGGGGAGCAACTATCTAGGGGGAGCTATGTTCAAGGGGGAGCACGTTCGGGTGCTATTTCAAGCTTCTTACAAGCTACATTTCCCGCCTTTTTGATTCGACAAAAGGGGGAGAAAGAAAGCAAGGTGAAGATCACGCTCAAGTGCAAGCAAAGGACTTCACCAAATTTACAAGGCAAGGTCAAGACGCAAAGCTTCACCAAAGGCGCGCTTGTCTTCGCTACATTTGTAAGTTTTATTTGCTTTCGGATTTTATTTGTCATCATCAAAAAGGGGGAGATTGTTGAGGCAACATGATCAAGATCTCCTAATGTTTTGATAATGACAAATAAACCTTCGAAACACTCAAAACGTCAAACGGTAGCCTAATTCGCCAAAAGCATAACTGCTGCTGGCGCGCTGACGCGCCAGGAGTCTGTATGTTTTTGGTAAGTTTTCAAAGTCGGCTTTCCCCTTACCCGACAAATGTGGATCTTTCAATTCAGGTATGAATATGTTATGTGCTTAATTGAAAACACTCGAAACGAGTTTTGAGATTTGAGAGATCCATTTTCTAAAACACCCGTTTACGGGAAAACGCCAACTCAAGTTTTCTCACACTCGCCTCTAGCCAAGGCTTTACTAAACTTAGGGAGCTTATATATTTCACGTAACAACACGTGAAAGCATCCATAGCATCATATCCCGTGCTTACGTCTTCTCTAATCACGTAACGGGTTTACTCCCTTATTGGTCAAACGAAGTCAAAGGTCACTTTGCGTAAACGCATCCTTTCCCACTTGGGTTATGCTTTACATATGAGCAAAGCACTTAGCTCGTTTAGACCAAGGTGTTAGTTGAGAACGTCGAGTCGTGGAAAGTCACGAGATATGAAATTATGGATTCTCGACGTGTCGTTACTTGGGTATATAAGTAACTTATGATTTTCTCAACTTATAATCTTAATTGTCAAACACTTTTCTTCTTAATGACAATTAGATTATTCACTAATCTTCTCTTTATTTCCTTAATTATTTTACTAATCTTCTTCTTCAACAAATTACCACTTTTCCATCAAAACCACCTTCAACCAAAACCACTTAACTCAAAACCATCAAACCCAAAACCACTACCTCAAACCCTAAACCACTATCACCTCTTCCCAATACACTCTTACACACTCTTACATATTCCCTTACACACCCTCACCCCATTTGTACCTCATGTCCCCTACACATACTCCCACACTCTACACATACTCCCACACAAATTCAAAATACACACACTCTCCTCACATACACTCTTCACACACACTTACACACTCTTACACACTCTTTTATTCCTTACACACTTTCAATCTTAACCATCCATCCTCTTCACCTCATCTCCACCCTCCATTTATTTTCCACACATGTTTTTAATCCTAACCCTTTATTTCAAACCAAACTCATCTCAACCCTTCATCATCTTACACTCATCTACACCCTCCATTTCAAACCAATCAATCTCAACCCTCCATTACTCCTTTCCCTCCAAGGAAGGAATATACCTTTGGAATATCCTCTCCAACCCAACCATGGTTCACTTATCTAACCATGGTTAGTCTCCATCACTCAACCCTAACCCAACCATGGTTAGCTTTCATGCAACCCTAATCCAACCATGGTTAACTCACTTGAACCTTAACCTAACCCACATGAAACTCTAACCCAACCTTGGTTAACCTCCATCACTTAACCTTCTCAACCCAACCATGATTAACCTTCATCTCTTGAACCTAACCTTGATTAACCCACTTCATCACTTAAACCTCTTCACCTAACCATGGTTACCTCTCTACACTTAACCCATTTCACACTTAACCATGGTTAACCTTCTTAACCCTTAACCTAACCATAGTTACACCTTAACCCTTCCCTTGTAGAATATTCCATGGCATATTCTCTTCTCACTTATGCCATGTGAGGAATTACAATTACACCCCTTCCAAATTACCCATTCTACACTTAACACCCTTGGTAATTTGTTTTCTCTTTATCTACTTCACAAAATGTTTTTCAAATTGGCTATTTGAGTTGGTAAACCTTAGATTGATTAATGATAAGGTTTAGTGTGAAGTACAATTGGGGGTTTAGCAAGGTATGGTATTTACAAGGACCAAATCTCAACATTTGGGAAAAATGTTCAGAGTCCTGGCGCGCTGTCCCGCGCGTTGACGCGCGGCAACGCGCCGGTCTCGTTAAATTTTTCCCAAACTTGGGACTTGGCCTATAAATACCACCCTTGCCTCTTGTATTCCTCACCCCTTGCCATTACTCTTTCTCTCTACATTCTTTCTCTCTAATCTCTCTCAAATCTCTCTATCTCTAATCTTGTGTTCTTGATTATCACACTAACATCTTTAAAAGAACACATCTTCTTTGCAAGGGAAGAATCACAAGAACTTAATCCACTCTTGTGATTGTGTCGAGGGTCTTCTTCTACCCTTTCTATTACAATCGATTCCCTAAGTTAGGTTAGGTCTTGATTGAACAAACAATCTTTTATTCATTCATTTGTTTGTACGGGAAGTCTTGTGTCTTGGTGACCAAGCCTAGATCATTGGGGATCTAGTTGGGGTTTGATACTTCCGGGTGGAAGTTTTGTGGTAGTCTTGGGTAAGTCGAATCGCGAGATTCTTTTGGGTGGATTCCTAGGGCGGAATACCGTTTGGGTAGTAGCTCCTTCTTTATGAGCATCAATATTGTTGAATATTGGTGGAGTGAATTGTAACGGTTTATAGTCCACCGAAAGGATTATACTAGTGAATAGTATCGTGTCGTGGATTCGCAACTGGACGTACGGATGGTCTAAACCCCCCATCCGGAACCAGTATATATCGTGGTGTCTCTTTAGTCGCTTTATATACTAGTGGTTGTGATTGTGTTTGTGGTTGTATATACTTACCACTTGGTTGTCTTCGTGGCTTAAAGTTTTTAAACGTCCTAAAAGCCGAAGAAACCGTATTCACCCCCCCCTCTTACGGTTCTACAGAGAGATTAGAGAGAAAGAATGTAGAGAGAAAGAATAATGGCAAGGGGTAAGGAATACAAGAGGCAAGGGTGGTATTTATAGGCCAAGTCTCAAATTTGGGAAAAGTGTTGATGTGAGTTAGGTTGATGGTTAACCATGGTTGAGTGTAGAAGATGGAGGTTAACCAAGGTTAGGTTAAAGAGATGAAGGTTAATCATGGTTGGGTTGAGAAGATGAAGGTTAACCAAGGTTAGGTTAGGGTTTCATATGAGTTAACCATGGTTGGGTTAAGGTTGAGTGATGGAGACTAACCATGGTTAGTTGTGGTGAACCATGGTTGGGTTAAAGAAGATATTCCAAAGGAATATTCCTTTCTTGGAGAGAAAGGGTTGAGTTTGAAAGTATATGGTGAAATATGTAAGTGTGTGTAAAGATGGTATGTGAGTGAAGTGTGTGTATTTTGAATATAAAGAGTGTATGTGAGTAGTGTGTGTATTTTGAATGTGTAGTGTGTGTATTTGAATTTGTGTGGGAGTATGTGAAGAGTGTGTAAGGGTGTGTAAGTGTGTGTGAAGAGTGTATGTGAGTGAAGTGTGTGTAATTTAAAAATGTGTGGGAGTTTGTGAGGGGACAAGAAGTACAAAAGGGGTTAGGGTGTGTAAGGGAATATGTTAGAGTGTATTGGGAAGAGGTGATAGTGGTTTAGGGTTTGTGAGAGTGGTTTTGGGTTTGATGGTTTTGAGTTGGATGGTTTTGTAGGAGGTGGTTTTGGAGTTGATGGTTTTGGGTTTGATGGTTTTGGAGTAAATGGTTTTGAGTAGAGTGGTTTTGGTTGAAGGTGGTTTTGATGAAAAAGTGGTAATTTGTAGAAGGTGAAAATTAAGAAAGTGATTAAGGAAATAAAGAGAAGATTAGTAAATAATCTAATTGTCATTAAGAAGAAAAGTGTTTGACAATTAAGATTATAAGTTGAGAAAATCATAAGTTACTTATATACCCAAGTAACGACACGTCGAGAATCCATAATTTCATATCTCGTGACTTTCCACGACTCGACGTTCTCAATTAACACTTTGGTACAAACGAGTTAAGTGTTTTGCCTTGTTGTAAAGCATAACCCAAGTGGGAAAGGATGCGTTTACGCAAAGTGACCTTTGACTTCGTTTGACCAATAAGGGAGTAAACCCGTTACGTGATTAGAGAAGGCGTAAGCACGGGATATGATCCTATGGATGCTTTCACGTGTTGTTACGTGAAATATATAAGCTCCCTAAGTTTAGAAAAGCCTTGGCTAGAGGCAAGTGTTAGAAAACTTGAGTTGGCGTTTTCCCGTAAATGGGTGTTTTAGAAATAGGATCTCTCAAATCTCAAAACTCGTTTCGAGTGTTCTCAATTAAGCACATAACATATACATACCTGAATTGAAAGATCCACTTTTGTCGGGTAAGGGGAAAGCCGACTTTGATAATTCGGCCAAAACCATACAGACGGCTGGCGCGCTCCCGGCGCGTCGGCGCGCGGGCATCGCGTCAGCATCAGACATGGTTTTGACGAATTTTAGGCTACCGTTTGACGTTTTAGGTGTTTCGAAGGTTTATTTGTCATTATCAAAACATTAGGAGATCTTGATCATGTTGCCTCAACAATCTCCCCCTTTTTGATGATGACAAATAAAATCCGAAAGCAAATAAAACTTACAAACGTAGCGAAGACAAGCGCGCCTTTGGTGAAGCTTGCGTCTTGACCTTGCCTTGTAAATTTGGTGAAGTCTTTGCTTGCTCTTGAGTACAAACGAAGCGAAGTCAAGCGCGCCTTTGGTGAAGCTTGCATCTTGACCTTGCCTTGTAAATTTGGTGAAGTCTTTGCTTGCTCTTGAGCTTGATCTTCACTCTTGCTTTCTTTCTCCCCCTTTTGTCGAATCAAAAAGGCGGGATTTTAGTGTAGCTTATGAAATAGCACCCGAACGTGCTCCCCCTTGAACATAGCTCCCCCTAGATCGTTGCTCCCCCTTGTTTAAAGGCGGGGATCCATGGGTCAAGAATCTCACCTTTGCGGTGGCCTAGCTACATGAAAACAACACAACATGCAACCAAACAAGAATTCTCACATGTGAAAGTCCAAAATGGGTTAGGTTACCATTTGGATACTTACAACATGGGTTAGTGCACAACATAAAGTATATATGTTATTTAAGATATGTTTATATTTGCATGTTTATTTAGGTTTTTAGATAGATTTTAGGGTTATTGTTTCCTTATGACTTTTATAGACCAAATGATGAGCAAGAGCATAATAAAAACATACAAGAGTAGCATTATAACACAACAAAGACATTTTATTTCATAGAAGAAACATGGGACTAACAAGTAAGAGCACATAAAAACCCTACAACTCCTTAGAGCACTACTACAACATCTTATGACAAGGATCTAAAACTCAAGAGAGTTCATTGAGAAGGGTTCCTCCATTGGAGTCACATCATCAACTTCACTCATTCTTGATGGGTCACTAGGGTGTTTGCTCTTGATGTAGTTAAAGATATGTGTCGTGAGTCTAGCATAGGGGAGTGGCTCATCATTGTAGCTTAATGACTCCATTCTTTTTGCTATGAAGTACGCGAAATTGAAAGGAGTATCGGTTACAATACAATAGAGCATGTACCCAACAATAATGGGTAGCTTCTCTTATGCTTCATCTTCCACGAAGAGTGCCAAGATCTTATTGAATATATGACTACCCACCATAACTATTGGGATTCCTCAGCTGAGAGGGATGAGTCACGTAGATCTAGCACTCCAGCATCTTCCGATATAGCAGCCTTGACTAAACAGATAACGGACATGGGTACGGCTGTGTTGAGGATAAGTCAAAAACTTGATCATCAACAAGTTAAAGCCGTTACTCATACTTGTGAAACTTGTGGTGGTCCACAACCATATTTCGAGTGTCCAGCCTCCGGTGGCTACACTCAAGAGAACACACATGCTGTTCAAGGTTCCTATAATACAGGAGGTAAAACTTACCAACCGCAAGGAGACCGTAATCTTCTCAGCTATCGTTATAATAATTTCATTGGACCACCAGGTTTTCCTCCGAACCCAAATGTCGTTAACCGTAACCAAAACCAAAACCAGAATCGAATGACCCAAGGTTATCAAAACCAAGGGAATTTCAATCAGAATCAAAACCAAGGTTACCAAAATCAGGGGAATGCAAACAGACATCAGGGGAACAATTATCAGGGAAATGGTAATCAAAATCAAGGTTATAATCAAAATAACCGAGTCATACCTAATCCTACCCCAATTCGAGCCATTCTCCCAGCTCCACCAACATCCTCTGATGAGTTATTGAAGCAATTCATGAAAAATCAAGAAGAGACAAATAGGTTGTTGGTTAGCCAGATATCGGAGATAAAGAAGTCTTTAAATGATCGACCCTCGGGCTCAGGTACTTTACCTAGCAACACGATCGCTAATCTGAGGGGCGACGTAAAGGCGATCACAACCCGAAGTGGTGTTGCATATGAGGGACCCTCATCTCCTATTCCTCCACCGTTATACGATGTGGAAAAAGAGACAGAGGTTACTACGGACAAGGTGTAAATTCCAAGCCCACGAAGTACCGCACACGTCCCCCCTCAAGTGATTCCTAAACCCAAGGCTAAACCTGGAGTTGTCTTTGAACATCCTGAAAGCCCAGTGGAGACCCCTAAATCCAAACCTTCTAAACCTACCATTTCGTATCCATCACGTTTGAATGAGCAAAAGCTCCGTGAAAAGTATAGTCACCAAATGGACAAACTCTTGCAAATCTTTACAGACTTGCATTTTGACATAAGTCTTGCGGATGCTATCATTTTGATGCCCAAGTTTGCATCAACAATCAAACACTTGTTAAGCAACAAGGAAAAACTGGTTGAAATGGCAAAAACTCCATTAAACGAGAACTGCTCAGCAATTATCTTAAAGAAGCTTCCCGAGAAGCTTGGAGATCCTGGAAAATTTCTCTTACCTTGTGTATTTCCAGGAATGGTTGAATGCTATGCCTTGGCCGATCTTGGTGCAAGCATCAACCTGATGCCTTATTCAGTATGGAAGAAACTTTCTCTTCCTGAACTTACCCCTACCTGCATGACTCTTGAGCTTGCAGATCGTACTATATCACTTCCTCTCGGCATTGCCGAGGATGTATTTGTGAAAGTAGGGAAGTTCCATTTTCCAGCTGACTTTGTGGTTGTTGAATTCGACGCTGATCAAAAGGTTCCTCTCATTCTTGGAAGAGGATTCCTGAGAACGGGCCGTGCTCTCATTGATGTATTTGAGCATGAAATCACATTACGTGTGGGTACTGAAGCTGTTACCTTTAATCATGATCAAACTTCGAGGTACTCCTCCAATTATGACTCTGAATCGGTTAACCGAATCGATGTCATTGATATTGCTTCAGAGGAGTACTCTCAATAAGTTCTTGGTTATTCTTATAATTCTGTGAGTGGAGATCCCACCACATCTTCTCATCCTATCATAGCCGACATTTCCCCTTCCCTCACTCCGTTTGCGGAAGTTGACTTCTTTCTGGAAGATGTCGAGGCTTTTCTTGCTCACGATAGTTCACTTCCATACGAGGTTGATGATGACTATCTTGATCCTGAGGGGGATATTCTTATGCTTGAAAAATTGTTAAATGAAGATCCATTTTCCCCTCTTCCACCAAAAGAACTTCATAAGATGGAAATCAAATCAGTTGAGAAAACTGAAGCATTTCCTGAGGTCGAACTCAAAGACTTACCACCTCATCTTGAGTACGCATTTTTGGAGGGTAATGATAAATTACCCGTCATTATTGCTAAAGACTTGAAAGATGAGGAAAAGGCTGCTCTAATAAAGGTTTTGAAGTCACACAAGCAAGCAATTGCTTGGAAACTCTCCGACATAAAGGGTATCAACCCTGAATTTTGTACTCACGAGATTTTAATGGAGGATGACTACAAACCAGCAGTCCAACATCAGAGAAGGGTGAATCCTAAGATTCATGAGGTTATCAAACAAGAGGTTCTCAAACTTCTTGATGCCGGATTGATTTACCCTATCTCTGATAGTCCTTGGGTTAGTCCCATTCACTGTGTTCCAAAAAAGGGTGGCATAACTGTTGTCACAAATGAGGAAAATGAGTTAATTCCAACTCGATTGGTAACCGGGTGGCGTGTATGCATTGACTATCGTAAGTTAAATGATACCACCCGTAAAGACCACTTCCCTCTGCCCTTCATGGACCAGATGCTTGAGAGATTAGCGGGAAACGAGTACTATTGTTTCCTTGATGGTTTCTCGGGTTACTTCCAAATCCCCGTTGATCCACAAGATCAAGAGAAAACTACCTTCACGTGCCCCTACGGAACCTTTGCATATAAACGTATGCCTTTTGGCTTATGTAATGCTCCGGGCACGTTCCAAAGGTGTATGATGTCCATATTCTCCGACATGATCGGAAAAACAATGGAGGTCTTCATGGATGACTTCTCGGTCATTGGGGATTCATTCCAAACATGTCTCTCCCATTTAGAAAACATGCTGAAACGGTGTAAAGACACCAATCTTTGTCTAAATTGGGAGAAGAGTCATTTTATGGTTAAAGAGGGCATTGTCCTCGGCCATAAGATATCTAAGAATGGGATTGAGGTTGACAGAGCTAAGATTGATGTCATCTCTAAATTGCCTCATCCTAAAACCGTAAAAGGTATTAGGAGATTTTTGGGTCACGCCGGTTTCTATCGTAGATTCATTCAAGATTTTTCAAAAATCGCCCGACCCATGACCCATCTCCTTGAGAAGGATGCTCCTTTTATCTTCTCACCTGAGTGCATTGAAGCTTTTGAAACACTAAAGAAAAAGCTTACTGAAGCACCCATTCTAGTTGCCCCCGACTGGGACCTCCCATTCGAGCTCATGTGCGATGCAAGTGATTTTGCTATCGGTGCAGTCTTGGGGCAACGCAAATTGAAACACTTTCAGACTATCCACTACGCGAGCAAAACAATGACTGAAGCTCAAACTCATTACACCACTACAGAAAAAGAATTATTAGTTGTGGTGTATGCCTTTGAAAAGTTTCGGCCATATTTGATCTTGACAAAATGTGTAGTGTATACGGATCACTCGGCTCTCAAATATCTCTTTGCAAAACAAGATGCAAAGCCGAGATTGCTCCGTTGGGTTCTCCTCCTGCAAGAATTTGATATCATTATACGTGATAAAAAAGGAGCTGAGAACCTAGCTGCTGATCATCTATCCCGATTAGAGAACCCATACCAAGATGTCTTCGAGAAGAAGGAAATAAATGAAACATTTCCTCTCGAGACACTTAGTACGGTTGCTTTTCGAGGATATTCTACCACCCCATGGTTTGCTGACTTTGCAAACTACCATGCGGGTAACTTTGTCGTGAAAGGGATGTCAACCCAACAGAAGAATAAATTCTTCAAGGATGTTAAACATTACTTCGGGACGACCCCTACTTATTCAAAATCTGTGCGGATCAAGTCATCCGACGGTGTGTGTATGGACAGGAAGCTATTGACATTCTCAAAGCTTGCCATGCTGGACCCACCGGGGGCCATCATAGTCCCAACTACACCGCTAAAAAGGTGTTTGATTCCGGGTTTTATTGGCCCACAATCTACAAAGATGCCCATGATCTAATCAAAGCTTGTGACGCTTGTCAGCGTCACGGGAATATTTCACAACGGAATGAAATGCCACAAAATGCAATTCAAGTTTGTGAAATCTTTGATCTCTGGGGCATTGACTTTATGGGGCCATTCCCATCATCTCGAGGAAACAAATACATACTCGTGGCTGTTGACTACTTGTCAAAATGGGTTGAGGCGAAAGCTTTACCCACCAATGATGCCCGAGTTGTTGTGAAATTCTTGAAATCTTTGTTTGCCCGTTTTGGAACTCCACGTGCTATCATAAGTGATCGCGGTACGCATTTCTGCAATGACAAATTTGATAAAGTCATGCAAAAGTATGGTGTTACACACCGTCTTTCTACCGCGTATCACCCACAAACAAGTGGGCAAGTGGAGGTTTCAAACCGAGGTATTAAAAGGATCCTTGAAAGGACAGTAGGTGAAAACCGTGCATCCTGGTCGGATAAATTGGATGATGCACTTTGGGCCTTCCGTACAGCTTTCAAAACACCCATTGGGTGTACGCCTTACAAGCTTGTGTACGGAAAGGCATGTCATCTCCCGATCGAACTAGAGCACAAAGCCTACTGGGCTTTGAAACATGCCAACTTTGACATCCAAACTGCGGGTGATCACCGTAAAGTTCAAATGAATGAATTAAATGAACTTCGTGATCAGGCATACGAGAACTCTTTGATCTATAAACAAAAGACAAAGAAGATTCATGACTCACACATAAAGAACCGCGTTTTCAACGTTGGTGATCGAGTCCTTCTTTTCAATTCAAGATTGAAGATCTTCTCGGGAAAATTAAAAACCCGTTGGACTGGACCATTCACTATTACAAAAGTTTACCCATATGGTACCGTTGAGCTATCTCAAGCTGACGGACCTAACTTCAAAGTGAATGGTCATCGTTTGAAGCACTACTTTGGAGGGGACATACAACCAATGGTTGTCCCGGATCTCCAAACTTTCCCCATGAACCAATGAATGCGGGGATCGAGTCAAGCTAGTGACTCGGTGAACAAAAACTTTAGCCCACCACATGGGTTTTTCACCCGTGTCTCTATTTTCTTTCTATTTTCTACCACCCTAGTGTGGGGGAGATGCCCCCACATGTTGTATATATGTATATATCTAAAAAAAAAAAATGTGTATATATGAAAAATAAAATAAAAATGGCTATTAGTATTTCCTTCTTACGTTCTAAATTGTTGGCATAACAGCCGGTACTTTGAATATTGAGGGCAATATTCAGTTCTAAGTGTGGGGGGGAATTCTCACGAATTTGATCACATGTTCCATCTAGTACCCCCATTTTAGCCAAAATTTTAAATTTTTTTTCACTTAGAACGCAATAAAATAAATGGTTATTAGTCCGCCATGTGTAACCCACATAAGGATTGGCTAATCCAAGAGCAAACGGCTCTTGGTAAAGATATCTCAAATCCGTTCATGGCTTGCAATTTGCCAAAAATTGTATGGTGCTCAACTCACCATATCTTTAAAAGTGAAGAGTTGGCTAGCCCGCAAGGTTATGACTTGTGGTAAAGGCAGTGGAAAAACCATAATTGGTAATCAGCTCACCAAAGATAATAAGTTATTTTATCTAAGAGTTGGCTAGTCATGTGATCCAAGTTATAGTAAGTATTTACAACTTAACAACTTTTACTCACCTTCACATGTGGTTTTGGGGGAACGTTCATTTTGAAGAAATCTTTTCATTTAATTGACTAAACAAAAAAAATAATGACCATCCAATCTCAATTAAATTAAACAATATGTTCAAATCTCAAATCTGAACTTAAAATTTTTGAAAGCTACTTTTGTGTGGCTCGATAAATATGTTCAAATCTCAAATCTGAACTTAAAATTTTTGTTCTAGTGAGCTGTCATTTTCAACTATAACCAAAAAGCTCGTAAACCAAAACACAAATATTTGTAATTCAAAACTGTTATAGGTGAGTTGTTAATTCGAAAGTGTAATATTTTCAACTTTGAGATTTAGAACAGATTCAAACTTTTAACTTTTCTTCACATTTCAAAATTTCAATCTTGTATAGTAGGCTCAGGTCAATATCATTTGACTTTGTTTTCGACTATACGCAAAAGAGTTGCGTTGAGGACTAAACCAAAATATCAATAAGAATTTTGCCTAGCCAAAATACAACTTGGTTACCCATGGTTTTCATCATCATAAAAACATAAAATCTTATTTGTGGTCAACCCAAGAAACGAAAAGATAGAAACGTTAGTAACCTTGAATATATCTTTGTCAATCCAAGCTATGTAAAAAAACTAAAAAAGTAAACAACCAACAAAAAAATTAATCCAAACATACTCAAGACTACCAAACATTTAGATCCAAGATCGGGGTTGCTTTTTTACAAATAAAAACATATAACCAATATGTTCAAATAAAAAAAAAACATATAACCAATAAAAAAAAAAGGCCTCTTTAGATCTAACAAACCACCAAATATATCGAGTAGCAAGTTTCAGATCTCACAAAAACAACAAACATAATGATAAACCAACTAAAGAATGGCATTCTTGGCCACAACTAAAAATCACAGCCCGAACCGCCAAATCATCACAATATCCCATTTTCCGGAAAAATGAAATATAAAGTTTCAATTAACGGCCTCATAAACAAATAAAAGATGTTGTAAGAAAAGGCCCGTATGGTACTACCTCGCACTCTCTGTTAATACAAATATCGCCTAAAAACGTTATTTATATTTTACGATCTTTGCTAAGTTTTGTTAACGACAAAGTCTAAACTTTAGTTTTTAGTAAAACATAATTCTAGTTCAAAGTCTTGCATAATTAGACATTTGCTACATTTTACATTTTACATTTTACACTTCACATTTTACATTTTACATTTTCATTTAAAACATAACATATTTATATTTCTTAAATTAGAAATGTCACATCATATTTATGGTAAGTTTTGTCAATATACATTTAAGAAAAGTAAGTATGTTTGACTAACCATAATTCTTCTTGCACAAGTTTGTGTATGACAAGTAATAAGTTGATGTGACTTAGGTTGGTTTGGAAGTTATGGCAAAGCATTCAAGTTCCAGGTCTGGCGGAACCCTGGAGGAACACGGGCGGAACCCTCCTGAGGGTGCCGCCGTTTCCGCCAGACCTGCTGAAGGTTTTGCTATAAATACCAAACCATTTGTAGCATTTTTCTTTTATCACTTCTCAATATATTTTCACACACACATCCATACCTTCATCTAACCCCTAACCCTTTTCATTGTTGTGAAGTTTCTTTTTGTAGAAAAGAAGTTCACAAACTCATATAAAGTTTCAAGCTTTCAACAGAAAGTTGCAAGTCTTGATAACTTAGCATCGTGTAGACTTCATATAGTTTACACTTCATTTGATTGTGTGTTTTAGTTGTGATCGGTTAGTATTTGTGCCTTAAAATACAAAGTGTGTCGGGAGTTGTTGTACCATTGTAAAAGAACTAACGGGAGTGGTTGTACCCTTGGTAAAGAACTCGACATCTAGCTTAGTGTCGGTAAACTTGTATAAGCGACGTGTAAGGTTTTCTCCGCCGGTTAAAGGAGCTTGTTGACTAGTGAAAGAAACTCTCGAGTTGGATACTCGGGGCGTGGATGTAGGGCAAGGAAGAGAGTCCTTGTAGCCGAACCATGATAAATACTCGTGTTGTGGTTTGATCGTTTCTTTCTTTATCTTTGCATAATACTTGTTGTGTTTAGTTATTGTGATTGAGTTTAAATCTTTGATTACACGAAAGTTTCAAAAGATAATTAACTTTAAAAACGGTAAACTATTCAACCCCCCTTCTAGTTTTTCACAATTGGCATCAAGAGCTACGTTACTCAAGCTTTTAAAATATATTGTGTTTTAAAACTTGAAACGATCCATGAATTTTGAAAATTACAAAGAAGGGCAATCTATGCATAGACCACCACTTTTTGAAGCAAATGGTTTTATATATTGGAAAAAACCGATTTGAAACTTACGTGAAATCTAAAGACATAGATTTATGGTTTATAATAATTGATGGTGATAATATAGCTACAAATACTAAGGATGAAGATCAAAAGAAATTGATAGCTAAAAACAATGAAGCTAAAATGATGCTTTACAATGCTTTACCTAAGAAAGAATATGAAAGAGTCTTTATGTGTAAAACCGCTAAAGAAATTTGGCAATCTTTAATAGTCACTCATCAAGGAAACTCACAAGTTAAGGATAACAAAATTGATCTTCTTATTCAACAATATGAACAATTTGTTATTCCCGAATATGAGATTATTGATAGTGCATTTGCTAGGTTTAACGCTGTCATTACTTCACTTAAAGCACTTGATGAATCTTTTTGTAGTAAGAATTTTGTCAGGAAATTCCTTAGAGCACTCCATCCGAAGTGGAGAGCAAAAGTGACGGCGATTGAAGAATCTAAAGATCTTTCAAGCATGTCACTTGACGAGCTAATTGGAAACCTCAAAGTTCATGAAATGCTAATGGAAAAAGATTCAGAAATAGTCAAAGGCAAGAAGGAAAAGATGAAGTCCATTGCCTTGAAAGCTAGAGTCCAATAAAGTGATGGTGACGAATCTAGTTCGGATAGTGATGATGAAGAGTATGCCATGGCCGTTAGAGACTTTAAGAAGTTCTTTCGTAGACGAGGAAAGTTCGTAAGGCAACCTAAAGATGACAAGAAAACCTTCCGAAAAGATCGTGATGATAAGAAAGGAAAAGTTGAAAGAAAATGCTTTAGGTGTGGAGACACAAGTCATCTCATAGGAGAATGTCCAAAACCACCCAAAAGCAAGTCTCAACAAGCCTTTGTAAGTGGTGCTTGGAGTAACTATGAAGAAGATGACGATGAGCCAAAGAATGATGAAGTTGCTCTCATGGCTCATGACTCAAATGAGGTACTCTCCGACTCATCTTATTCTTCTATAGATAATGACACCTTGCAAAAAGAATATAACAAACTTTGTGAACTAAGCTTAAAAATCATAAACAAAAATACATTTTTGAAAACTAAAAAGGAGTTTTTAGAAAATGAAGTTTATGAATTGAAAGAGAAAGCTAAGAGGTTAGAAAAGAGTAAAGATATAAACACATTATGTAAATCATGTGAAGAGCTTAAACTCGAAATTGAGAAACTAAAAATTACTCAAGATGACCTAATAAAACAAACCACAAAGTTTAAGAAGTTCGATAAGAGTATTTCTTGTGCAGATGAAATTATGAAACTCCAAAAATCACCATTTGATAAAACGGGACTAGGTTTCACAAACTTAGAAACTTCAAATGATCAAATGAAACAAGAAAAGAAAACTCAAGAAACTAACAAAAATGTTTCTGCAGCCCGCGGAACAGGCGGAACCCAAAATAGGGTTCCGCCCGTTGAACCCAAAGGTTCCGCCAGGTCTGCAGTAGCTAAGATAGCTTCAACATCGAACCGTTCAAAATTCGTTAAAGTCACACATAAAAATGAAACAAAACCTGCTGTTAAAATTGGAGTAGGACTTGGTAGAAACGAGTTTAGAACCAAAACTACTCAACCGAAACCTAAGACACCTATTTCCAAACGCCCCTTTCCAAAGAGTAACTACAACCCACGACCAAACTACCAACATGTTTGGAACCAAAACACTCCTAGACATTACCAAACTCCAAACTATATGTCATGGAACCCGTATGTTCTATTTTCATACTTGGATCGAGTTAATGGTATGTTTAACCAAAATGGGCCCATGAGAAATTGGGGACCAAATGTTTGAGTGTTTGTCATAAAATAGGTGTGCTTCAAAGTGTGCTTGGAACTGGATGAATGGATCAAAGATAGCGGTTGTTCTAGGCACATGACGGGTAACAAAAGCCTCTTCTCAACATATCACAAAGGTGATGGAGGTAATGTCACTTTCGGTAGTAAAGTTAAGAGTAAAATCATCGGAAAATGTACAATCTCTCATGACTCCCCTTTTTATAGATGATGTAGCTCATGTTGATAACTTAGGTTTTAACCTTCTTAGTATTAGTCAACTTTGCCGTAATAAGTATAACGTCCTTTTTAGTGAAAATGGTAGTAAAATACTTAAAGACGGCATAACCGTAGCTAAGGGTGTTCTTAAGAACAACGTATATGTCATGAAGATGGATCAAACATCTTGTAACACCCCCAAAATCTGGTTTAGCGGAAGCATACATGTTTGGGTGCTACTAAATTGATATCACAACACAAAGTATAAAGAATGGTCTTATCTTAACCATTTTAAAAATAGATTTCATATTCAAAAGAGATTTGTTTACAACATTTCCAAAACCATGTGGAAATATAAGCCCATAAAAGATTTCAAGTGGTCCCCAAGTATATTAGAGTCTTCTATGACCATGCCATGCCGTGCCAAGAGCCTCCAGTAGTGTGCTATTGCTAAAACCTGAAAATACATGCTAAAAAGTGTCAACACGAGGTTGGTGAGTTCATAGGTTTATGATAAAGCAGTAAAGATACTGTGAGTTCAATAAGAGTTTTGTGACCATTGTGTCGCTCACAATGTCATAAAAATACAGTTTACCTCATAGCAAGATTTTAGTTGTAGACCAAAAGTAGGGTATGCAACCCAAATAAAATAGTTTATTACGCTAGTAGTTGGACCATAAGTTTGGTATATGAGTATCGCAACCCATGCGAGTCATATAAAAATATAGTCTATTACGATAGCACTAAGTCATGCAACCGAAGCTGTAACAGTGTGCATGCATCTAGAAGCATGTTAAATAATAGTGGCTCGGCAAGTGTGTATCCCAGACACTTGTAGTCTCGACATGGTATACGTTCGTTTGCCTATCCGGTCAACCCGAACGGGGACGTTACTCTCAATAGATCTATTTATAACATTCGCGCTTCCCAGCAGGAATTAACGGTTCATGAGTTGGGAAATTTGGGACATAATAGGGCTTAGGCTAATCCACGTAATAGCATAGAAAAATAACTTGGTCCATAAAAGTTTTGCATGTTTCTCACCCTAGTTGTAAAACAAGTAAAAGTAGAGTGGGGTTACATATCAGTCAATCACATAATGTTTTCAAATAATCAATTCAAATAATAGCTTAATAGTCAGATATTGAGTAAACAGTTCACAGATTTCATAGAAATAATCATTGAGTAAGTTTAAAAACGAGCATGTATTCTCCCCCAAAACAGTTAGAAAACCAGTAAAAGTAGGGGTCATGAACTCACCTGATGCGATAGCAATAATGACAAAAGTGGATTCACTGAAATGTAAATTCAGTTGAGATTTCGAAAATAGCTTCACACACGACCTGAATAATAATATCGTTTGAGAAGTCGACTTAGCATGAATAATGGATGCTATATGAGGAATCGTATGACGATTTGATGATGTGAGTGTGATATGCTTAAAATGTTTAAAGCTCAAAAATAATATAATCAATAATATTGTTTTCTTGTTATGATCCAGAAATCATAATAGTCGTCATCTCGAAATGGGTGAAACGAAACGTTGAGTTGCGTTGTTTAAAAGTTGTTATATATAAATATAACGTATTGTTAATAAGTTTGTGTTTGAAATGAAACAATGTGAGATGTGAGAGTGTATTGTGTAAAATGAGGATTTGGAATTAAAAATGATAATGTTTCTGCTTGACTCTCAAACTTTCACTATTTTTACACTTTATACCCTAACGGTGATTGTGTTGCACTGTTAGTCCTTGGTTTATAAAAGTTATATTTTTGACCCTATAATTATCCAAAATGAAAATCTGAGTTCGCACTTTAATATAATGTCGTTTTACATCCTCAACATTCTGTTTTCACAGGTTTATACCTTAGCTTTTCCGGTTTGGCAAAAATGGTCCCTCGGGGTGAAAATCATTGCAATTTTAGTCCAAAACGCTTGTAAACTTGTGGAAAAATTCCCTAAAAATTTCAGTAGATTATTCAAGCTTACTAAAGCTCAAGTCAACTGCCTATTTGATCAGAAAGATTATTTTTGACTTAATGGGCCTTAAAACGAGTTAAAACCAAGCCTGTTAAGAAAATTTGGAGGCGAGGGCATGAAATACTTTTGGGCCTGGACCTGGGTCATTTTTTTTTTGATTCTAACAATCTATGGTATGGGCCGGTTGGGCTGTTTAATCGCTAGGGCTTAATGGGCTTAATTTAAGCCCAATCCGGAAAATTAGTTATTTTACTGAAAATGAAATACTTGAAACTAGCGAGTGGCAGTTTAAAAGGGGCTGTTTTGAGTGAGTAAACTTGTTCATCTGGTCAAACCTAAAATACCAAATATGTAGATTGCTAGGTCGTAAATCAGGTCGTGTAAAAATATGTATACGTTGTATTTATGAATTTCAAATTAAAGGAAAGAGAGTTGGCCTTGTCGCACAGATTAAACCTGAAAGACTTGAATATATTCTAAGTGTTTAGGAGGCAGTTTAGTAGCGTATAACATGAGCTTGTTAGAAAGCTTATACGAGCTTTTAAGGAGGAACTTAAAATACGAGAATACTCTAGGCCGGGTCGACTATCGAGTTGTGTAATAAAATGGGGTGGTCGTTTTATCAGGTTCGAAAATAAATAGGGGGGGGGGGCAAATGGGTTATCGAGACTAGTTTTAGAACAACCCAATACTTACAAATATTTCACCCGGTTTGACAAAATATTGGTTTTGAGTTCGTTTGACCCTTTTAAGCTTATACGTACTACATTATTGTGATGTTTCGAGTTTCTGTAAACCATAATATGCATATGAAATGAAATGGCTCAATATACAATTCATGCACACGTAAAGTTTATAATGCGTTCGAAAGAAGTAACGACACATGCATGTGAAGTTTGTAAACGTTAGAATGGATCGAGCTTGGGTTGAGAGACTTACAATGAGAGGGAAAGAGTTTGGAACGATGGATATGAGCAGAACCAAGAGACTCGTCAACAAAACCTTAGCCCGATAACCAAATTAAGTATACTTCGACTTGTAAATCCCACCCCGATCGAATGAGATTTTTCTGGTACTTGTGGTCTTATCAAGACTGAGTTTTGGTGAATGCAGGATGGCTCGTGTATGGGTGAGGGTGAGTGAGAAAGGTCTATACACTAATTCGGTTATATTACTCAAACCGTATCTTTTCTTTATGTAATTTAAGAGTGGCGGAGGCAATGACAACTCATATCCCATGTTCTATGCTCCTGTAGTGGTATTATAATGTGTGAAAAGAGGAGGGAGCATGTGGAGTTGTCAGGTTGCTTTTAAAAATCACATGGGTTCGGTTTGGTTTCTTCCTTGAAATGGAGTAGCAGGAGATCAATGTAGAAGAGGAAATGAGAAGAGATGATATCCTATTCGATTTATAGCATGCGTGGAATATAATATGTGGACTATTGTGTACCCATGTGTTGCAATAAAATCGAATGAGCTTTCAGTGATGTTGTTTCTGGAGTTGGTGGCGTTAAATAAATGATATGGTAAGGGAAAGATGTATACAAGTCAAGAAGGGAATAGGAAAGAAAGGACAAGGCCTATGTTTGATTTTGACATTGCCTAGAAGTGCAATAATTTGCGTTGCTGTTAAAGCCTTGTTTTCTGGATGCCTCATGTTTCAATTCTGGCAAGTTTGACTGGGGTAAGGGCTGAGGTAAGGTGGGAATAAGTGTGGGTGTCGACATGAGTTGTACACAAGTTTGTATATACCAAAAATGTCTGAAACGTTTACACAATTTACTTTAGCGTGTAAGATTGAGTTTGGAAGTGGGAATTTCTCTTATTAACTTATTTAATACGTGTAATGATCAATGGAGATGGGTAAATTCATTTATGGGTCGATTTGAATATTTTTGGAAGAAAATGATTACCGAATGTGTGCTAATGGCCAAACACTTTGGCCTTGGGGCACGTATCAAACGTTGGCTTTACTGGGCGATATTCGACGTCCCAATACCTGGCCAGGTGGTGAATCGATTGGTGAAAAGAATCAGATAGGTTGCATTCAAGATTTGAAAGATATCGAGGCGATCCTTGGGACAGTTGGAATCGGGTTTTGCACCAAGAAAGGAGGGAAATAAAAAAATAAAATAATGAAGTTGGGTCTGTTTTGTTGGGCCGCTTGTTGGACTCGACGAACAGTGGGTCTGGTTGATTTGTTTTGTTAAAATTTTTGTTTTATAGTTTTGTGATTTCGCGATTCGTGTGTTATTTCGTCCCGTGCTTTCGTCACATATTTGTTTTTGAGTTATTTTCGAATAATAACTATTCGTCACGAGATAACCTCTCGTTTTCACAAGTCGGAAAATAATTTAAATATGTGTATTTCGATCATTAATTATTGTTTAACAAATGGGAAATTGCCATTTGTTACAGTCTCCCAGCCTTATTTGAATGTCGTCCCGACATTCAGCTCAGGTTATCAGTTAGGAGTGTCTTTTTGAAAGGTTCAGCCAATTTGGCAAGTTAGTTTCTTCGCCCACTATTTATCCATGACCCTTCAATTTTTGATTATGCCCATGTCTAGTCCCCCGCTCGCTATTAAAGGGTGAAAATCTTATCTTATCCATAAAAACACACACACACACACTCCATTATTACTCTCTCTCTCTCCCTTTCCTTCCGTCCCTTCTTCCCCAACAAAAATCCGACCACCGAGAAAAATTTCCGACTACCTCCGGCGAAACTTTTATTCACCATTAAGATGCCGCATTTCATTACCACTATTGGGATTGTTTATGTTGTGGTTGTGGCTATTTATTTAGCTTACGCCCCGGAAGAAGGGTTCGCACTCTTGTTTGGGATTTTAGTGTTTGTCGTTCCACTGGTGGTTCTCGCCATTTGCGTGAAAAAGATTCGAGGGTAATAGTATTGTGTTAGGATAAGTATTCGTTGTTTTGCTAATGAATGTGTAATAAGACCTGTTTGTTTTTATCTTACAGTGTGCTCAAGAGGTTACATCCCGTGTTGGCCCTTGCTCTCGTATTTTTAGCGGGGATTTTTTGTTGTCTTAGCAGGTCAGCCAATCGGTGATTCTGTACCTTATCTGGTGATTTTAGTAACATTAGTATTACCGATGTTGATTATATCGTTATGTATGAATTTTGGTTGGTCTAAATAAAATTTCTGTTATTTATGCTTTCCATATGAATTCCTGTGGTTCTCGGATTCACAAATGGGTTTAATTGTAATGGAGACAAATTAAGTCTTTGAGAAAATAAGTGCAATGTTTTCCCCAAAATATAAGTATAGAAGATGTTATCGTCCCTAAGCATGGACTACATAATGTTGACCTTGAACTACAAGGTCTACCATCCTTGTTGCGTTATTTAAGGAAAAGCGTTACAAGTTGATAAACGTCTCCGGCTTGTGAAAAATCCAATTTCGGATTTCTTCTTGAGATATTCCAGCATAGGAAAATCTTATTGATGTCAAAAGTGTTCCGGACTTTTAGAATTGCAAATTTTTGGAGAAGGGAAGATTGTACTCAAGGACTTTGGCTGACGATTTGTCTATACACTTTCTATAGTATGCGTTTGCATAGAAAACCTCTTGAGAACAAGGAGAATACTATTGAAAACGAGTAGAATATTATTGATACTAATTTGTAGCATCCCCAATTTCGTGATACGCATAAATAAAGGATTTCAAGCGTTAGAGCCATATAAATTTCGAAAGAGATGAATTTATTGTGGTTTATGTGAAAATTACTATTCCCATAGTCAACATGGCTTGAGAAAATCTCATTTTTGAATGAAGATTGTTATTCTATCGCGTTTTGAAAATAAAGTGGTTCATAACTTTTTGAAAATCAAAAATCAATGGGGGCAATCTACCCGTCAACAAAGAGTTTGTAAGTAATAGATTTTTAATAATGAGGGTTTCGGTTGATAACTTGGCCATCATATGATCGGGTAATTGGGAAAGACTTGTCACACATGATTCTTTGGTAAGGCTTAATCGAGATGTGTAAAAATATTGATAGATTGTTAAGAAAATAACACGGAAAACGATCCAAAGTAATTTAGCACGAGTTAGTTGAATTCGAATTATAGTTTAAGTTCTGGGCCCGAATATTGTTGGCTCAAGTTTGTGATTAAGGCCCAAATGTCAAAACAATGGTGCGTTAGGTTACTGTAGCCATGGACTGAGGCCCAAACGTTTCAAAGGTAAGTTTGGTTTGGCGAATATGAAATGTTGAACACTCGTTCCATGACATATATGGTTACGAGGTAGTCTCGAGATCATCAAAATTTCGTATAACGCCTGAGAGTTTTGAGAGGACGTTAGGAGGTTCACAATCTCCTAGAATTTGAGGAGTCAAATCGCAAGAGGGGTGTTTTTCATGCGTGGCGCGTTCATGATTTTAAGTCATGGTGTGGCGTGTTTAAGGCGATCTGTTCCTGCCACTTGCGTTGAGATGTGAAAACCAATAGTAGAATTTTTT
Organism: Artemisia tridentata subsp. tridentata; assembly: GCA_021014915.2. Taxonomy (NCBI): domain Eukaryota; kingdom Viridiplantae; phylum Streptophyta; class Magnoliopsida; order Asterales; family Asteraceae; genus Artemisia; species Artemisia tridentata. The sequence continues at coordinate 433,026,954 of CP139508.1, forward strand.
TTTTTATTTTTATTTTTTTTATTTTTTTTTTTTTTTTTTGCCACGTATCCTAGAACTAGTTGCTAGTTTTAATAGACAAAACTTTTTAAAAGTTTTACCGTTTGAACACAAACGGTTATATTTCTCAGAAAAAAATAAAAGTATTTTTCAAACCTTTATAAATACCATTGGCATGCTTGTGTTATCCATACATACACACACAATCAATGGCTTGTAAGCTACCACATACCGCTGAACAATTTCAATTGTTTATCAAGGCAGAAGCTGAGGGTAGTGACGTGGATCGTCAAAATGCTATTGTGAAGGTCATCCTGCAGTTTGAGACTGTGAAACAACTGAAACAACGACTTAGAGAACGCTACGTCATGTGCAAAGACATTTCAGATGATAGGAAATATGTGATCGACACGTTTTTGCATGATGAATATCATAAGGACGCTGCTGTCATCGAATCGCTGTGGGCTTGTGTTCATCAAATAGATAACCAGATTTCCAACAAGCTCCGTTGGAGTTTTGAAGAGAATGTCGAAGCTGCTAGGGTTGAACAACAACATCAACAACAACAACAAAATCCATCACCACCACCACAGCAACAACTACAACAAGGTGCATCAAGTTCATCTACACCAAGAGTTGATGTACAACAACAACAGTTGCCTCATCTGGATTCTTTCCAGCCAAGTTTTGAGGAAAATGTGGCAATTGATGATGGTGGTTGGACTTCTGACATGGAGCGGGAGCTGAGCAGGTTGGAAGCTCAGTGGGAAGAAGAGAAATTGGCGAGTTTTGATCCTTATGATGATGGTTATGACTCTAACAAATTTCAAACCTGGAATCACCCGGACTACCTTTGAAGTCTAGGTTTATGTTATGTGATGTTTTACGCTGCGTTCTCAAGTTGTGTAAAAGAGGGGAAAGGAAATGAAAGTGGTTTTTGTTGTGTTCTCAAGTTTTTGTTATGAAGTAAAAGGGGGGAAAGGAAAGGAAAGTGGGAGGATTTTGTATAGAAAACTTTCACCCACTTTTGGGGTGAAAGTCCACTTCCTTCCTCTTTATTTCTTTTTTTTATATGTTTAATGTTATTTCTGTCAAGTTTATTCGAATAATATGGTGTTTGAATGTTTACGTCGTGAACACAACCTTGGAAGAGAACTTATTATTCTGTCATGTTTAGATATTATAATTACCAAAATCTGTGCGGGTAACCTACCCGTTAAGCAAAAGAGTTTTGTTGGTACAAATTTTCACAAGGGGAATCTTGGATAAGGACGTAGAGGAAATTGTTGAATTATCAGCATCTTGGGAATGATGAAAGTCGGTTTGTCTTTGTGCGGTGAATAGTAAACGGCTAGAATAGTAGTCTACAGCTACCACTCTATATATCCTGATTTCCCTCTTCACCACTCATACTTTTTCCATCAAGGGGTTTTAAAATGTAATACACTTACACTGTTCTCGTCATTTTGCACGCTGCTGCAGCTACCTTCTCGGCCTACGTCCCAGATGAAGATCCGAAGTCCCTGGCCGAGGTCATAGTGCTCCTTATAGCACTCGTGGTTTTTGGCCGTTAGCGCGGATGAAATATGGGGTAGGAGGTAGTAGTACGATAAGAGCGTTGTTTTGAACCCGTATAATAACACCATGTATTAATGGTTTACTGCGTTAATAACTTGTGTCTTATTGTCGTACAGGATATTCGAGGTGTTGCACTCAGTCGTGGTTTTTGCCTTTGCTGGTGTAGTGATGTTTTTCACTGGCATAGTGGGTCAACTGTTCGGTGATATCATGTCTTTCTTAGTGATATTTGTATTATTAGCACTACCATTGCTAATCATATCATTATGTATCAATATTTATGGTTTCTAATGAGAGTTATGTTGTGTGTTTAATGAATTTTTGTGATTATCGGTTTCATACTCGTGTCATTACAGATACAAATAAGCCCACTTATTTATAATTCGTTATTTACATGGAGAGGCGTCCCAAACGATGTAAATAAAGAAGTATAAACTTATGGTTCGGCGATTCACAATTTCTTTATTTAAATAAACAGGCGTTCAAATTCATTTAAATAAAGACGTTGTCAATCATCATACTTAAGAATTTCTGACAAAACATTCGTATGTGTGGAAAAGGAAGAATAGCTCACACGAGGTTTGAATCGCAGATCCTTCACAGTTAGAGTCTCGTAAGGGAACTCGATGGATGTAGAGAAAATTGCTGAACTTCGGCTTTTGTAGATGCTGATTCAAGTTTCCACAGCAAATGTATTGTAAATCCGCCCATGCAAGACTTGCAACGTGTGCATTTATTGCCAACATATGATTGTTGCAATGTGTTTGTGCTCGTAATGCCCTATGATAGGCATTCGTGGATGTACTTAGTTCTAGTAGGATTGAAAGTACGTTGAGTGTATACTTATACCGACGAGTAGTATAAGATATTTAGATATCACATAGTTGTTTGATGGATGAAAAGCAGTATCCATGGGTAAGTATGTAGTATTTACTTAAAATTTTTAGTGTACAGCTAGGAAGTTTTAGTCAAGACATCGGTAAGTATGTGCATGTATACAAGAAATATGTAATATATATTATAAGAGTAACACGTAAGGCATAAGCTAAGCTTGTTGTAGAGTAGCAAGTAGATGGCAGGCAAGGCAGGCTGCTGGCACTGGCGGTCATAGGGTAAGTTTTTGTAAAAAGTGGTTATAGTCTAGGTTTTAAGTTTGCCTAGTTCTCTATAACCTTAAGCTCTGATACCAATCTGTAACACCCCCAAAATCTGGTTTAGCGGAAGCATACATGTTTGGGTGCTACTAAATTGATATCACAACACAAAGTATAAAGAATGGTCTTATCTTAACCATTTTAAAAATAGATTTCATATTCAAAAGAGATTTGTTTACAACATTTCCAAAACCATGTGGAAATATAAGCCCATAAAAGATTTCAAGTGGTCCCCAAGTATATCAGAGTCTTCTATGACCATGTCATGCCGTGCCAAGAGCCTCCAGTAGTGTGTTATTGCTAAAACCTGAAAATACATGCTAAAAAGTGTCAACACGAGGTTGGTGAGTTCATAGGTTTATGATAAAGCAGTAAAGATACTGTGAGTTCAATAAGAGTTTTGTGACCATTGTGTCGCTCACAATGTCATAAAAATACAGTTTACCTCATAGCAAGATTTTAGTTGTAGACCAAAAGTAGGGTATGCAACCCAAATAAAATAGTTTATTACGCTAGTAGTTGGACCATAAGTTTGGTATATGAGTATCGCAACCCATGCGAGTCATATAAAAATATAGTCTATTACGATAGCACTAAGTCATGCAACCGAAGCTGTAACAGTGTGCATGCATCTAGAAGCATGTTAAATAATAGTGGCCCGGCAAGTGTGTATCCCAGACACTTGTAGTCTCGACATGGTATACGTTCGTTTGCCTATCCGGTCAACCCGAACGGGGACGTTACTCCCAATAGATCTATTTATAACATTCGCGCTTCCCAGCAGGAATTAACGGTTCATAAGTTGGGCAATTTGGGACATAATAGGGCTTAGGCTAATCCACGTAATAGCATAGAAAAATAATTTGGTCCATAAAAGTTTTGCATGTTTCTCACCCCAGTTGTAAAACAAGTAAAAGTAGAGTGGGGTTACATATCAGTCAATCACATAATGTTTTCAAATAATCAATTCAAATAATAGCTTAATAGTCAGATATTGAGTAAACAGTTCTCAGATTTCATAGAAATAATCATTGAGTAAGTTTAAAAACGAGCATGTATTCTCCCCCAAAACAGTTAGAAAACCAGTAAAAGTAGGGGTCATGAACTCACCTGATGCGATAGCAATAATGACAAAAGTGGATTCACTGAAATGTAAATTCAGTTGAGATTTCGGAAATAGCTTCACACACGACCTGAATAATAATATCGTTTGAGAAGTCGACTTAACATGAATAATGGATGCTATATGAGGAATCGTATGACGATTTGATGATGTGAGTGTGATATGCTTAAAATGTTTAAAGTTCAAAAATAATATAATCAATAATATTGTTTTCTTGTTATGATCCAGAAATCATAATAGTCGTCATCTCGAAATGGGTGAAACGAAACGTTGAGTTGCGTTGTTTAAAAGTTGTTATATATAAATATAACGTATTGTTAATAAGTTTGTGTTTGAAATGAAACAATGTGAGATGTGAGAGTATATTGTGTAAAATGAGGATTTGGAATTAAAAATGATAATGTTTCTGCTTGACTCTCAAACTTTCACTATTTTTACACTTTATACCCTAACGGTGATTGTGTTGCACTGTTAGTCCTTGGTTTATAAAAGTTATATTTTTGACCCTATAATTATCCAAAATGACAATCTGAGTTCGCACTTTAATATAATGTCGTTTTACATCCTCAACGTTCTGTTTTCACAGGTTTATACCTTAGCTTTTCCGGTTTGGCAAAAATGGTCCCTCGGGGTGAAAATCATTGCAATTTTAGTCCAAAACGCTTGTAAACTTGTGGAAAAATTCCCTAAAATTTTCAGTAGCTTATTCAAGCTTACTAAAGCTCAAGTCAACTGCCTATTTGATCAGAAAGATTATTTTTGACTTAATGGGCCTTAAAACGAGTTAAAACCAAGCCTGTTAAGAAAATTTGGAGGCGAGGGCATGAAATACTTTTGGGCCTGGACCTAGGTCATTTTTTTTTGATTCTAACAATCTATGGTATGGGCCGGTTGGGCTGTTTAATCGCTAGGGCTTAATGGGCTTAATTTAAGCCCAATCCGGAAAATTAGTTATTTTACTGAAAATGAAATACTTGAAACTAGCGAGTGGCAGTTTAAAAGGGGCTGTTTTGAGTGAGTAAACTTGTTCATCTGGTCAAACCTAAAATACCAAATATGTAGATTGCTAGGTCGTAAATCAGGTCGTGTAAAGATATGTATACGTTGTATTTATGAATTTCAAATTAAAGGAAAGAGAGTTGGCCTTGTCGCACAGATTAAACCTGAAAGACTTGAATATATTCTAAGTGTTTAGGAGGCAGTTTAGTAGCGTATAACATGAGCTTGTTAGAAAGCTTATACGAGCTTTTAAGGAGGAACTTAAAATACGAGAATACTCTAGGCCGGGTCGACTATCGAGTTGTGTAATAAAATGGGGTGGTCGTTTTATCAGGTTCGAAAATAATTTGGGGGGGGGGAAATGGGTTATCGAGACTAGTTTTAGAACAACCCAATACTTACAAATATTTCACCCGGTTTGACAAAATATTGGTTTTGAGTTCGTTTGACCCTTTTAAGCTTATACGTACTACATTATTGTGATGTTTCGAGTTTCTGTAAACCATAATATGCACATGAAATGAAATGGCTCAATATACAATTCATGCACACGTAAAGTTTATAATGCGTTCGAAAGAAGTAACGACACATGCATGTGAAGTTTGTAAACGTTAGAATGGATCGAGCTTGGGTTGAGAGACTTACAATGAGAGGGAAAGAGTTTGGAACGATGGATATGAGCAGAACCAAGAGACTCGTCAACAAAACTTAGCCCGATAACCAAAATAAGTATACTTCGACTTGTAAATCCCACCCCGATCGAATGAGATTTTTCTGGTACTTGTGGTCTTATCAAGACTGAGTTTTGGTGAATGCAGGATGGCTCGTGTATGGGTGAGGGTGAGTGAGAAAGGTCTATACACTCATTCGGTTATATTACTCAAACCGTATCTTTTCTTTATGTAATTTAAGAGTGGCGGAGGCAATGACAACTCATATCCCATGTTCTATGCTCCTGTAGTGGTATTATAATGTGTGAAAAGAGGAGGGAGCATGTGGAGTTGTCAGGTTGCTTTTAAAAAAATAATCACATGGGTTCGGTTTGGTTTCTTCCTTGAAATGGAGTAGCAGGAGATCAATGTAGAAGAGGAAATGAGAAGAGGTGATATCCTATTCGATTTATAGCATGCGTGGAATATAATATGTGGACTATTGTGTACCCATGTGTTGCAATAAAATCGAATGAGCTTTCAGTGATGTTGTTTCTGGAGTTGGTGGCGTTAAATAAATGATATGGTAAGGGAAAGATGTATACAAGTCAAGAAGGGAATAGGAAAGAAAGGACAAGGCCTATGTTTGATTTTGACATTGCCTAGAAGTGCAATAATTTGCGTTGCTGTTAAAGCCTTGTTTTCTGGATGCCTCATGTTTCAATTCTGGCAAGTTTGACTGGGGTAAGGGCTGAGGTAAGGTGGGAATAAGTGTGGGTGTCGACATGAGTTGTACACAAGTTTGTATATACCAAAAATGTCTGAAACGTTTACACAATTTACTTTAGCGTGTAAGATTGAGTTTGGAAGTGGGAATTTCTCTTATTAACTTATTTAATACGTGTAATGATCAATGGAGATGGGTAAATTCATTTATGGGTCGATTTGAATATTTTTGGAAGAAAATGATTACCGAATGTGTGCTAATGGCCAAACACTTTGGCCTTGGGGCACGTATCAAACGTTGGCTTTACTGGGCGATATTCGATGTCCCAATACCTGACCAGGTGGTGAATCGATTGGTGAAAAGAATCAGATAGGTTGCATTCAAGATTTGAAAGATATCGAGGCGATCCTTGGGACAGTTGGAATCGGGTTTTGCACCAAGAAAGGAGAGAAATTAAAAAATAAAATAATGAAGTTGGGTCTGTTTTGGTGGGCCGCTTGTTGGACTCGACGAACAGTGGGTCTGGTTGATTTGTTTTGTTAAAATTTTTGTTTTATAGTTTTGTGATTTCGCGATTCGTGTGTTATTTCGTCCCGTGTTTTCGTCACACATTTGTTTTTGAGTTATTTTCGAATAATAACTATTCGTCACGAGATAACCTCTCGTTTTCACAAGTCGGAGAATAATTTAAATATGTGTATTTCGATCATTAATTATTGTTTAACAAATGGGAAATTGCCATTTGTTACAGTCTCCCAGCCTTATTTGAATGTCGTCCCGACATTCAGCTCAGGTTATCAGTTAGGAGTGTCTTTTTGAAAGGTTCAGCCAATTTGGCAAGTTAGTTTCTTCGCCCACTATTTATCCATGACCCTTCAATTTTTGATTATGCCCATGTCTAGTCCCTCGCTCGCTATAAAAGGGTGAAAATCTTATCTTATCCATAAAAACACACACTCCATTATTACTCTCTCTCTCTCCCTTTCCTTCCGTCCCTACTTCCCCAACAAAAATCCGGTCACCGAGAAAAATTTCCGACTACCTCCGGCGAAACTTTTATTCACCATTAAGATGCCGCATTTCATTACCACTATTGGGATTGTTTATGTTGTGGTTGTGGCTATTTATTTAGCTTACGCCCCGGAAGAAGAGTTCGCACTCTTGTTTGGGATTTTAGTGTTTGTCGTTCCACTGGTGGTTCTCGCCATTTGCGTGAAAAAGATTCGGGGGTAATAGTATTGTGTTAGGATAAGTATTCGTTGTTTTGCTAATGAATGTGTAATAAGACCTGTTTGTTTTTATCTTACAGTGTGCTCAAGAGGTTACATCCCGTGTTGGCCCTTGCTCTCGTATTTTTAGCGGGGATTTTTGTTGTCTTAGCAGGTCAGCCAATCGGTGATTCTGTACCTTATCTGGTGATTTTAGTAACATTAGTATTACCGATGTTGATTATATCGTTATGTATGAATTTTGGTTGGTCTAAATAAAATTTCTGTTATTTATGCTTTCCATATGAATTCCTGTGGTTCTCGGATTCACAAATGGGTTTAATTGTAATGGAGACAAATTAAGTCTTTGAGAAAATGAGTGCAATGTTTTCCCCAAAATATAAGTATAGAAGATGTTATCGTCCCTAAGCATGGACTACATAATGTTGACCTTGAACTACAAGGTCTACCATCCTTGTTGCGTTATTTAAGGAAAAGCGTTACAAGTTGATAAACGTCTCCGGCTTGTGAAAAATCCAATTTCGGATTTCTTCTTGAGATATTCCAGCATAGGAAAATCTTATTGATGTCAAAAGTGTTCCGGACTTTTAGGATTGCAAATTTTTGGAGAAGGGAAGATTGTACTCAAGGACTTTGGCTGACGATTTGTCTATACACTTTCTATAGTATGCGTTTGCATAGAAAACCTCTTGAGAACAAGGAGAATACTATTGAAAACGAGTAGAATATTATTGATACTAATTTGTAGCATCCCCAATTTCGTGATACGCATAAATAAAGGATTTCAAGCGTTAGAGCCATATAAATTTCGAAAGAGATGAATTTATTGTGGTTTATGTGAAAATTACTATTCCCATAGTCAACATGGCTTGAGAAAATCTCATTTTTGAATGAAGATTGTTATTCTATCGCGTTTTGAAAATAAAGTGGTTCATAACTTTTTGAAAATCAAAAATCAATGGGGGCAATCTACCCGTCAAACAAAGAGTTTGTAAGTAATAGATTTTCAATAATGAGGGTTTCGGTTGATAACTTGGCCATCATATGATCAGGTAATTGGGAAAGACTTGTCACACATATGATCGGTTGATAACTTGGCCATCAAAATATTCCACAAAAGTTTTGGTGTAATGCCGTTGACACATCAACGTACATTTTAAACCGAGTCCTAATTAGACCATTTTTGAATAAAACTCCTTATGAACTTTATAAAGGTAGAAAGCTTACATTGTTTTAAACAAAGAAACCTTTAGAGTCGAGGAATCGTTGAACGTAACATTCGACGAGAGTCCACCTCCCTCTAAGACATCACCCTTGGTAGATGATGACTTAGTTGAAAGTCAAGCTATGGAAAATCAAGTCACCATAGAAAACGACAAGGAAGAAGAACCATTAAACAAAGAAATTGTTAATATTAAAGAGTCTAAAAGTCATCCATTAGATAATGTCATAGGCAAAATTAACGAGATAACGTTAAGGTCTAAAGCCCAAAATGAAAGTAATGATTTTTGTTTCGTGTCAACGATTGAACCCAAAAACATTAACGAAGCCATAAAAGACGAGTCATGGATAATTGCCATGCAAGAAGAGTTAAACCAATTTGTTAGGAATGATGTGTGGACATTAGTTTCTCCATCAAAGAGTCAAACAATAATTGGAACAAAATGGGTCTTTCGTAATAAAATGGATGAAAACGGTGTTGTGTCTAGAAACAAAGCTAGGCTAGTAGCACAAGGTTATAACCAACAAGAAGGCATTGACTACGATGAAACTTTTGCTCCGGTAGCTAGGCTCGAGTCAATTAGAATTTTACTTGCATATGCATATGCACACAACTTTAAACTTTTTCAAATGGACGTCAAAAGTGCATTCTTAAACGGTTTCATAAATGAAGAAGTATATGTTGCTCAACCACCGGGCTTCATCGATTTTGAAAAACCTAATCATGTTTTCAAACTTAAAAAGGCTTTATACGGACTTAAGCAAGCTCCAAAAGCATGGTATGATCGACTTAAAACCTTCCTAGTTGACCATAAGTATACCATGGGCTTAGTTGATAATACTCTCTTCACTAAGAAGAAAGATTCACATATTATCATAGTCCAAATCTATGTTGATGACATTATATTCGGATCAACTTGTCAAGATCTATGCGACGATTTCTCAAAAATCATGCATGACGAGTTTGAAATGAGTATGATGGGAGAACTCAACTTTTTCCTAGGACTCCAAATCAAACAACTAGAAGATGGTATCTTCTTTAACCAATCTAAGTACATTAAGGACATGCTTAGGAAATTTGGATTAGAAGATTCTAAACCAATTAAAACGCCCATGTCCACGGAAACTAAACTTGTCAAGGATGAGGAAAGTGAATCCGTAGATAGCACTAAATATAGGGGTATGATTGGAAGTCTACTTTACCTAACGGTTAGTAGACCCGACATTATGTTTAGTGTTTGTCTATGTGCTCGTTTTCAAGAAGATCCTAAAACAATTCATCTTGAAGCCGTTAAAAGGATCTTTAGATACATTAAGGGTACTACACACTTAGGATTATGGTATCCCAAAGGAACGGGAGTTGACACCATAGTGTATGCCGACTCGGATCATACCGGTGACTATGTTGATAGAAAAAGCACAAGTGGTACTTGTACTTTTGTTGGACATTGTCTCACCTCATGGTTTTCTAAGAAACAAACGTCTCTCGCTATCTCAACAACGGAAGCCGAATACGTATCGGCCGGAAAAGCATGTCAACAAGCTCTTTGGATGAAGCAAGCTCTTGTCGACTACGGAATTCAACTCAACGGCATCACCATTCTTTGTGACAACAAAGGAGCCATTGACCTCAGCAAAAACCCCGTTCAACACTCTTGTACCAAACATATTGAAATCCGTCATCATTTCCTTCGTGACAACGTTCAAAAAGGAAATATCTCAATTGAGAAAGTTTCTTCCGAAGACAACATAGCTGACATCCTCACCAAACCCCTCAAACGAGAACCATTTAACCTTCTTAGGCTAGGATTAGGTCTTATGGAACTTATCGTGTAGTTCTAGACATTAGACAAAAATCAAAACAAACCAACTAGCCTTTTCTCAGCAGACCCGGCGGAACCCTCAGCCCAAACGGGCGGAACCCTCCCGAGGGTACCGCCGTTTCCGCCGGTCTGCAGATTTCCCTCTTTTGTTTATATTAAACCAAGCACCCATTATCTACCACCATTTCAAAACTGCCACTATTCACTCATCCTCACCCACGAATTTTTGATCTCTCAATCATCCTCATTGCTCACCAATCATCATTGTAAGTGTTCTAAACATAATTACATTCCTGATCTGAGTCTAGGAATTCTATTTTTGGACAAAAACAAAAACTTGGGGTTATGCATTAATTTGAACAATTAGTGTAGAAACTTAGGTGTTTCCCATAGTTAGGAATTTCATTCTTATAAGCTATAAACATGTTTACTAAAACACCCCATGTCAAACTCTTGCAAAAATTTCTCACAAATAGGACAAATATTTTTTTGTCTCACATTGTGAATACAAAATAAAAACGTTATGTTCAAAACATCACTTGCATAATGTCTCTTGAATGCTAAAGGGATTACATAACTAATATGTATTTTCGGGTACATTCAAACGAAGCTACATTGAACTAGGAGCGTTTGGGTTATCTTTTGTTTTATAACAAAACTTGCACTATAAAAACGTTTTGAGCATCAAAATGAGTCAAGATAACCGCACCTCCACATTGTTTTCATTTAGGCACACACTAGAAAATTTACATTTCAATAGTCGTTAACATAGACTAAAATGTGATATTTCATTTTTCTAGGAATCATCATGCCTCCCGTGACTCATTACGATCACAAAGACACCCTTAAGTACCTTCCAAAACACCACAAAACCAAAGGCCTTAGCGAAAACCAAATCAACATCTTCAAAGCCCTAGAAAAGAGATATGTCCATGAGGGTAGAACCATCGACCCATCTTTCCTAGAAGGCACAAACCTACCCGCCGAACTTGCGGCCATTCACTTTGATTGTCTCTTAGAGATAGACGAGCCTATTTGTCCTAGGTTCATTCTAGAGTTCTATGCTTCCATCAACCTCTCCTCCGATGATTATGGACGTATGTCTATAAATTTCTTGGCTAGTGGCCATCCTTACTCCTTCACCCTAGATGAGTTTGCTCAAATCTTAGGAGTTCCTAACCGTGGTACGTGTCTCTACTCCGACAAGCATTCCCTATCAACTCTTGACACTCTCATCGACTGCATCCATCCCTATGACACTCCTCTTGTGTCCAAGGATGTACTCCGTGACCACCTCTTCATTAGGACCACCACCACTAGGAGAACCCGAACCGGTAATGAGGTTCCCAAGGACCCTTATGGAATGGAACTAAACGAACTCAAGCCTCAATTTAGGAAATGGGAGGAAGTCCTTAGAGCCAACGTCATTAGCACCATAGGAAACCGAGATCATATCAACCTTTGCCTTTGCTACATGATGTACTCCTTGTCCGTTAGGCTACTGATGCGTGGTTTTGCGACCTAACAACAGGTTTTACCTCTCGAGGGATCTCAAGAGGCTTACAACCCCACCAGGCAGTGTACCTGACCGATGTAGTATAGTGTAGTGGTAAGTACGGGGGATTGATCGTTCTCTCACAGGGAATAGTGTTCGTTAGGTGTGAAAAACTACTCTAATTAGGTCTAGCGGTGAAGGAAGATTCTTTTTGGATTTTTATATTTTTTGGAAAGCAAGTAAAATCTCGGGTTTGAAGGAGTGGGCGGAATTAGTTGCTAGTCAACTAACCCAAATAACTACTATTGCAATAAAAATAAAATAACTAATTAAACTAAGGTTGTGAACTTATATGGAGACAAACGTGTTTACTTAGACTTCATTACTCCCTAACTATCTCTTACCGATTAATTAGTGTGTGTATTAATTGCGTGGATGAAGGGTGTATTCCTTAATAGGTCATGGGGTGGCGTACGTACTTCCCCAATCCTATGAGCTCTTATCTCCTCCTACAACAATGCGTTTAACACGATCATAGGGATTGTAAACAGTGGCTCATGCATTAAATACTACCTTAATAGCCTAGTACGCATCGACTACATGTTTCCTAAGACGTCTAGCAGGTTACATATTAGAGTTTAGCTAGTTTTCTTAGGCCTAACATCGATGAAACAATCATCCCAACAATCAATAACACACCAACAACCAGTAATTAATAGTTAGGTTTCATTAGATCTAAGCAAACACAAAAGAGATCTAGCCTAGCATGTTAATTAGAAGACAAGCATAAGATATAATCAACCAACACATAGACATATTGATTAATTTGAAAGGGAACTTATCTTTAATTGAACATGGAAGATCCAAGGGTGAAGAACCCTTGAAAATACAGAGAAAATCGTCTAGGGTTTGTTTCCCAAAAGTTGCACACTAATGAATGAAAAATAGAAAAGTATATATAGAAAATACACTCTGACGGCGTCAGGTTATAGCTCCTGACGCCGTCAGCTCGCCGCCATTAGGGTTCTCGGATCACCTAGATCCATTGCTGACGCCGTCACGTACAAATCCAAGCTGGGCCGTCTCTCTTTAGCTTTACTCCTGACGGCCTTGGGTCCTTAACACCTGACGCCGTCAGGTGTTATTCCCATTTTTCATCCTTAGGGTGTCACGTACAAACAGAATCCAGTCCTTTGTCTTGGTTGGCTGATGGCGTCACCTTGTGACTCTGACGCCGTCAGGTAGGATTTCCAGCTTCTTTTGAGACTTTGCCGTTTTCATCACTTTATGCTCCAAAAACGTCCAAAATAGCATATTTTCCAGAATTCTTCTCAAAAGTACCTAAAATGACAAAAGAAACGATTTAGGGCAATATTTGATCATATTTTTCTGAATTAGGGCTTAAATGACCCCCTAAAAGCGGTACACTTTTCGCTTCATCAAATACCCTTACACTTGAGATTTGCTTGTCCTCAAGCAAATAGGCTTTTATTCCAATAAAAATATGAGTTAGGGGTCATTTAACACAAATATAAAAGTAATTACAACAAATAGTTACTCGACCCTAATCATAATAAGCACGGAAATCATACACTAGCACCTCACAAATAGTGTTTGGATACTCTCATCTCTCGGGTGTAAGAAGCCTAAACAACTACATGGGAAATGGAATAAAATCACTCACTACCTGTCATAACAAATAGATTACCATAGGCTTGAGAGATGATCAATTACTCCTCCACTAGGCGTAAGCACCAAAGATAAACTATCAAAGAGGGCTTTCCAAAGGGTTATAACGTAAGGTGTAGGGATATGATAACACGGTTTTGTTGGAATAAAGGGTATTTTGATGGTGGCAAGTTAATTATCATGATCAAATGCATGTACTATACAATGTTGCTAAGCCAAGAATAGACTCAATCTTAAACTAATGAAACAAAAATAACAAAAACTAGAAATAAACATAAAAGGAAACGGGATGGTAGTCCGTATGTTTTTTTTTCTCAATTTTTTTTGTATTTTTCTTGTTTTTTTCGATTTTTTCGATTTTTTTTTTTTTTTTTTTTTTTTTTTTTTTTTTTTTTTGCATACACTCTTGCCCTACCATCCAAAATAATACATCATAGGGGATTGCATCCCCCTTACACTTGAACTTTTACATAACTTTACAATTACTAAACTAATGACTCGAATTAACATAATCGAAAAACTTGGAGTACTTTTAAAATATTTTGCACATTGGGGGTAATAATGATGTTCTTTCCCCATTACTTCATTAAAAACTAGTACTTTACCCATGAGTCCCAATCGTCCCAAAACAATATGTACAAGGATATGACTCGACTTAGCAACCATGCATGAGATTAGACAATTAACAAAGGGTTTAAACACATGTTGTAACAATAATGCACTTAAAATGAGTGCATACAAGGTAGGCTAAGGCGATTTGGGTGTACATTTAAGTGGGGTGTAACAAATTCTCACTTTGAGTAAGATGCTCAAAGGTCGAAACGAAAAGATAGGCTCAAAGGGGTGTACTAGGGGTATCGTGTACTAAAAATGAGTACATCGCAAAGGGTGTGGGAGAATTACTTGACCAATGTAGCCAACGTAATTATAACAAACAGAAAAAAAACACGGGTGTAAAACAAAAACAAGGGTTTATCCTAATGCCTCTTATCATTTAGTAGATCTAACTACACGAATGTAGTCTTACTTGTGGATTTGAGATGGTCCTAACGCAAGTTCTAGAATCTAAGTGCTACCGGTACTCACATCATAGCATCAATAGTGAATGCTTTTCCTACCAATTCTAGGGGCGAACCTCACATATTTGGGGTGGAAAATTTTTTAGTGGTACGGTTTTGTGCTAGTCATATAATTTCCTATCCATGAGACGCTTATTAGAACCAAAATCTCGCTTCTAAATGTTGTAAAAAAATTTTAAATTGGCGCTAAAATTGCCCTAATAAATATTTCTTTCGGTTTAATTGCAAATTTACTATCAAACAAACAAAAATCAAGTGTAATTGAATTCTATGAAGTGTCATAATTTACCCTCCCCTTACACTTAAGATGAACATTGTCCCCAATGTTCAAATGAAGACATGCAAAAGTGAAAAAGGTAAAAGAATGAAATCAAATACTCCCCTGATTCGTTTGATGTGGATAGTGAGGTAACATGGTTAGATCTTCTTCCAAGAAAATGAAGGCTTCAAAGCTTCCCTTCCGAAATGTAAATCATCTTCTTGTCCAAAATAACCTGTTAACCTGAAAAAGAATAAAGGCGAACCTCGCGTAAAATCGGCGGTATAATCTATAATAGGATATAATGCTTGTGGAATGAATGTTTTTGCAGAATTCCTGGAGATTATAAGTTAGAGAGTTGACAAAATATTTTATGATTCCGGAATAAAGACAAAATTTTCAAAAATTGCAGAAAGTTATACACT
This sequence comes from Artemisia tridentata subsp. tridentata, assembly GCA_021014915.2. Lineage (NCBI taxonomy): Eukaryota > Viridiplantae > Streptophyta > Magnoliopsida > Asterales > Asteraceae > Artemisia > Artemisia tridentata. The sequence continues at coordinate 433,042,402 of CP139508.1, forward strand.
GACGCCGTCAGGTTGTAACCCTGACGCCGTCAGAAACGATCTGACAGAATTCTCATGTTAAGTTTCCGAAAAATTTTCTGCAAAACTATACCTTACTTCCTGGAAATTCCTGCAAAACATCATTATGACTCGATACAAGCATTTGACTCAAACAATACTAATATGAATGTTAATTTACATTGCTATGATTCATGTTCATTCGTTCTTAAAAACCGATTTAGATTTCCCTTACACTTATCTTTTGAAAAATACCTTTATATGTAGTTAAGACGAAGTTAAAAACAAAATAAAGCATTTTCACAAGTTAGTTTTGAAACATGAATCAATAACAATAAAAATTAAACATGCATACGGAAACAAATAAAATCAAACAAACAAACAAACACACAAAACAAATAAAGCAAACAAACAAACAAAGAATTGAGTTGCCTCCCAAGAAGCGCTTGTTTTTGTTCGAGTCACGAGCCTGACTCTACCCTTATTTAACGGAAATAGGGGAGGTTTTCCCTACACTTAGGATTAAGTGAGGGTGAAAGTAGCGATACACACCCTTAGGGTGGAAATAAGCCACGTGAGGAAAGAGTGGTGGATGAATTATACGCTCAAAAATGTGTGCTCCTACCATCATAACCTTACCTAGTTCGCTTTGGTCAATGGGCGGATTAAAGTGTTCTCCTAAAAAGGGATCATTTTCTATCAACTTCGAGAGACTCCTAGTTGGGAATCCATCTTGACCTAATAAACCCGGTTTAAACCCATAATGTTTCTTGTGATCAATCATGAATGGGTGATGTAAGTATGTAAGGTCATGGTTCACTCCTATGTTAGCTTCCTCTCTACAAGGCTTAGAGTCTACCACCTTCAACGTAAAACTACCCGGACTATATGGTTTGATGGGTGGATTGGGGCCTTTTTCAATTCCTAAATTCACATCTAAGGATGGAAGATTAGGTAACGGTTTTGGTTGAGGCTCCGGTTCATCAAAACTAGGAACTTCCATATAACTAAAAGAAAGGTTGTGACTACAAGTATTCAAACCTATTTCTTCTAGTTGTGTTTGGTCCAAGGGCTCTACCTCTATTAGGGTTCCTATAGTCTCTTCTACTTCTTCCGGGTAAGTCACGGGCGGTGTGTGTGCCTCAAATGATGGCAGGACTTGTGGGGTACTTTGTGGGCTCATGTTACTTACCTCATCATTCCTTATGCCAAGCTCACCTATATCCTCATCATGCGTTTTAGTAGGATCTAACCCAACATTTTCCCAAGTATCTCAAGTGCTTCTCTAGGCATCTCAACTTCTATATTTGAATCATAAGGATCATCCTCAATAATCTGACTGCTATATTCAAATTGCACAAAAGATTCATCATGTGTTTCTTGAGATTCAACATCATCGACCATAAAACCTAGGTCTTTTTGATCAATGTGATCATGTTCGGCTAAATCCTCCATCACATCAAGGGCACCTATGTGTTCATCCTGTATTATGGTGGTGCCTAACCATGACATGCAGCTAGGTGGCTCAACTCTACCCTCATCCCCAAACAAACTTGTTTCATGATCCTTGAAATTTGTGGTCAATTGACTTGTATTAATGTTTGTTGGGTTGTCTACCATATAATAATATTGGGCACAATTCTCAATAGCTTCCCATGCTTTCTCAGCACTTAATCCCCTAAGATCCCTACCGGCAAAATGGTAAATGTCCCTTTGGGCATGTCGGTCGACACGATCGTAAAAGATTTGAGTAAGGGACCAAAAATCGAAGTTATGATGAGGGACTTTTTGGAGTAAATATTTAAAACGAGTCCATGCATCATAGAGAGGTTCATCTTTATTTTGTTTAAACATCAAGATGTCATATGGAGTGGGTGAATTACGTGGTTGGTAGTATGGTGGATTCGCGTTCTCCATAATGGTGAACAGAAGAGTCAATGGAAATTACGAACAAACACACAAAGAAAAAGATAGACTAAAGAAATCCTATAAAAAGAAAAATAAAAATCTCACTAGAAAGGAATCTAGTGAGTAGACCTAACAAAATAAAATTTCAACCTAAACAATAACTATTCCCCGGCAGCGGCGCCAAAAACTTGATGCGTGGTTTTGCGACCTAACAACAGGTTTTACCTCTCTAGGGATCTCAAGAGGCTTAAAACCCCACCAGGCAGTGTACCTGACCGATGTAGTATAGTGTAGTGGTAAGTACGAGGGATTGATCGTTCTCTCACAGGGAATAGTGTTCGTTAGGTGTGAAAAACTACTCTAATTAGGTCTAGGGGTGAAGGAAGATTCTTTTTGGATTTTTATATTTTTTGGAAAGCAAGTAAAATCTCGGGTTTGAAGGAGTGGGCGGAATTAGTTGCTAGTCAACTAACCCAAATAACTACTATTGCAATAAAAATAAAATAACTAATTAAACTAAGGTTGTGAACTTATATGGAGACAAACGTGTTTACTTAGACTTCATTACTCCCTAACTATCTCTTACCGATTAATTAGTGTGTGTATTAATTGCGTGGATGAAGGGTGTATTCCTTAATAGGTCATGGGGTGGCGTACGTACTTCCCCAATCCTATGAGCTCTTATCTCCTCCTACAACAATGCGTTTAGCACGATCATAGGGATTGTAAACAGTGGCTCATGCATTAAATACTACCTTAATAGCCTAGTACGCATCGACTACATGTTTCCTAAGACGTCTAGCAGGTTACATATAAGAGGTTAGCTAGTTTTCTTAAGCCTAACATCGATGAAACAATCATCCCAACAATCAATAACACACCAACAACCAGTAATTAATAGTTAGGTTTCATTAGATCTAAGCAAACACAAAAGAGATCTAGCCTAGCATGTTAATTAGAAGACAAGCATAAGATATAATCAACCAACACATAGACATATTGATTAATTTGAAAGGGAACTTATCTTTAATTGAACATGGAAGAATCAAGGGTGAAGAACCCTTGAAAATACAAGAAAATCGTCTAGGGTTTGTTTCCCAAAAGTTGCACCAAAGTTGCACACTAATGAATGAAAATTAGAAAAGTATATATATAAAATTCACTCTGACGGCGTCAGGTTATAGCTTCTGACGCCGTCAGCTCGCCGCCATTAGGGTTCTCGGATCACCTAGATCCAAAGCTGACGCCGTCGCTTGCATTTGGCTTCTGGGCCGTTTCTCTTTAAATTTACACCTGACGGCCTTGGGTCCTTAACACCTGACGCCGTCAGGTGTTATTCCCATTTTTCCTCCTTAGGGTGTCACGTACAAACAGAATCCAGTCCTTTGTCTTGGTTGGCTGACGGCGTCACCTTGTGACTCTGACGCCGTCAGGTAGGATTTCCAGCTTCTTTTGAGACTTTGCCGTTTTCATCACTTTATGCTCCAAAAACGTCCAAAATAGCATGTTTTCCAGAATTCTTCTCAAAAGTACCTAAAATGACAAAAGGAACGATTTAGGGCAATATTTGATCATATTATTCCGAATTAGGGCTTAAATGACCCCTAAAAGCGGTACACTTTTCGCTTCATCAGCTACCTTTCAACCTAGCCTACTACATGGCAAAGAGGATGGCCGACATTCCCGTGCAAGGCACAACGGCTATGCCGTATGGAATGCTCTTGACCCGTCTCTTTAGGCGCATCTCTCCTATTCCGGCAACTCCTAGAGGTCTTCGTCTTGACTACTCTCTCATTCCACACACCTTTGTTCCACTTAGTGACAAGAGAGTATACAAATCCCAAGGAAAACGCCCTCATCCTCCTATCTCCTCATCATCCTCTTCAATGAGTGAAGATGAGACTTTGCCAAACTCTAGACTTCCGCCCCTAGAATACCTTTCCCAACTTCCGGATATTCCGAATGAGTCGGCGGAGTTCAAGCAAACAAAGGGGATGTTCAAGAATCTTGGGAGGTTCCTTGGAAAGCTCAAGAAGAAGATAGACCGTCAATGAGAATGTGTGGGAAGAGTGCGGGTGTGTTAGGAGTGTTTGGCACAATGTGCCTTTTGAACAATTTGGTCTTTTAAACAATGTGTTTGTTGAATCTATGTGTTGGTTGAATATTTGGTACAATTTAGAACATGTGTGTACTAACAACAATGCAGGAAGGCAACATTTAGCTTGTTGTCAAATTTTCATGTATATGAAATTTTCACTAAGTATAGTGAAAATCGCTAGCCCCCGGTCTAAATCCAATGGTATGCATGTTTACGTGCTTAATTTTTGCATTTCCTAACCCGCCATATATTATATTTTTGCTTTTAAGAGTTTTCGAAAAATTCGGAAAACGTCTTGCGGGTTAAAACATTGGACTGCCTCGTTTTTCAGACCCGGCGGATTTGGCGGCACCCTCATTTGGGTTCCGCCAGTACAAAAATCTGGAAACCCAGATTTGGCCCAGCGGATTTCGCGGCACCCTTAAATGGGTTTCGCCGGTTATCCCCCAGGGTACCGCCGTGTCTCCAGGAATTTTTTTTTGTAAATTTTCAAAATTTTTACAACCAAAGTACCATAAATCAACCTTATAGGTTAGAAACCCATTCCTTGTTAGTTTACATCACCCTTAGGGGAATTCTAATGATCTAAAAACATTAGGAACCCTTTTCCCGCCAAAAATCAAACTAAGCCATAACCACCTCAAGGAACCTTCACCCATAAGGGAAGGAACCTTTCTGAAGGATCCTTCAAATCCGTGGAAAATATACTTCCATCCAATTTGACAAAACCTCTAAGCATTTAGTGAAAATCTTTGTCTTCTTACTCCACCCTCTTCATTGGATTGACTTCCTTTGATTTGACAACCTTCATAACTCACCCAAATCATTAGAAACCTCAAGATTTCTATGGCCAAACATCAAATCCAAACACCCCTTCCAACATCCTTTCACTCTATAAATTAGATCATCTTAGAACACATCTAATCACACCATCACCATCACAACTTCTGATCCTAATACCTCTAAAACAACCACTTTGACAGTGACAAAGTCAACAATCACCTAAACAACCTTCTCGACCCATTCGGAGAACCGCACGCATAAGTGTGAAACCCGTTTACTCACATACCACCATCAACCTAAGCTCCTCATCTTCGGATGAATTCTCCTCACCAATCAAAAATGAACATTTTTTAAACCTTGCATCACAATCTCCATCACCCAAAGGATCTAATGAGCTCACAACTCCACCACCAACAAAATCACCCATTGACCCAACTCCACCAAGTGCTCCAATCCAAACATCCAAAACTCCATCACCACCACTACATCCTAAACTTGAACCAATGGAGCTATTTGGATCTCCACCAACATCACCACACCCCTACATAGGAAATCTCAATGATCTTCCACCAAGATCATCAAATCCACCTCCTTTTCACCCGTTTGATCACATTGATCAAACAACAAATGAAAAACCAAGGCCATTATTTGAGCCTAATGAGCCTTTGGAACTAAACCAACCACCACAACCACAATACCACAACCCTAAACCATTGTTGTTTCACCCCATTTTCAAAGACATCTATGGTCCTCTATATGGAGAACCAAACTTTGAAAACCATGATCACCCAACTCCACCACCTTCACAACCTTTGAATCCTTCTTTCCCTCCTATGAGGAAATTAAAAGAATGGTTGAAACTCACCTCCATCAAGCAATGGAATTTCAAACCTCATTGCTTGACTCCATCCAAAACCCATCCTCCAACCAAGAAACCAAAATAAACCCACCACCACCACCATCACCAAACGACCCGTTTCCACCCACTCATCAATGTGAGCAAATGGTCAAAATAGGTGAAAGCGTCAAAACCTTGCTTCACCAATTTCAAGATGAAACCCGCTTCGCCATACAACACATCATTGAGCGTTTGGATGCTCTTTCCCACCCAAACCAATCCTAGAGCTTTTGGAGGCCTTTTGCCCCATTTTAGGAAGTGTTGAAGTCTTCTACTTATAGAAGTAGGAATTTATAATTTTCTTTTATTTCTTAGTTATTTTTTATTTTTATTTTTATTTTTTTTAGAAGTAGGAGGATAGTTTTTCATTTCTTGTCATTGACTTTTATAAAGTCAGTTTTTACTTGGAATGACATATCTCTCTACTATCTTATTTGCATTGTTGGTTGATCATATATGAGTTGTGCTTGTGTGGGCTTATATTCTCATATTGTGTGGTGACTACATGTTTGATAATATGTCATTATCACCAACTAACCATTTTTTTTGTAGGCTTAAAATCCATGTTTCCTAACTTGGCACTCCTTTTAGGGGGAGTATCGACCAAGGGGGAGCACGTGCATTGTTCCGCATCGCTACTCTTCTTTTTGTTTTGACAAAAAAGGGAGAGAAAGTATATCGAAACTTATTAACTTAAAATGATTTTCGTCAATTAAGTAAAATAAGTTTAAATATAAAAGTTTTTAAAGACTTAACACTAAAATTAGTGATTTACTTAAAAACAAAGTTTATGTTTTGTCATCAACAAAAAGGGGGAGATTGTTAATACAAATATCGCCTAAAAACATTATTTATATTTTACGATCTTTGCTAAGTTTTGTTAACGACAAAGTCTAAACTTTAGTTTTTAGTAAAACATAATTCTAGTTCAAAGTCTTGCATAATTAGACATTTGCTACATTTTACATTTTACATTTTACACTTCACATTTTACATTTTACATTTTCATTTAAAACATAACATATTTATATTTCTTAAATTAGAAATGTCACATCATATTTATGGTAAGTTTTGTCAATATACATTTAAGAAAAGTAAGTATGTTGAAAAGGAGTCCGCTTTCTTCGCACTCATGAAAACAACAATTCTTCTTGCACAAGTTTGTGTATGACAAGTAATAAGTTGATGTGACTTAGGTTGGTTTGGAAGTTATGGCAAAGCATTCAAGTTTCAGGTCTGGCGGAACCCTGGAGGACAACGGGCGGAACCCTCCTGAGGGTGCCGCCGTTTCCGCCAGACCTGCTGAAGGTTTTGCTATTAATACCAAACCATTTGTAGCATTTTTCTTTTATCACTTCTCATTTTATTTTCACACATACAGCCATACCTTCATCTAACCCCTAACCCTTTTGATTGTTGTGAAGTTTCTTTTTGTAGCAAAGAAGTTCACAAACTCATATAAAGTTTCAAGCTTTCAACACAAAGTTGCAAGTCTTGATAACTTAGCATCGTGTAGACTTCATATAGTTTACACTTCATTTGATTGTGTGTTTTAGTTGTGATCGGTTAGTATTTGTGCCTTAAAATACAAAGTGTGTCGGGAGTTGTTGTACCCTTGTAAAAGAACTAACGGGAGTGGTTGTACCCTTGGTAAAGAACTCGACATCTAGCTTAGTGTCGGTAAACTTGTATAAGCGACGTGTAAGGTTTTCTCCGCCGGTTAAAGGAGCTTGTTGACTAGTGTAAAGAAACTCTCGAGTTGGATACTCGGGGCGTGGACGTAGGGCAAGGAAGAGAGTCCTTGTAGCCGAACCACGATAAATACTCGTGTTGTGGTTTGATCGTTTCTTTCTTTATCTTTGCATAATACTTGTTGTGTTTAGTTATTGTGATTGAGTTTAAATCTTTGATTACACGAAAGTTTCAAAAGATAATTAACTTTAAAAACGGTAAACTATTCAACCCCCCTTCTAGTTTTCCACACTCTCATATACGATTTTACTAAGACCGGCATGTTGGTTAATGAGTCACGTGGGTACCGATAAGCTACAATCCAATTGGTTAGAGATTCTTGTTGTATATGACACTTTTCTTGCATTTTTTGAGTGTGATGAACCTACGAATTACTAAATTGCAAATTAAACACAGATATGTAAGTGTATAACAAGATCATGAAGGAATTTAGCCCGTATATGTGAAAGTCTTTCTGCGCGTTGTAGACTTATAGAATCAACGAGGTTCCAAGTACGATTTTGATATATAGGCTATTAGAATCAACATGTGGGTGTGGCTTCACAATCACACGTATTAGCTTTGCATAATGTAGAACCAAGAGTTCATTTACCACCTTTGTGATTCCTTGTTTCTATTTGAATTAGAGTGTTAAAACATTATCATAGCTGTTAAAAAAATTATAAACAGGTTTTGCAACAATCGTCATATGAGAGAACAATTACACATTTGCATATCTAAAGATATATATGAAATAATTAATCATTGATGCCATATCCTTTGATTTAGGGTATAATAGTATCGAAATCATTAGTCTTTACAATCAACATGATCCATGCAGATATATGCATAACAAAACACAAGGGTTCACCCTCTAAATTTCTTTAGGATATTGTTTATGTTTCCAGATAACATGCTCATATCTCCCCTTTTGTATACCTTCTTCATTTTACTCACATTGATGGTCAGCCGCTTATATTCTTGAAACATCTCGAAAACTTCGAAAACTTGACGACCCGCACCTCTTGCTATTCGCATGATTCTTGACTCTTTCATGAGTTTAAGGTCTGTACTACCCAATTCTGCAACATCAAAAATAGTGGATCAAGTTAAAGGTGTAAACTTGTCTAGTAAAAAATATGGGCCACTTGAGTTATGCTTTATCTCAATTTATTAAAGAAGGTATAGCTAAACGGGTCAAATGGGTCATAAGGGGCGAGTATTACTTGTTTTGACCCAAACCATTATGACCCGTTAAATCACCTGCCCATTTTGCCAACTCTAAGTTTCACTTACCTTCATTAGTCATTGAATCCATCATTGTCAAGTATCTTCTAATCTCCACCTGGCTTTCATTTTCGCGTTCTTTAGGCATAAGCATTGACAAAACCTAACCGAAATAAACATATATGAATTAAAACACTCCACAATATCATTTAAATTTTATTTTATCATTTAACATATATACTAAACTTACAAAAAAAAAAAAAAAAAAAAAAAAAAAAAAAAAAAAAAAAATTAAAAAAAAAGTAAAAGTAGGGAAAACCTGATTGAAAGGACCCGTTTCGAGTATGTATTGAAATAACTCATACATAATCCTCATTGTGAAATTTGTTATAATAGCTTTTGCATAAGCTCTTGTTCATCCACTTGAACAACTTCTTTAATTTGGTCCATAATTCCAGACAAGTCATGGATACCTGTATAATAATCCAAAAAAATAAAAAAATTCCGTATAAAAACTTCATGATAATTACTTATTCCAAGTGATGCTAACCTAAAAGACCGCTGACAAATGGTTTAACATTGAAAGCTTCAAGCTCATTTATATGTTCGCCGGTTCCAATAAATATGACTGGGCTTTTTGTTGCTGCAACTCTGAATATAAGAGAAAAGGATGATCAGATAAAAAATATATACTTTTAACACTATAATTATCACCAAATTAAAAAATCCCTGGATTGAACCACTACAGAAAGAACTAAAAGTGAAACTTACGTGCTAAGGGATCCACCTCCTTTTGCATGACCATCCATTTTAGTGACAATTACAGCTCCAACATCATTACATCAACACTTTGTTTAAAAGCTTGAGCTTGTTTTAATGCAGCTTGACCAATACTACTATCCATCACAAATATAACCAGATCCGGTTTCTGCAATTGTACTCTTATAAAGTTAGCAAAAAAAATGTAATAGTTATAATATGAATAAGTTGTGAATACCGTTGCTTCACGTAGTTGACGCATTTCTTCAAAAAGGGCTTTTTCTTGTACATGCCGACCACTTGTATCAATGATAATAAGATCACGATTTTCTCTCTTGAATGTCTCAATACCTTCCACAGCAACATTCACAGGGTCTGACTCCGTATGGCTGCAGGCAAGAGATGAGGTTTAGCCGTTTAGTGACATACTGACATAAAGTTAATTATTAAAGTATGCTGTTAGACAGTCTGATAAATAAGATGGGTTGGGTCAGCCGTTCAAAAAAAAAAAGAAAAAAAAAAAGGAAAAAAAAAGATGGGTTGGGTAATAGGTCAAAACGGGTAGGCCAGGTAGACCCGCAAAAGCTTTGTTTCCAATTGAGCTATTTGACCCATTCCTCTGGTAGTCCAGTTGACATGTTTGCGATAATACACAACTCAAATTGTCCTTGCTATCAAAATTATAACAAGAACTTGTACAAATAAAGTGTTTGAATGAACATAGAATCGAAAATATATAAACACAAACCTTCCATAGAACGGAACATTAGCTTTTGTTGCATTCTGCTTCAACTGATCAAAAGTGCCGGCCCTAAATGTATCCGCACACACCAAAGCTGGTTTCCACCCCTTATTCTGGTAGTAATGAGCATATTTCGTACACGTTGTAGTTTTTCCTGACCCTAAATCATTCACATTCATTAGATACATGTCACTAAAGATGTAAACATAAAAATTCTGTAAATTAATGTAAATAAGTGGCCGTACTTTTGACAAGCAACATAAAGTATATGAACAAAATACCTTGTAGACCAACGAACATGACAACACAACACTTGGTTCGTTTTTCTTGGGTGTGAAAGACGGCTTCCCAGGATCTAACATCTTGCAAAGCTCGCTAAATACAGCCTGAAAGAAATTGATAAATTAATACCGGATGAAGTAAAAAAGATAGGCACGATTATTTCTTGAAAAGTACATGACATACAACTAAAAGTTTAGAAATATGAATATACAAAGAAAAATGAAAATAGAATAAAAGTTTAGAAATCAAAGAGTAAAGTGAATATACCTGCCCATAGATAGCAGGACTGCCATGAATGCCACCTTTGAAACCTCACAACATGAAGTGAAATCTGCGTGAAGGTAAAACAAGTTTAACACGCAATGATAAGTAACAATAAAGAACAGTAAGATACAAAAACTTAATGTTTTAAATAGCATTACCACAAGTGACAACAAAAAATTGAAGCTAGCAATGATCTGAATTGCCGGGAGCCAAAAACTACTTCATTTAGGTCGAGGAACCTTGTGAATTAAAAAGGGTATAGTCGACCTCGCGAAAAGGCTGCAAGACAAGAACTATGTTCATTATGTTCATTCACATACAGCGCCACGCCGCCACATATAAGCAGTTACCGTTCATAGTATTTCTAAGCCAATTCTGTTTCTTGCTAGCTAGATCGAAAGTGCAGGAATTTAACCTATTTACTCCTCCTTAAAAATCCCATCCGGATTTGAAACTCAGAGGTTTAACTTTCCCTATTAAGATTAATCTAGTTAAAGTAATAAACTTCCGTTATTCGATTATTAAGCACAGTAAAACACCAGTTTGATTTACATCTATATGATCATATCTATCGATTCTTGCAGCAAACCAACATCAGTAAATTCTTATAAGATGCTAAAAATGCCATTTTTGGCATTTAAAACTATCCTTAATCACAGTCACAACTCTTACATTCATCCCTAAAAATGAGCTTTCTGATTGTTAAACTTAAAGGGATGTTTGGTTTAGCATATTTTATGGGCTTATTGAGATTTAGAAAAGCCGATAAATGTCACATTTTTCGGCTTATGAGCTACTTATCACCTTGAGCTTCAGGCTTATTTAAGCCCTAAGCTCATAAGCTAAAAAAATGAAGTTATCGACTTTTTCCAAATCTTGATAAGCCAAATAAGCCCATTATATAAGCTAAAACAAACAACCCTTTATTTAAGCCCTATGTCACACTGTCAATTTTTATATAACAAAATTTTCACAATAAAATAAACAATAAATTTTAACATAAACTTGTATAACAAACTTTAAAAAGGAACCCTTCAAAACTTACGCTACTCGTGGTGGTGGTCGGCTCGGCGGAATCACTTGTTGGTGGCGGCGGTATTGGTTGTTGTGGAGGCGGCAAAATCTACTGGTTATGTGGCGTGGGTTGTTGTGTTTGGGTTTGAGTTTTGTTTTTTATTTTTTTGCGTTTGAGTTGTGTGGCGGCGAAAGAATGGTGAGGGTTGTTAAAGACTTTTTAAAAAAAAAATTAAAGACTTTTTAAACCTTCGACTTTGGGTGTCTATCTTGAACGAAAACCACTTGTTATTCGAGAGACATATTGTGTTTCGTGAGTGCTTTTCTTTTGGGAGTTTTTAAACCTTCGACTTTGGGTGTCTATCTTGCAACTGCGGGCTGTATTTTTAGACCATCATGATTGGTTGAACATGGTATGTCTATTCATGCTTATTAGGTGGTTAAAATAGGATAGAATTTCGTTCAGACACATGTATATTCTTATCACCCTGTGGCGAGCATGAGTGTCTCCTGAGATGCAGTTTCCGCTTGCTGCAAAATTACAGTCAATGCAATTAGTTGTAGATGCTATATAAGCAAACGATTCTGACTTTATTTGTATCTTTTGTTCCTAACTTACAGTCCTATACATAATAGCTATAAGTTATAACCAAATTGACCTTTGTGATGGATTGTTTGGTTTTTTTTACCGCCCTTGTGTTCCACGCCTGTAAGTTTAGTCCACCTTATAAGAATCTATATAATTCAGATGAAACATGATAACATCGAGGCCCTAGGTCAAATCACATATTCTTTTCCCCACCACCTAGGAGATCTCCATCTAAATATGATATCAGTCTTGGATTTGTTTAGGAAATGTACATTGGTTTGCCAGCTAGGCTGCAAGCCGATGGTACATGATTTATACAAATGATGGATGGGGGGAAAGAACAACCCATTCATTTTTACAACACTTGTCAAAAGTTTAAATATCATAATGCCCGGATTTATTTTTTCCAATCTTGAGTTAAAACATCTGTTTTACTCAAGGTCATTGTGACCGTTTACATGTTAATGAATTTTTGTCTGTATGTATAGCTATTCCCTGAATTCACTTAGATTTTGCACCTCCGACAAATATAATTTCCAGTTCTTTCCTTGGAGGTGTTCTCCTCGACTTTGTGTCTTTGCATATAGATGATTCTCGTTTATGAAGAACAATATGCTGATTAGGTTCCAATATTTAGTTTCTAGTGCTGTGATGCATTTGGTATACTAGAAGCAGTTTTTCTTGTTGTTACTGCTACATTACTATTTACTGGATATGGCTGGTTAAATTTCATCAATCCACCTTTAAATGTGAGAAAATGGAAAGATCGATATTAAGTTGAATTTTTTTATGTTTTTGCAGATTTCCTTAAATGGCAGGCCCACAAGAAACTGATATTGTTGGTTTGCTTAGCGAACCCGTAGTCGCTAAGAAGATACTTACATGTCTCCCACTCAAAGATGCAGTAAGAACTGCTGTACTTTGCAAGAACACGAGAGATTTATGGAAGATCACTCCCAGAATAACCTTCAGCGAGTAAATGGCAAGGGGTCTTCAGTGTCATGAACTTAACAGCTTCTACAAGCTGAAGGCTGTTATGCAAGATGTTTTGCTGCGTCACTCTGGTGTAATTTCTGTTGGAATATATGAATCATAAAACTATAAACATATAAAACATCACAAAGCACGCAGCGGAAAGATCTAATGAACATGTAATTAATTAACATAAATAAACACGTACCTTAATCGCGTAATCACCAAGAACAATTAAGAACCCTAATTTGGGTTGGATATGGATCGAACCAAACAAGGGAAAATCACCAAGAATCACAAGCTAAAATAAGCTTGTAACTCGTTCTTGTACACACGCGATAGTAGCGTTCCAATGGGAAAGCTAGGTTCAAGTATCACTAACAAACCAAATACTTTATTGCTATTAGCTCAAGCCGAATTCTCTAGTGAGAATAAAAATGTTGACTAGCACAAGCAAGAGGAGAAGAGAAGAGAAATTTGGCCTTGGAGTTAGGGATACAAGATTAGGTGAAAACTAAAACACATAGGGATGTATTTATAGTGTTCCTTTTCTTGTTGCCCACTCCAAAAACCGATCCATGCAAACCCTAAGGCCATTCGGCCGACTTTCATCCCCTTGTGGGAATTCTAGATCCTTCTTTCTCCTTTTGCATAATTAGTCCTTTAACGGTCGTTATCTACTAACACCGTTAAGTACTAACCGTCGTTAAGTATTGTTAGTGAAATGAATAAATAAATATAAATATAAAATGTATATTTAATTATTCAAACCAAAGGAACTCTCACGTATTGTGTGCAATCCCGAGTCTCGGGTTCGAAACCGGACATACGAATATTAATTCATTAAACACAAACTCTAACAGCTCCCACTTGGATAATGATTAATATTGTAATGACATGGGCTAGTCTAGCTTTAACAGATCCCAATGCCCCCAGCTCGATCCGAGTTGTGGTTCTCCTGGAAAAAACCACGTGATGATATAATCATCATACTTATCCTTTTGTTACTAATACCGCGTTAATTTGGATATGGATCTTTGTCATTCCATAATTAACAGTAGTTTCTCGTTTATACATAATTGAACAAGATTACCAAAACATCTGAACATCTTCCAGATATACTTTGGGCGTGCGCACGCAAACATCTTGTCAATTCTACGAGTAGCCTAGCAGTATTAAATTTCAACACAAAGTTGAAAGAACAAATCCTTTATTGACTACCAGCATAACCCTCGAACTTTACATCATTTATGAAAATAGCCCTTATAACTACCTTTTACGGATAGCGTTAGACTATCTCACAGAAAATGAGCTACATCCTCGGCAATTATCCAGTATCTCAAGTCAGAGGATAAATATTCATGATATACTTGATGACTATGATCCATAAAGTATAATCATGTGGTTGGGATAAGTCCTATATTCATTTTATCCTATAATGAATATCATGTGATATTGGTATCTCAACCTACAGTCCATTCTACCAATCCTCACATTTGCCTTAGTTCAATAATATTCTCATATTATTGATTGACAACGGACCATTTAGAATAAATTACTTATTCACGGATTTAAACATGCAAATATAGGACACAAATATTAATAATGATAATAAACGTTATCCGCACTTTATTTCATTAATATAATAATTGTTTTACATGTCCCTATCGAAATACTAATCCAACAGATTTACATGAAACTATCTGGCAATCGAAGACCAATGCCCTGAGCATGTTGAGTAAACGATTCTTTTGGTAATGCCTTCGTAAAAGGATCAGCCAGATTGTTATCTGTGTGAACTTTGAGTACATTTATTTCACCGTCATTCACTTGTTCTCGAACATAGTGAAGTTTCCTTTTAAAGTTTCTGGCGCCTTTCATAACTCCAGGTTCATTGGCGAATGTAATTGCAGCAGAGTTGTCGCAATATACATTTATAGGTAATTCAATGGAAGGCATCACTCCAAGATCCTTAACGAATTTCCTTATCCAAACAGCTTCTTGTGCCGCCTCCGACGCAGCAATGTACTCAGCTTCTGTAGCAGACATGGCCGTTATACTCTGCTTCTTACTCTTCCAGTCCACGGCTCCTCCATTTATGACAAAAACGTAACCCGTCTGAGACTTCGTATCATCTTTATCAGTCTGAAAGGATGCATCACAGAAACCTGTAACATTCAGTTCTGTGTCTGGATTTCTCCCGAAAACAAGAAACATATCTTTAGTATTCCTTAGATACTTAAGAATGTCCTTTACAGCTTTCCAGTGTTTAACCCCTGGATTCTGCTGATATCGACTGGTCATGTTTTGAGCAAATGCCACATCTGGCCTTGTGCATCTAACAGCATACATGATAGAACCAACCGCAGATGCATATGGAACTTTCTTCATATATGCTTCCTCTTCAGGTGTAGAAGCACACATTTCACTGCTCAATTCATGTTTCACTTGCATGGGCAGATATCCTTTCTTGGAATTCTGCATATTGAATCTCTTCAATATTTTATCCATGTACGCACTTTGACTTAAACCGATTAATCGTTTAGATCTGTCTCGATAGATCTTGATTCCAAGGATATACGCTGCTTCTCCTAAATCCTTCATGGAAAAACATTCACATAGATATGCCTTAACTTCATTAAGACTAGGTATGTGATTTCCCATGATCAATATGTCATCGACATATAGGATAAGAAACGTAGTGTTACTCCCACTAACTTTGTGGTATACACATGGCTCATCGAAATTTTGAGTAAATCCAAACTTCTTGATTTCCTCATCAAATTTCTTATTCCATTGCCTGGATGCTTGCTTCAATCCATAAATGGATCTTTGAAGTTTGCATACACGCTCAGGAAATTGTGGATTTACAAAACCTTCAGGTTGCGCCATATAGATGTCTTCATCTAGGCGACCATTCAGAAACGCGGTTTTGACATCCATTTGCCAAATCTCATAGTCATAGTAGGCAGCTATAGCTATAAGAATCCTAATAGCTCTAATATCGGCTACAGGAGAAAAGGTCTCCTCATAGTCAATACCGTATGTTTGGGTAAAGCCCTTGGCTACCAAACGAGCTTTGTAGGTGTGTACGTTGCCATCCATGTCAGTCTTTTTCTTGAAGAGCCACTTACACCCAACTACCTTAGCATTGGGTGGAAGGTCTACTTCAGTCCAGACTTGATTATCTTTCATGGATTGCATTTCCCCATCCATGGCTACCTGGCATTTATCCTTTTCAGGACTATTAATGGCAGCCTTATAACTAGTTGGCTCATCAATGTGATCCAATAGCATAGTTTCCTCATCATCTATGTTCAAACATAGACGCTCAGGAGCCTTTGCAGATCTTGAAGATCTACGGACGGGTACCACTTCAACTTCAGGTGGAGGACCTAAACTTTCCGGTTCCACAGGAAGTGTGTTAGTGCTTTCAGAAGGTGAAGTATCTTCATGATCATTTTCAAGATCATATGCCCTCCCACTGAATTCTTGAGATATTAGATTATCTTCAAGAAATTCACCGTACCTAGCTACGATAACCTTATTTTCTTGTGGGAAGTAAAAGTAGTAACCCTTCGTTTCCTTAGGGTATCCTACGAAGATACACTTAACAGATCTTTGTTGGAGTTTATCAGGTGAGTCACGTTTAACAAACGCCTCACAACCCCAGACCTTTAAGTAAGAAAAGTTGGGAGCTTTTCCAGTCCATACTTCATATGGAGTCTTATCAACCTTCTTAGTTGGAATCCTATTCAACACGTGAACAGCCGTTTCAAGAGCATAATCCCAAAAGGATAAGGGAAGAGTTGTAAGATTAAACATTGATCGTACCATATCTAACAAGGTACGATTTCTCCTTTCAGATACACCATTTTGTTGTGGAGTATAAGGAGATGTGAGTTGTTGGACAATGCCACACTCAGTAAGATAATCTTTGAACTCTTGGCTCAAATACTCACCACCACGATCGGATCGAAGTGCCTTAATCTTCTTTCCGAGTTGAAGTTCTACTTCATTTTTAAAGACCTTGAATGTCTCAAAGACTTCATGTTTATGTTTAAGTAAATAAACATAACCATAACGACTATAGTCATCCTTGAAGGTCAAGAAGTAGCTAGCACCGCGTTTTGACACGTGTCTAAGTGGACCACACACATCCGTGTGTATTAATCCAAGTAGATCAGAAGCCTTTTCCATATTGCTATGGAAAGGTTTCTTTGTCATTTTACCCGATATGCAAGATTCGCATTTATCAACTGAATCATCATTGATATTAGGTAAAAGCCCATCACTTAGCAGCTTTTCCATGCGTTTCTTGCCTATGTGGGCAAGACGACAGTGCCATAAATAAGATGAATCCAAGTTGGACTTGGTTCTCTTATTCCCGATGCTATACATAGAATTATTTCTATTGGACACATGGTTATCCATGTCAATTTCAAACACACCATTTAATGAAATAGCATTAAAGTAGAAAACAGAATTTAAAGAAACAGAAATTCCATTATCATTAAAAGTATGCTTAAAACCCAAATCCAATAACAAAGAAACTGAAACGACACCTATAACAATAGAAGGTGCGTAATGACAATTGTCTAAAACCAAAATCAAACCCGAAGGTAACACTAGATCAAAAGTCCCTATGGCCTCTACTGCTGCGCGTATCCCGTTGCCGACATACAAGTAGCATTCACCATAGTTCAGCTTCTTTATTCCTCTAAGTCCCTGCGATGTATTACAAATGTGAGTACCACATCCTGTATCATATATCCAGGCATTTTGCTTACGAGGAAGTGAAAACAATTCAACCATAAAAATACCTGAAGTGCTGGCGCCCTGCCCAGCCTTGGCATTCTTATTCTTGCGACACTCCTCAAGCAACAATGGACAGTCCCGCTTCCAGTGTCCAGGAGTATTGCAGTGGTGACAAGCAGCCGCATCCTTCTTGGGATAATCCTTCTTGGGAGGAGGATTCTGCTTCTTTGGCTTTTGCTGATAAGTCACAATTTGCTTGCCCTTGTCAGCTTTGCCCTTTCCTTTCTTGTTCACTTGTTTCGGTTTACCGGGCTTAGCTACTCTACCACCTCTAATTGCCATAACTGCAGGTGTAGCAGGTGTAGGAGCTTTCTTAGTGAGTCCCTTCTCATATTCAATGAGCATTGCATGCAAGTCATTAAATGTCTTCCCCTTGCAATGCATATTAAAGTTACGCACAAATTCACCATATAGGTCCTCATTCAGAGATCTATTGATGAGGCCAACTTTAACGGCTTCCACATACCCGCAATCAAGTGCATCCAGTTGGTCAAGATAACCTTTCATTTCCAGCACATGAGTACTTACGGGTGTTGTAGCATCCTGCTTGCACTTGCCCAAGTTGTCAAGTACATCATACAATTCAGCCATTGGAGGTTTCTGAAACATACGTTGCAGTTCCTCAATCATGTCTTTCGGACCATATTGCTCAAACTGTTTGACCAGCTGAGTTTCCATCCCCGATAGCATGATACAGGCAGCATCATTGTGCCTTTCATAAGCTTCATTGTACTCCCGCAACACTTCAGTAGAGGAGGTTGCAGGTGGAGCTTGTGGAAGTGGCTCACTAAGACAATCCCAACGCTTGGCTATCCTAAGGACGAGCCTTAGATTACGATACCAATCGTTAAAGTTCTTAGTCCCAGTCAGTTTCTCCTTTTCAAGCATCATCTTGTAACAAGGAGTTAAAGATGACGAGTTTCCGGGTTGGGCCATTTCTACAGAAAAAGTTCAAAAGTTAGTACTTTCGATAATAAACTTTTCAAGAAAATTAAACACCCATTGGTTAAATAACCATTTAATTTTCAATGAAAACTAGGATCCTAATTGACGCCGTTTCATTACATCAGCTTTGGCTGCTAGCAATGAAAGTGCTCAATAAGGTACGGGATAACCCAATTGCCAATATCAAATTGCAATTCCTAGAAATCTTGGGATTTACAATATAAATTGCCAACAACAGTTGCAAATCATTGTAAACATGTTTCATCCCCAATTCTTTATGCCTTGGCGTCGTCCCATTACATCAGCTTTGGCTGCTAGTAATGAAAGTGCCCAATTAAGTCTACCAACTTAAGAAACTGTAAATTGACGTCAGTTTATTGCATTCAGCTTTGGCTGCTAGCAACAAAGTACTCAATTTACCCTTAGACCGCACCCTTTGAACATCAACATTCAGCTTTGGCTGCTAGTGATGTAGGATGAAACCTTAGGTGTTTCTTTTAGTAGTTGGGTGGCATATGACTTAAATTTGTAGGGTAATAATTTTGATGTGTTTAATCAAAAAAATATGTACAAAGATGTCATGCATTCATCTTTGTATCATATATAGTTTTCAAAACAAAACCGCCGTTTACTCATTCGTAGCTCAAATCATCAAATCTTTTAATTGAGGCGTTGAGCAAATTACAACATTGCCTTAAGATGCTTCGTATTCATCGTGGTGTACTTGGTAAGTCTAAAATTGACGCACAGGCGGGCGTAGGGACGACAGCCGCCGAAGCTGGTTAAAACCGTGCGCCTCTAAGGTCACAATTTTATGCGTACCAACTAGAACCCACTTTATTAGTTTGTCAATTTTAGGTCCGCCGCTTCGACCACTTAATACAGTCGCAATCAATCAACTAAAATATTATAATTTTCTTGCTAAAACAATTAATGTAGTAATTTAATTATTGCTAGTCTCGCCTGGGAGCAAATTACCGTGCGAAGCGAACCACTGTCGGCACATAAGACTTGGCAATAAATAAAATTACTACGAAGGTTTCATAGTTATTAGTCTTATTTATTTTTATTATGAAAAATTACCCTATTTTGTAGTTTACAATCCATCATAATATAAAACACAAAAGATCAAGTAATTCACAAAAATAAATAAACACATAATAACAAATATATGATCATCCACGATATCATATAGCCACATGCAAACCTTTTTCAATAAATCCTAATATTAATTCTATGTGTAATTCTTAATGTATGTAACTAACAAAACTCCCATTGGTTTTCGAGCTCATTGTACCCAATGGACCACAGCACCAAATAAATTTGGCCGCGTAAGTTTTAGTTAGTTAGATACCACATTGCACATAACCTTTTAATTAATATATATTGAGGTCTTCCCCAATTTTAGATTTATTTAAATCATGTGACAAATAAATTCAAACAATACAAAACCATACAAATCAATCATGACAAAATATGCAAGATCTTGTCATGAATAACATATTGATCACATAATCATGTTAATCCCATATTATTAATCAATATTTATTTGTACGTGTTTAATTAATTTAGTGACATCACATAAGGTATTCACAGATTAATCCCTAAAAATTTCATGCAATCCTAGGGTTTCTATCAAGATTTTAAATCAACCATAAAACCCTAATTAATTATGTAGGTGTCGACCTACTTATGTAATTGTACGATTAGGGTTTAAAAACCCTAAACAAAAAATAATTGCATGTATCTAATAAAGATCCAATTTTTAGGTTTTAGTAATTAATTACAAGTTCTTAAACGAGGCTCATGATGCCACTGTTGGAATATATGAATCATAAAACTATAAACATATAAAACATCACAAAGCACGCAGTGGAAAGATCTAATGAACATGTAATTAATTAACATAAATAAACACGTACCTTAATCGCGTAATCACCAAGAACAATTAAGAACCCTAATTTGGGTTGGATATGGATCGAACCAAACAAGGGAAAATCACCAAGAATCACAAGCTAAAATAAGCTTGTAACTCGTTCTTGTACACACGCGATAGTAGCGTTCCAATGGGAAAGCTAGGTTCAAGTATCACTAACAAACCAAATACTTTATTGCTATTAGCTCAAGCCGAATTCTCTAGTGAGAATAAAAATGTCGACTAGCACAAGCAAGAGGAGAAGAGAAGAGAAATTTGGCCTTGGAGTTAGGGATACAAGATTAGGTGAAAACTAAAACACATAGGGATGTATTTATAGTGTTCCTTTGCTTGTAGCCCACTCCAAAAACCGATCCATGCAAACCCTAAGGCCATTCGGCCGACTTTCATCCCCTTGTGGGAATTCTAGATCCTTCTTTCTCCTTTTGCATAATTAGTCCTTTAACGGTCGTTATCTACTAACACCGTTAAGTACTAACCGTCGTTAAGTATTGTTAGTGAAATGAATAAATAAATATAAATATAAAATGTATATTTAATTATTCAAACCAAAGGAACTCTCACGTATTGTGTGCAATCCCGAGTCTCGGGTTCGAAACCGGACATACGAATATTAATTCATTAAACACAAACTCTAACAATTTCTGAGGTGTGTTTCGCCTTTAGTGGAATGGATTTTGGTGTTGGTTTAACCATGGTATCACTGCTAGAGTATTTGTCTCGCAACGATAAAGGACCACTGAAGAAATTGACTATTGTGATGCCTTCTGATTTCCCGAAACTTAAACTGCCAGGATGTGTAACATCCTTTGTAAACCTTAAAGATCTGAGAATCCAACACTGTGAAATTTCTGATCAATTCATTGAAGATTCACGTTTTAAAGAGGTGACAAAATTAGGCCTTCATCGGGTTCTTATCTCAGGTGCAGGGAAGCTTTATGAGTTCCTTAAAAGTTCCCCAGATTTGGAGGAGTTAAGTCTGGTGAGATTACATATTTATAACGTCTTTTTTGTGAACATAGATAATAATAGTTACTGACCATTATCTATAACTGTAAACTTCTGCAGGGATTTGAGGGAATCTTTACTCTTAATGAGGATACTGATGGTACATTTACGTTTGTTAACTTGGTTGATGCTATTCTAAAGGTGTCTGTTTTAACAATTTCAGAACATATGGTGGAGGTAATTTTTTGCTTAACTCAATCGCTTATACATTAATTATGGTCAAAACCGCTCCTTGAGGATTCATTTTTTCCATTTTACTTTTGCTGCCAGTTTTTGGCAACTACTCAGACTCAGCAGATTCCTCAGATGGTTAATCTAACATCTTTGGCTATTGGTATCAACCTAAAGGACGCAACACAATTCATTTTCGTGTTGTCGCTTTTGGGAAAATCGCCCAACATCAACACTGTTTATATTGAGGTGAATATTTCTCTGGCTTACTGTTACTATTTTATAAAAACACAATTAGTACATCATAACTTGCCTTTTATACTTGCAAAGAACACAATTAGTACATATTTAAAGGTCCCTGTGCTAAAACTGAACCATAACATGTTGCATCTTTGAAGATATCCCTAATAAATAGTTAAAATAACTTAGTTATGTCATCTTTTCTCTCTAGTGTGTCGTAGCTGACCTTCCAAATTCACCCGTCATGCTATGGGTTGGTGGGATTTGAAATTTTGCAACTTTTTGGTCCACTGCTCTGTTCAGCTAATAAATCTAGTCTCTCATTTTTGTATTTTTATTGTATATAAGGGTTAATGTGGGTAATTGAAATCAACAAAAATATATATATATTGAAAATGTAAAAAAGAAAGCTGTGAAAAGTTCGTGTGATAAGAGAAATATTATGAGGTGAATTTGGAATAATTTCAAAAAGATGATTA
Organism: Artemisia tridentata subsp. tridentata; assembly: GCA_021014915.2. Classification (NCBI taxonomy): domain Eukaryota; kingdom Viridiplantae; phylum Streptophyta; class Magnoliopsida; order Asterales; family Asteraceae; genus Artemisia; species Artemisia tridentata. The sequence goes on from CP139508.1 coordinate 433,065,263, forward strand.
AGTTGTTATAAGATGATGACAATTGTGAGTAACAAAGTTAGGCCTATATTTAGGTCTCCCAATTACAATTCTTGCTGACATTTTTTTTGTTACATCCTTTTTTAATAGATGCTTCCCTCAGAAAAGCGTGGGTGGCGGCCAGACACTCATAATGAAATGCTAGATCTCCGTAAGAAAAAAAACCTTCGCATGATGATGCAGCTTAGAAAGTTGAAGGTTGTCGGTTTTAGCGACTCACCTTTCGAGACTAAATTTGTTGCCCTAATCTTGGCAAGGTCCCCGAATCTAAGGAGGGCCTCTTTTGTCGGTAGTCGTCACCTTGATATAGTTAAGCGAAAAAGGGGCAAAATCAAACGTGCGTTGCGCTCCTTAAACTGTGCATCATCAGACGTCAATGTTCAAGTGGTTTTTTGATTTCAGATGTTGCTTAGAGATATTTTACTGGTTTCAGATTTTAGCGCATTGGCTCGTAGATTTCAGATTTTAGTGCATTGACTCGTAGATTCTGTGTTTTTGTGATGTCTTAATTTGAATATTTGAATCTACGTAGCAAATGGTAACTATCCAAAAATTGCATGTGTTTTCCTATATTAAGCTGTGTTATTGCTTTTCTAAAGGCGCACAATGACTTATGTATGCACATGAAATGTGACAAAGATTTATGCCCTCCTGGTATGATTTTAACAGATCTATCAAGTGTATTTATGTTCAAGGATGATTCTGTTTGTGCAACTGTGTACAATTACATCTTAGGCAAAATGCAATCTGCGATGTTATATGGTGTTTACACAAAAAAGAGAGGGGAGGGGGGGTATACCCATGTTACAAAACAATGGTTCTGCTAATCATCCGAACGTCATAGCCATTGATTTTATTATGATCAAGGTGACCCAAGAAAACTAATTATTCCGATTATACAACAATAAAAGCTCACAAAGATAAAAAAAGTAAAGTAAAGTAACTCCCAATGCCGTCTTCCACGGGTTATGGGTCCCAATACCGTCTTCCACGGCGTATGGGGAATGTTGAAATGTAGACAGCCTTACCCCTACCTAAGGTAGAGAGGCTGCTTCCGGTTCTACTTAAAGTAGAAAAGGACCTCCAGCCTTTTTGTAGGGAGTGAGGATCGAACCCTTGACCTCTAGCTCACAAGATAACATACACATAAATAAACAAGAAAACGAATACATGAAAAGGAGTCCTGAATAACCGTTTTCTCTCTTCCAAAATAATACCTGCCATTTTCACCATCACCAAAAATCACCATTATTCATCAATTGCTTACTATATTCGGTTCGGTTCTTGGTTCCCACTTTTCAGAAAAATCGGTTCTCGGATCCACCGGTTCCGGTTCCAACCGGTTCCAGAACCATGCTCATCCCTATTTTAAAGCCTCCATCCAAAACTTCCTTCCTCCATCACCTTGCAACCGTCCATATTCTCAGTTTATTAGTACTTTATTTCCATGTGTAGTAGCAAGTATTCTGGTCGATCTTCGTCCATACTGTGAAGAAGTTGTCTAAAAATTTTGTTTCGCAATTGCTATTATTGTTAAAACATTTAGAACGATATGCATCAAATTTCTCCTTTTATTTTTTATTGTTAGTGTTGGTTTGTTTTTGATAGGTTAGTGATTATTCAACTTTGCTTAATCTTAAAACGGATTGCAACAATGATATACTAACCACGTTGCTTTTTTTTCTTAATAGATTCAACACCAACGACATGCTCACCAGAGTCATTTTTGCCATGTTCCACCAGTCGAGGAGGCTACGCGATAAAATCAGGTTTGAACAAAACGATTCTCATAAGTTATACAGTATATATTTTTGGCCATTAGTCCAAGTCCTTTCATAAAATTCTTTTGGCTTTTGAGCAAGTATTTTCATGTTGTTTATTTTTTGTCATTTCATGATAATTTGTTATTGCGCTTGCAGATTCAATGTGAATACCACTCGAAAGTGAGATGAGAATCATGCTTGAGAACAACACAAAGAGTAAACTGCTTCGGTAGATTGACAACTTCGAAGATAGCTCCTACCCTTGGTCCCTTGTTATGTAGAAACTACCAATCCAATTATTGTAAAATTTTGAAAATATTTAAAACATACACATTAACACTCTGTTCTTGAGTTTTTCATTAAAAGAAGAGTAAACTCCAAAATACATCCCTGTGGTTTACCCAATTTCGCACCATACATCCAAACTTTTTTTTTGCTCCTTATACATCCCTCCGTTAGTAAATGTTAACCTATATACATCCCTCCGTTAAAATAAGGACAAACGGCGCAAACCATTTCTCAGTTATCTCCTAACGAGATAGAAAATGTTTGCACCGTTAGTCCTATGGATTAAGTCTATTTGCACCGTTAGTCCTTTGTTACGTTTTCGTCCGCTTTTTTACGTTTTCATCTGCTTTTTTACGTTTTCGTCCGTTTTTTTTACGTTTTCATCTGTTTTTTTACGTTTTCGTCTGTTTTTTACGTTTTCGTCCGATTTTTTTCGTTTTCGTCCGATTTTTTTCGTTTCCGTCCCTTTTTTTACGTTTTCGTCTTTTTTTACGTTTTCGTCTGTTTTTTTACGTTTTCATCCATTTTTTTACGTTTTCGTCCGCTTTTTTACGTTTTTGTCCATTTTTTTTTATTTTTTGTCCCTTTTTTACGTTTTTGTCCCTTTTTTTACGTTTTCGTCTGATTTTTTTCGTTTTGGTCCATTTTTTTACGTTTTTGTTTTTTTTTTTACGTTTTCGTTGGTTTTTTTTACTTTTTCGTCCGATTTTGTAAGTTTTTCGTCTGTTTTTTTTACATTTTCGTCCAATTTTTTTCGTTTTCGTCCCTTTTTTTACGTTTTCGTTTGTTTTTTTACGTTTTTCATTTTTTTACGTTTTCGTCCGCTTTTTTACGTTTTCGTCCATTTTTTTTCATTTTTGTCCTTTTTTACGTTTTCGTCCCTTTTTTACGTTTTCGTCTGATTTTTTTCGTTTTCGTCTTGTCCTGATTTTTTAATCGTTTTCGTTGATTTTACGTTTTCGTTTTTTTACGTTTTCGTTTATTTTTTTACCTAAAAAAGCGGATGAAAAAGTAAATAAGGACGGAAACGAAAAAAACGAAAAATAAAAAAAAAAAAAAAAAAAAAAAAAATGGAACGAAAAAAACATAAAAAAAAAAGCGGACGAAAACGAAAACAAACAGGATGAAAACGTAAAAAAAGGGAAACAAAAAATACGAAAAAAAAAAATCGGACGAAAAGTAAAAAACGACGGACGAAAACGTAAAAAAAGAGAAAACGTAAAAACAGAAAACGTAAAAAACGACGAAAAGTAAAAAATAGAGAGAAAACGTAAAAAAATCGGACGAAAACGTAAAAAATCGGACGAAAACTAAAAAACAGACGAAAACGTATAAAAAGTGACGAAAACAAAAAAAAATCAGACGAAAACGTAAAAAATACGGTGAAAACTAAATAAATCGGACGGAAAACGTAAAAAACGGACGGAAAACGAATAAAAAATCGGACGAAAGTAAAAATGCGAGAAAACTGAAAAATGGACGAAAACGTAAACAAAGATTGGAGTTTACTCGTTAAAAGAAAACGAAAAGTAACAAAGGACTAACGGTGCAAACATTTTTTATCTCGTTAGGAGATAACGGAGAAATGGTTTGCGCCGTTTGTCCTTATTTTAACGGAGGGATGTATATAAGTTAACTTTTACTAACGGAGGGATGTATAAGGAGCAAAAAAAAAGTTTGGATGTATGGTGCGAAATTGGGTAAACCACAGGGATGTATTTTGGAGTTTACTCTTAAAAGAAAAGAATAGTAATGAAAAGAAGAGAAAAGGAAAGAATAGAAATTCATTTCTTTTGCTTGTGTTCTCCAGTTTCAAAATAAAAGAAAGAAAGAAGCAAAAAAGATTGAATAAAAAAGACATTATTTAGTGGCCCCACCATAGAAACAAAATGAATTTAAGAAGCAGACAAAAAAAGAGTTGATTCGTTCCACTTCTCCCCATTTTTGGGCGGAAGAAAAAAGCTTTATATTTCCTCTCTACTTCTTCCCCAATACTTTCTCTTCTTCCCTTTAAAAATCTAGAGAACACCCATTATTTTTACTTTTCTTTCTTTTCTCTTCTTTTCTTTCCAAAATTCAACTCAAGAACAGAGTGTAAATGTTCTAATGATGCATTTCGTTGCTTGTAGGGCTTACAATTGTTAACTACATGTATCTTTCATGATAGTGGATGTACAATTTTATAGATTGTATTGGGATCCAAATTTTAACTGAATGCAAGTTTCATTTTAATTTCATTTTGATAACCAATTTTGCTATTTTCTGTGGGATTTCCCCAATATATCCGAAATGAATTTTTGTTTCGTGTATTGTGGAATTTATTGTCAAGATGGATCACCACTACCCATATGATATATGATGCATAATTCAATCATGTTTTCTCACGAATTATTACTGGAAAAACAAAAATATTTGCACTCGTAATTAGACACGACTTTACTCATGAGAATTGTCACCCACCGATGACCGATTACCCATGACCAAATGCAAGGGAATTCTCTGGTATTCTTAAAATCCCATGAAGGATTTCCCAACCGACTTAGGACGATCACCCACACATTATGTTGTGGGTAACATACCCATGAATTCAGATTGTCGTGGGAAACAAATTAGCCTCGGAGGTTATACCCATGTTTATATATTTGTGGGTAATACGTGGGTATTCGGTAATTACCCATGAATTTTGGTATATTACACACGTATTCCGTCCGTTGTTAATTGCCAGGATTCTTGTAGTGTTACTATATCGTGTTCTTAGCAACATCGATATAAAAGCACATATGAATATTTATATGTTTCATAGAATAAACTGATATGCATAAGTGTTCGAAAAGACTGGGAGGGGCCATAAAAAAAGTGCTCGAAAAGGTTGTGATAAACAACTTGTCCATTCATAATCTTATATTCTTTTACAAGTCACCATTTTGGCATCGTAAGTCTTGTTTGTTAACGATGATTTAAGTGATATATACATCTTTTACATGTAATCACCTGGCTTTCAAACAAAAGGTTAAAGGTTTAAACATCGTTAGATGTGTATATTTGGAGATGGTTAGGGAAGAGTTGAAAATGGTTTTAGAATTAATCTGATAAAATCGCGTACATCTGAGTAAAAAACTCGTCTTTTCACGGATAACCTGAACGTTAAAAAACCAGAACCGTTTTATCCGTTTATACATGTTTTACATGTACGGTGATTTTTAACATGAGTGCGATTATGTAATCTCCATTAATCAAGGGATGGAACAAAATACGAAATAACGGACGGTGGAGATCACGTGAAGAGAATTTTTGACATGGTATATATATTGTGGGATCCATCTGTCATGCGTTCCATAATATCGCATGTTCTTATTATCAAATGCTAAATATAATAAGTCCAACATATATAATTCAGAATATTAAATATAATCATACGTTTAGATTTTGTGTTCATAGGTATTTTCTCATCAAAAATAAAAAGGATAAGTTATTGGTATCTCTTGGCTCATCCTATTTTGTCTTTCACCTCACCTAACTCATTCTGTTTATAATACAAAACAGTTTTTTATCCCGTTTTGGTTATATTTTCTGTCAGTTTAATACTTTTGATTTATTAAACTTTATATTTATGTAAGCACTTTCAGTCTTATAGTTTTTTAATATAAATAGAATTATAAAATTAGATAAAAAAATAATTAAAAAAAAATGTGAGGAGTGTGCCACTTGTAATTTTGTAGGTACATATAAGGCTAGATGGCAAGGTAATGCAACTTTCACCATACACCTCAGCGTCACGTCAGCTTTCTCTCTCCTCTCACTTCTCTTCACCTCACTTCACCTTTTAGTGGGCAATGTAACATTTAACTTCACATTTCATTAAAATACTCACTTTATATAAATATACCCTAAACATTACAATTAGTACATCAAAACTTCCGTTTTATACTTGAAAAGAACACAATTAGTACATATGTAGTCCCTAAACATTAGAAAAAGGACTTAAAGGTCCCTGTGCTAAAACTGAACCATAATATGATGATACATGTATTAGCATGGCAAATTCAACTGCATCTTTTAAGATATCCCTAATAAATAGTTAAGATAATTTAGTTATGTCATCTTTTTATCTCTAGTGCATCGTAACTGCCCTTCCAAATTCACTCTTGTGTTCTGCTAACAAATCCGGCCTGTATTTAATCCACCGTTGATACAGTATTCATGGAACATGTAAATAAGAAAGCTGTTAAAATATTTGTGTGATCAAAGACAAATTATGAGGTAAATTTGGAATACTTTTAAAAAGATGATTACGTTGATAAGATGATGTCAAGTGTTGAGGAACAAAATTACGCCTATATTTAGGTCTCCCAGTAAAAACTCTTTATATAATTCTTGCTGAGATTTTCTTTTTGCTCCATCCTTTTGTAATAGGTGCTTCACCGTCCCGTGTTAGATTGGCGTACACCCACTAGTAAGGAAATGTTATTACAGCACCAAGGCCTTAACATAAACTTCAAGAGTTGGTGGTTTTAGGTGTTCGTGACTTGCATTTTGGGATAAAGTTTATTGAGTTGATCTTAAAGGGGTCCCCGAATCCAAGGAAGGCTCGTAGTGTGGTTCCTGGCACGGTAAATGCTGAAGAATATGAAAAGATCAAAGTTGCGTTGCTCTCCTTAGGAAAGATCATGCAAGTAACTCGGGTAGGCGGGGCCTAGGCTTTTTACAACACTGGTGGTTGATTGGTTGAATTAGTTGTTTCTTAGGGATATTTTACCAGTTCTTGGTTGGTTGATTTTAGGGCATTGGCTCGTAGATTCTGTCTCGGGGATGTTTTATTTTGAATCTTGAACTGAACGTAGTGTATGGTAACTTCCGTAAGTGTATACCGCTTGTGTGTGTTGGTGCATTTTTAAATGCGCAGAATGACTTGCTAATACACATGAAAATGTGACAAAACATTTTATGTTCAATAACTGTGTACCAGTACATGTTATGCGAAATGCAGTTTTTGATTTTGTGGTGTTTACATAAAGAAAGAGAGTTTTACCAAATGAAAAAACATTTTCTGGACAGATATAATTAGAAAGAAACCATCTGAGTAAAGGCCTCAGGCAAAATCTACTAGACAAAACAAGGAAGCCTTTTCTCGGACACTGTAAACGCTAACATAACACAATTTATAAAAAGCAACAAGTTACCATCTATCTAAACATGAGGAACGAGTAGAAATCGACATACAATCAGATTCCTTCAACTCGAGCATGACTAGCCCCTTAAAAGTTGCTAACAAGCAGCACTGAATAAAACATAGCACTTTTCATTAACTAAATGCAAAATCTCTTTTGTAAAGTAAACATTCTATTCCTACACTCGAAATAGTAATCAAAATGCTATATAATCTTTGCAAAACGCTGTATTAAAGCCACCTCAAATCTTGACAATTCAGCGTCTTCTCATAACATGACTCTTTTCCAGCTTCACTAGTTGCTCAAGAGTTACAAGCTTTTCTCTCTCTTTTTGCAGAGAGACTACAGTCTCCCTTTCATTTCTCAAGTTCTGATCAATCTTCTGTATATCAAGCTCAGCCAAATCGACCATTAACCTTATATTATGTTGGAGTTCTGGCATGGAGATATCATTCTCCCTTAATTTCTCTTCGGCGTTCAAACTATCCAAATTTGTCAACACTCGTACTTGTGGTCCTTGTTGCAAGATTAGTCTCTATATTAGCATGTCAGTAAGTCTAAGGGTTAAAGTGTTAAGTTTCTTATACTTAGTCATGTAGAAAGTCCAAACCGACTTTACTTTGTTTCCTTTTCTTTGTACAGCCGACTTTGTTTTCTCCCCTTCGTTCTCTATAAATAGAGACGAGGGGTGAGGTTATTTGTACGTCATTCTTTCAAGGTTTAATACAACGAGAGTTAAACCATCTTGTGCATGTTCTTTACTTTTCTGTCGAGTATAATCTGTTGGTGTGTGTCGTCTTCAAGATCATAGTCATTCCGCTCTAGTAACTAGGTTGTTAGTCGACAAGACTACAAGTGGTATCAGAGCCAGGTTCTAAGGTTTCTGGTTACTTGGTCGATCGATCAAGAAGGGTTTCTTGGGTTTTCGAAGTTGTCGAGGTTATCGACACAGGTTATCGAAGATCGATTGAAGGGTATCGACAGTTAAGGGTTTGTTGGTTTTTTTTTCCGGTTTATCAAAGATCAACTGTGGTGGTTTTTTTTTGGTCTGTTGGTGATAAACGAAGAAGAAAAAGATCTGGTTTCTTTTTTGTTATAAAAGGAAAAGTCAACAAACAAAGAAGATAAAAGGGACTTTGTTTATTTTTTTGTTTTTTATTATTTAGAAAACAAAAAGGTTTTTAATTTAACGGTATTGCACAAGGGACTTTGTAATTTGTGATTGTGAGGTTTAATATATCACAAGGTTTAGCAAATTAACAAAGGGATTAAAGAATGACGGGAGCCAAATTTGAAATCGAGAAATTCGATGGAACTGGTGATTTCGGGTTATGGAGAGTCAAGATGCGTGCTTTATTAATCCAACATGGATGTGAAGCAGCTCTGGAGGTTTTACCCGCAAATATGGATGCTACAGCGAAAGCTGAGCTAAACAGAAAAGCTCACAGTGCCATGATTTTGTGTTTAGGTAACAAGGTTCTGAGAGAGGTTACCGGGGAGACGACTGCAGCGGGGGTTTGGTCCAAGCTCGAGACTTTGTACATGACAAAGTCCTTGGCCAACAAGTTGTTCCTGAAGAAGAAGTTGTATACATTCTACATGCCGGCTGGACGTACGATTTCCGAGCATATAGATGAGTTCAACAAAATTGTTCTTGATTTAGCAAATATTGAGGTAAAATTCGAGGATGAAGATCTTGCTTTATTATTACTCACTTCTTTACCAGCATCATACGAACACTTTGTGGATACCTTGCTTTATGGACGGGAAGCTTTGACTTTGGAGGATGTGATGGCCACACTGAATTCAAAGGAAATCAAAGAAAGGTCTAAGGCGAAGGGGGATGATGGTGAAGGGTTATATGTGAGGGGAAGAACTGATCGCAGGAATTCGCATCAGTCTAGGGGAAAGTCAAGATCAAAGTCTCGAGGTGGAAGACTCAAGTGCTATATTTGCCAGTCTGAGGAGCACTTGAAGAGAAACTGTCCAAAGAATAATCGCAAGAAGTCAAATGGTTTCGTCAAGAAAGATGATCAGCCAAGCTCCAGTGGTTCGATTTATGACGGTTCTGAGGTGATGATGGTTATGAGTGCAGAGGCTCTGCTAGATTGGATCATGGATTCAGGAGGTTCATACCACATGACACCCAGGTTAGATTTATTTTTTGATTTTCTGGAATGCGATGGGGGCAGGGTACTGTTGGGTGACAACAGGGAGTGCAAGATCAGAGGTATTGGCAAGGTAAGGGTACAACTGAAAGATGGGTCAAGTTTTGTGTTACACAATGTCAGGTATATTCCTGAATTGAAAAGAAACTTGATATCGCTGGGAACTCTTGAAAAAGAGGGATATACCGTAAAAATGCAGTCGGGCAAAATCAAGGTGATTAATGGTTCCAGGGTTATTTTATCTGGAACCCGAAGGGATAATTGCGTATACTCTTTGGATGGCCATGCAGTGGCGGGTGAGGTTAATGCTAGTGTTGAAGAAAAAGACAGTCTTGCGCAGGTTTGGCACAAAAGACTGGGACATATCAGTGAGGCGGGACTTCAGGTGCTAGAAAAGCAGGAGCTGTTTGGAAAGAAGAGTCTAGGTAAGCTCGATTTTTGTGAGAATTGTGTTCTGGGAAAGTCACATCGAGTCAGTTTCGGTGTAGGAAGGCACACTACTCAGGGAGTGATAGACTATGTTCATTCAGACTTATGGGGTCCGTCTCAGGTGGAATCATTGGGAGGTAAGAGGTATTTCTTATCTATTGTTGATGATTATTCCAGGAGGGTATGGGTTTATATTCTCAGGTTCAAACACGAAGCATTTGAAAAGTTCAAAGAGTGGAAGCAGTTAGTAGAAAATCAGACTGGGAGGACGGTTAAGAAGCTTAGGACAGATAATGGTCTTGAGTTCTGTAACCGGGAGTTTGAACAGTTGTGCACCGAGAGTGGGATTGCTAGACATTTGACAGTTGCCGGGACGCCGCAGCAGAATGGATTAGCAGAACGGATGAATAGAACTCTCATGGATAAGGTACGCTGTTTATTAATTCAGTCTGGATTGCCCAAGACCTTCTGGGCGGAAGCGACATGTACGGCCGCATATCTTATCAATAGGTCACCATCGACAGCGATTGAGAAAAAGACACCTATGGAGATGTGGTCGGGACATCCAAGTGATTATGGGATGTTGAGGATTTTCGGCTGTGTCGCATATTCACATGTTAAACAAGGTAAGCTCGAGCCGAGAGCTGTAAAATGCGTTCTTTTGGGGTATCCTGAAGGTGTAAAGGGGTACAGGCTATATAGGCTTGATAATGAATCACCTAAAATAGTCACTAGCAGGAACGTGGTCTTCAATGAAAGTGTCATGTACAAAGACACATTGAAGGATTCTGGTGCAGGTACTGATAAGTCTGTTGAGGAACTACAGGTTGAGGTGGAACTGCAAAGGTTAAATAATCATTCGCTTGAGGAAGATCAGACAGATGATCAGGAAGATGGCGATGATGAAGATGCAGGGGATCAGGATCATGATCAAACACCGGATCTCACAGATTATCAGTTGGTTCGGGATAGAGAGCCAAGGACAAGAACGAAACCTTTGAGGTTTCGAGATGAGAGTAATATGGCTGCTTACGCGTTTGCTGCAGCAGAGGAAGAAGATACTCATGAACCATTGACATACCAGGAGGCAGTTGCTTGTGAAGATAGTTCTAAGTGGAAAGCTGCTATGGATGAAGAGATGGATTCTCTGAGAAAGAATAAGACCTATGAGTTAGTAGATCATCCAGCTGGGCAAAAGCTGGTGAGCTGCAAATGGCTGTTCAAGATAAAGGAAGGTATTGAACGTGTTCAAAAGCCTAGGTACAAGGCTAGGTTGGTGGCTCGTGGATTCACACAGAGGGCAGGTATTGACTACAATGAAGTATTTTCTCCGGTAGTTCGACACACATCTATCCGGGTTATACTTGCATTGACTGCGTGTAGAGATTATGAGCTGGAGCAGCTTGATGTAAAGACGGCATTTTTACATGGAAATCTTGAAGAAGTGATCTACATGAGGCAGCCACCAGGATATGAACAAGGTAACAAGGTATGTTTGTTAAAGAAATCTCTTTATGGTTTGAAGCAGTCACCTAGGCAATGGTATAGGAGGTTTGATGAGTACATGCTGAGCAACGGGTTTAAGCGTAGCAGTTACGACAGCTGCGTATATTACAGGAGTTATGCACCAGGTGAGTATATCTATCTACTGTTATATGTAGACGATATGCTGATTGCTTGTAAAAGCAAGGCTGAGATTGGGTCTATCAAGTCTTTGCTTAATAAGGAGTTTGACATGAAAGAACTCGGGGAAGCAAAGAAGATTCTTGGTATGGAGATCATCAGGGATCGGAGTCGCAAGATTCTGAGGGTGTCACAATCCGGGTATGTTTCTAAGATTTTAAATAATTTTAGAATAGACAATGGGAAATCGGTTCAGATGCCATTGGGTGGGCACTTCAAGCTGTCGTTGAAGGATTGTCCGGTTAGGGATTGTGATGTTGAAACGATGAGTAAGGTGCCGTATTCAAATGCGGTTGGGAGCTTAATGTACTTGATGGTGTGCACGAGGCCAGACATAGCGTATGCAGTAAGTGTTGTTAGCAGATATTTGGCGAATCCAGGTAAAAATCATTGGGAAGCAGTGAAGTGGATTTTGAAATATTTGCGGGGTACTGCAAACGTGGGTTTGGTGTTTGGGACAAATCATGGCAACCATGTGGACGTAACAGGTTTTGTTGATTCAGACTACGCAAAGGATCCGGATAAAGGTAGGTCGATCACAGGTTACGCTATTTTTAGTACAGGGATGTGTTGTAAGCTGGAAGGCAACGCTACAACACGTGGTGGCTCTTTCAACTACAGAGGCGGAGTATATGGCCCTTACGGAGGCTGTGAAGGAAGCTATTTGGCTAAGGGGACTCTTGGAAGAGTTGGGCGTGGAGCTTAACACTGTGGCAGTTAATTGTGATAATCAAGGCGCGATTCACTTATCGCGGAATCATGTTTTTCATGAGAGGACTAAGCACATCAATGTGCGTTATCACTTTATCAGAGAGGTCTTGGAAGCAAAGACGGTTGAAGTTCTGAAGGTGGGTACTGAACACAATGCTGCGGATGCCTTGACGAAGGTGGTACCTGGACTTAAGTTTCAGCATTGCTTGGAGTTGCTGAGCGTCGGTGTAGGCTAATATAAAGCCTAAGGTGGAAATTGTTGCAAGATTAGTCTCTATATTAGCATGTCAGTAAGTCTAGGGGTTAAAGTGTTAAGTTTCTTATACTTAGTCATGTAGAAAGTCCAAACCGACTTTACTTTGTTTCCTTTTCTTTGTACAGCCGACTTTGTTTTCTCCCCTTCGTTCTCTATAAATAGAGACGAGGGGTGAGGTTATTTGTACGTCATTCTTTCAAGGTTTAATACAACGAGAGTTAAACCATCTTGTGCATGTTCTTTACTTTTCTGTCGAGTATAATCTGTTGGTGTGTGTCGTCTTCAAGATCATAGTCATTCCGCTCTAGTAACTAGGTTGTTAGTCGACAAGACTACAGTCCTCTTATATGAAACACTATTTGAACTACCTCTAGAGTCCATGTTCTTGCTTCTTGACAAGAAGCTCCTTGGCAGTTACGTAATCCTTTTTCTTCTTTTTTGGCTTGCCTTGTTTCAACCAAAGCTTCTCTTTAGGTTGAGTACCAGTTGGCTGAGGCAACGCCTTTTTCTCTTCCTCCTGCAATGCCGGCGCATTAGCTGCCTCTTTGTAGTCGTTGAACCCCATTCCCATATTCTTGGGACGTAACTTGGCTTCAATCGGAGCAACAATACCTTGTGCATTCTTCCCTAACCCGCCTCCTGATACCCCATCTTCTCGAGCAACTTCATACCGATTCCTTTTGTGTGTTTCTCAAATACACCAACATTTCCGTCGTCTTTTGCTTCTCTCTTTCCTGCTCCTGACTGAGAAGACTTCTTGTTTAATTTTGAGTTCTCTTTTTCCATCTCACGTATCTGAAGTGCACGTTCTTTGATCTTTTTACCAAATGCTGTAAAAATAAAGTCAACACCGTCATCATTGGTGTTCTTCGAACTAAAACCAAGCCCAAGACCAGCCGTAGCTGAACCAGACGCCCCCGAGACCTAAACCAGGCCAACCACCATCATCTCGAATATCATCATCATCTTTTTCATTCTCCTCTTTGGAATATAATTCTGGTCAATTTCTTTACTTGGCATCACAACGTCACTAGACACGAAATTTAGTGGTTTAGTAAGATCGTGTTTTTTGGGAAAATCTTTCCTCCATTTTTTCTTGCTGGAACCACCTTCGGAGTCACTGCCGGAGTCGGCAAAGAGTACATCATATTTGGTCTGGTGACGTTTTTCCTTGCGCTATCCATAATAAAACTCTCCACCAATCCACTGACCGTTTTCATAATCATTCTCCATCCCAAACCGGTCTCTTTCCTGATCGTCCTCCATGTTTCCTCAGAAAACAAACATGTAACGAAACGTCACAACAGTAAGCACCTTTTTCAATCAGAATACAAACAAATACTGGATCAAAGTTAATACCTTTTTTTATAAAACTAGCGTACATTAAATAGCTCTTATATTCCTAACTTCTTCTAACTAAAATTACAACATGCCGCATCTTTCAAAGTTAAAACGACTTCACTGAACCCTAAAAGTAAACATGAGCATCCAAGTAAGCCCAACAAAGGTCCATTTTGAAACAAAAATCGGATACCAGAGATCACCTAAACGTTAACATCGGGTGGCAAAATCATCATTAATCGATACATACACACTACCAAAACATGTGCAATGACTAAATGACCATTTTTCCCTTTAAACCGATCCAACTTCCTTTTATCTTCTATTTTACTCATTTAAAAAATAAATAAACAGCACATGTGTTATGATGGTTTACGAATCATGCCAAGTTGAGTGTTTTGAGGGTAAGGATTTTGAGCATCATGGTTGAAGATGGGAGGTTACGCAATAAACGAAGAGGGTATTGAGGTATTCATATGGGTCGTTTATCATTATGTTATTCGTTTGTTTTATTATATAAAAGATTCCCTAGTGTTTGCTACTGAGATTATGGGCTAACACCCTTAATTAGTGTTAGCCATGTTATGAATACTATTTGTTTTAATTCCGTTTATTTCGATTTAATGCATTTACGTTGGATTGTTTATATGTTTATCGTTCAAATAGTATGTTCGTTTATTTGTTTATCATTGGAAGTCTATTGTCCCGATTATCTATCACCTTGAAAGTGTTTACTTATGAACTTGTAATCCGTATCATAGTGGTTGGTGTTCATGACAAGGACTTCACAAATGGTTTCCATTGGGACTAGTGGCCGACCGTATACCTAGGTTAGACGAATAATGACTAAAACAAATAAGTTAGCATAGTGGTTTCTAGATGTGGACCAAGCCGTAGGAAGTATGTGTGTGGGTAAACGGGTAACCCTTACCGACACCTGTGATCGATGGTCATGGGACACCACAGATAAATCGTATAGATTAGTTGATATTACTTTATGTTTCTGACGCACAAAATTGGTACTTTATTTCCTTGGTTTCCATTTTGATGTTAAACAATGTTCATTTTATAATGAGTTATGCTACATCCACAAAAGTATCACAAATAAACATCCACAAAAATGAGTTGACATGTTTTGATAGGTGTCTTTTCAAATATTTTATTCTTCTTCTCTTTGATTAACCCAATCAAAACATGTCATCTCATTTTTTGTAGAGATTTCTTTTGTGGTTCTTTTGTGGACTTAGGATTATTAATTTATAATTATAAAATACTAAAGGGACATTTTAAAGAAAAACAACATAGAACCACATCATCATAACATAAAGGGTAAATTACATGGATCGTCCTGAACTATAGCCCGTTTCCGCATTTGGTCCCCTGTTTTGAGTTTGTTGCAAATATGGTACCTGTTTTGCCAAACGGATACCCGTTTGGTCCCTGCAACCCTGTTATAGATAACACCGGTTAAATGGTCTCACTAAGTGCCTTGTGAAGTTACTAAAATGCTCTTTCTTTTTCTCTTATTTTACGAACACATATAACAAACATGCATGATTAAAAACAAACACACATTGTACTTTATCAAGAATCAGGCGGTAACCATTTTTGTTTTGAATCACTAATCATAACCCGATTTGTGTTTGTTGATCTACAGTTTGTTGATTGATGGTAACAAAAAAATGGCTCTAGTAGTCATTTTCGGACAAAGTGGCAAAGTTATTCATTTCAAAATGCACTTCTTTTGTTTACCATTTTAGTAATTCTTTTTTGTTCTCATATTGTTTCAGGTAAATCCGACAACGAGGAGTTGATAACGGTCACGCTTGGCGATATTCTGCTATCTAAGCTATTAAACAAGATCTTGTTGATTTAAGAGATGTGTTGAGGACATGGAAGGCTAGAGGAGTTAGCTTGGGTGGATGGGTTGGAATCAAGTGTGATCAAGGTCGTGTTATCGTGTGACCTATTATCTGGTGTTATACCGCAATCTTTATGGTTATTGCGCTCTTAAAAGAATCAGCCTCCATGATAACTTGTTATCTGGTGTTATAGTGCAATCTTTATGGTTATTGCCTAATTTAAGAGGTCTTTATCTCTTCAATAATCGGCTTTCGGGTTCAATCCCACCATCTGTTGCACCCTCTTTACAGAATCTTGATTTAAGTAATAATCAGCTTAATGGTGCCATCCCCAACATTGTAGATTTAACCTTAGTTACAATGCTTTTTCGATCTGGTTCCATTCCACCAAGTTTTACCATTTTTCCGTCGCTCGCTTGGAAAGAAATCAGCAGCAAGATCAAAGTCTAAGAATACCAAAACCAATGTTGCCATGGCGGTAACCCCAGTGGCAGGGGCTGAGGTTGTCGAATCCGGAGAAACCGATGGGAATTTGGTGCATTTTTCGGGCCCTTTTGTGTTTACAGCTGATGATTTGTTATGTACAACTGCTGAGATAATGGAAAAGAGCACTTATGGAACCTCTTGTAAGGCTACATTAGAAGATGGTAACATGGTTGCAATGAAAAGGCTAGGAGAAAATACATCTCAAAACAGATACTGTACTTTTTTGACGGGTGGGTGCCTTTAATACTTGGGTCAGGTGTTGTATACATTTCTGGGTCAGGTGCCTTTGATACTGGCCAGATTAGGTTTGAGACCTGGTACTTAACCTTCCCTGAAGATGACGAGAAAACTTCAGCTAGTTCAAGTTTCTCCGAGGTAAGACTAGTACTGTCCATTGTCTTGCTAAGAACCTTAAGAGCCAATTGCACAACCTCTTCTCTGCTGATGTCATCCTTATAGTCCTGTTTCAGCATCGACATCGAATGAGCTGCTTGATTGTTTGCACCAATAGCCGCCGCCTTCCAGCCACCATAATTTCCACTAGGGTCACTCATGTAAAGCTGGAATCCGTAGTTCTTTATCCCATCCCGCAAATAAAAACGAGACCCCAAAAGGACGGAGCCCACTAAACTGTGTATAGCCTTGTTTGTTATCACAGAGGGATTGGACCAGTTGTTCAACTGGCATTGGTTCTTGGTAAGAGAAAGTGTACCGTTGTACATCTTCTCGGTCGAGGTTGATGTTTGCAGGAGCTTTGAAGTTACTTTCTTCTCACCAACCAAGACGACTCCATCTTTTGATAGGATTCCAATGGCAGATCCTGCATTTCCAATGGCTTCCATTGTTCACCCGACCTGGTAGAGACGACCTTCTGGGGAAAAGATTGTTGTACGGCTGTCATATCTTCTCGACATCTACAAAACAGTAACACGCAAAAAGAGAATGTCTCAAACTTGAAATCACTTTAGCAATTGAAAAGCAGAAACAATGCAAAAGAATTACAAATGGGAACTGATTAGCATGCAAATAATGAATAGACTTGAGAATTATAGATCAAACAGATTCAGGTCAACAAAATTTGGGCCGTGTTGACCCAAAATTTATTTCTAGCCTAAATGTCCGCTGTCAGGTTTGGTGGACCTGACTGATCAGAATATCGAGTGTAGGTGATTAGCTTACTCGACTAGCTCATGCTCGACTGACTCAAGTATTATTTGATAGAAGCCAAACCATGCACTCTAGTTTTGATCCCAAGGAAACAAAGAAGAGTAATATAATGTTTATGCTAGATAAATAGATTTTGGGCAAACATTGGACCAACTTCAAATTGAATTACATTTACTTACTTGGTCGGAGTCTTGATATGGGAATATCTCGGATTTGACGTTGTATACACAAATATTCTCCTAACAAAGCGGTAATCGCCAATCCAGTTCCGTTGACAACCCAGCATGTTACTGATGAAGGCCAACATGAGAAACAAATAAAGGTTAAAACGAATTCATAATCCTCGTTAGTATTTCACATAGTGATTTCAAACGCAAAGATATTTATTTCTGGGGAAATATTGGCAACAATTACGACTGCACAAAGCAATCAGATAAGTCTCTTTCTTCCTGAATCAAGAGAAGTTACACCTATGGCCATTATCAAGGTTTCTAAATTGCAGCGCCAGGTTGTACTGCAATCTCTTTGGTAGCATATATTGTTCATACAATCTGCTTTATTTCCCACTATACCCTGTTTTGATCATTTTGTTTAGCATATAACATATTAACATTGTTGCAAATAGCTGATATAGTGTACTTAATCAACATAGATCATATTATAATTAAACATTATGAATGTGGCGTCAATATCATAACAGGACATAAGCTTCATTTAGAAACAAGAGTACCAAAATTAGTTTTTTCAACAAAAATTGTGGAAACAAAAATAAGGCGACGTACTTCAATAAGGGTATCATAACTACAAAACTTATATAAACCATTCTATATATTGATCAGTTCCTTCTTATGGTAATACTAGTACTAGTAGTGATAGCGTGATCAAAATAATATTATAGTCATGTATCAGAAAATGCTACCGTTTTATAAGACTAGTTCTGAAAAAAGTAAGTCCATTTACCATAGCATTTAAGAGTACGCAAGCTGAATATTATAATCTACACAAGTGCAGCAAAGTAAATACACATGAATCTAAAACTGCACTGAAGAAGCAATCTAGTGGCACTTGCCATGTAAACATAACAACCGTTAAATGATTAAACAAAACATGGAATGAAAAAATAGAAGTAATATAATTCAACTCATTTCATGACTACATCTATCAACTCGCATAAAAGTAAACAAACACTGACCGAAACTTTGATGTTTAGTAGTAATATACTAAGCGCAGTTTACGGACCACAAACTAAGATTAAGCAGCAGAAGCAAGTAGGCAAATCGGACCATGAAAAACATTTTTTTTTAATCCTACAATCAACAATCATCATCTTACACACCATCAAACACCATACCCGCCAGCCACTTAAACCCCCACCACAGTCTACCACCTCCACCTAACCCAATTCTAATCGGACCACAATTAGAATTGGCTTGATGGCCCGTTTGGTTTGTACGTGGGTTTAAGATTAGGATTTGGATTTGTATTAGGATTTGGGTTTAAAGTTATATGTAGGAGAAATAAAATGTAAAAAGTTATTTGTTTTATCTATTGGTAAATAAATTAAGATTTAAATTTATAATTATTTATACCAAAGTACTTGCTGTACTTTGAGGTTGAACACATAATTCTATATTTGCACTTAATAAAGAAAATATATATATTACAGGTTTACTCTGAAATCAATTATTGTAGCAACAAATTGAAAAACAAATCTTAATTATGTACTTGAAAGCGCAACACTGAAGTAGAATTTTTTGAATAAGTATTAAGACATAATACAACAAAATTGACCCATTCAACAATAAATGGGTCGAAAAAGAAGGAAATTAAGAATAATGAGAGTTCATAATGTAAGTTATTGAGATGTATATTATTAGCCTTGTGTTATTCTATAGCAACAGTCCTTGAGAAGCCTCCAATTGCATCAACTAAGTCGTGTGAAGCATCAGTATTTCCGGTCCATACTCATTACCCTCCCTTGAGCTACCTGTTTCAATTTACTAATTGCAATAATAATATAATCAATTAGGTTACTTACAGTATAGCCAATTGATAATTAACAATCTAAGAATTATATACTTGAGAATTGAGAGTGACCACATACAATTATTGATCGTAGAATTATATACTTGAAATTCTTTATACGAACCTGGGAAATTTCGCTCACAGAATTGAAATAAACTGAAATTATTACTGACATCAAATTAATCAAAGAACCTCTAACCTAAATGATTTCTTAGAAGCGTTCAGCTCCAAAAATTGTCTATTTGAAACAATTCTATTGTTGGAAACACTCTTTTCATATACGTTGTTAAGATGATGTCTAGTGTTTGAGGAACAAAATTACGCTTATATTTAGGTCTCCTGGTAAAAACTCTTTATATAATTCTTGCTGAGATTTTCTTTTTGCTCCATCCTTTTTTGATAGACGGCTAACATTCCCGTGCTTGATTGGCGTACACCCACTAGTAAGGAAATGTTATTACAGCACCAAGGCCTTAACATGCCGAAACTTCAAGAGTTGGTGGTTAGAGGTGTTCGTGACTTGCATTTTGATATAAAGTTTATTGAGTTGATCTTAAAGGGGTCTCCGAATCTAAGGAAGGCTTGTTGTGTGGTTTCTACCAGCTTAAATGCTGAAGAATATGAAAAGATCAAAGTTGCGTTGCTCTCCTTAGAAAGTGCATGCATCATGCAAGTCACTCAGGCCGTTCGAATTGGGGCCTAGGCTTTTTACAACACTGGTGGTTGATTGGTTGAATTAGTTGTTTCTTAGGGATATTTTACCAGTTCTTGGTTGGTTGATTTTAGGGCATTGGCTCGTAGATTCTGTCTCGGGGATGTTTTATTTTGAATCTTGAACTGAACGTAGTGTATGGTAACTTCCGTAAGTGTATACCGCTTGTGTGTGTTGGTGCATTTTTAAATGCTCAGAATGACTTGCTAATACACATGAAAATGTGACAAAACATTTTATGTTCAAGAACTGTGTACCAGTACATGTTACGTGAAATGCAATTTTTGATTTTGTGGTGTTTACAGAAAGAAAGAGAGTTTTACCAAATGAAAAAACATTTTCTGGACAGATATAACTAGAAAGAAACCATCTGAGTAAAGGCCTCAGGCAAAATCTACTAGACAAAACAAGGAAGCCTTTTCTCGGACACTGTAAACGCTAACATAACACAATTTATAAAAAGCAACATGAAGCAACAAGTTACCATCTATCTAAACGTGAAGAACGAGTAGAAATCGACATACAATCAGATTCCTTCAACTCGAGCATGACTAGCCCCTTAAAAGTTGCTAACAAGCAGCACTGAATAAAACATAGCACTTTTCATTAAATAAATGCAAAATCTCTTTTGTAAAGTACAACATTCGATTCCTACACTCGAAATAGTAATCAAAATGCTATATAATCTTTGCAAAACGCTGTATTAAAGCCACCTCAAATCTTGAAAATTCAGCGTCTTCTCATAACATCTCTTTTCCAGCTTCACTAGTTGCTCAAGAGTTACAAGAGACCATTTATCATAGTCTTCAAGCTTTTCTCTCTCTTTTTGCAGAGAGACTACAGTCTCCCTTTCGTTTCTCAAGTTCTGATCAATCTTCTGTATATCAAGCTCAGCCAAATCGACCATTAACCTTATATTATGTTGGAGTTCTGGCATGGAGATATCATTCTCCCTTAATTTCTCTTCGGCGTTCAAACTATCCAAATTTGTCAACACTCGTACTTGTGGTCCTCTTATATGAAACACTATTTGAACTACCTCTAGAGTCCATGTTCTTGCTTCTTGACAAGAAGCTCCTTGGCAGTTACGTAATCCTTTTTCTTCTTTTTTGGCTTGCCTTGTTTCAACCAAAGCTTCTCTTTAGGTTGAGTACCAGTTGGCTGAGGCAACGCCTTTTTCTCTTCCTCCTGCAATGCCGGCACATTAGCTGCCTCTTTGTAGTCGTTGAACCCCATTCCCATATTCTTGGGACGTAACTTGGCTTCAATCGGAGCAACAATACCTTGTGCATTCTTCCCTAACCCGCCTCCTGATACCCCATCTTCTCGAGCAACTTCATACCGACTCCTTTTGTGTGTTTCTCAAATACACCAACATTTCCGTCGTCTTTTGCTTCTCTCTTTCCTGCTCCTGACTGAGAAGACTTGTTTACTTTTGAGTTCTCTTTTTCCATCTCACGTATCTGAAGTGCACGTTCTTTGATCTTTTTACCAAATGCTGTAAAAATAAAGTCAACACCGTCATCATTGGCGTTTTTCGAACTAAAACCAAGCCCAAGACCAGCCGTAGCTGAACCAGACGCCCCCGAGACCTAAACCAGGCCAACCACCATCATCTCGAATATCATCATCATCATCTTTTTCATTCTCCTCTTTGGAATATAATTCTGGTCAATGTCTTTACTTGGCATCACAACGCCACTAGACACGAAATTTAGTGGTTTGGTAAGATCGTGTTTTTTGGGAAAATCTTTCCTCCGTTTTTTCTTGCTGGAACCACCTTCGGAGTCACTGCTGGAGTCGGCAAAGAGTACATCATATTTGGTCTGGTGACGTTTTTCCTTGCGCTATCCATAATAAAACTCTCCACCAATCCACTGACCGTTTTCATAATCATTCTCCATCCCAAACCGGTCTCTTTCCTGATCGTCCTCCATGTTTCCTCAGAAAACAAACATGTAACGAAACGTCACAGCAGTAAGCACCTTTTTCAATCAGAATACAAACAAATACTGGATCACAGAAGTTAATACCTTTTTTATAAAACTAGCGTACATTATATAGCTCTTATATTCCTAACTTCTTCTAACTAAAATTACAACATGCCGCATCTTTCAAAGTTAAAACGACTTCACTGAACCCTAAAAGTAAACATGAGCATCCAAGTAAGCCCAACAAAGGTCCATTTTGAAACAAAAATCGGATACCAGAGATCACCTAAACGTTAACATGGGTGGCAAAATCATCATTAATCGATACACACACACTACCAAATGTTTTATGAATTGGGCTTGATGGCCCGTTTGGTTTGTACGTGGGTTTAAGATTAGGATTTGGATTTGGATTTGTATTAGGATTTGGGTTTAAAGTTGATGCTGGAGAAATAAAATGTAAAAAGTTGTTTGTTTTATCTATTGGTAAATAAACTAGTTATAATACCCGTGCACGCACGGGGTTTTTTCTAAATTTTTTTACTATGTATTGTTATTGATTAATATACAAACAAATTAATGCTTTAAAAGTGATTTACTATTAAAATTATGAAATCTTAAGTATATATGTTTTTATTTATTTATTGTTCTTAGATAATGGTTTTGGATTTAAAATTATCTTTATTATTCAAGTAAAATGCATGCTAGAATATTTTTCTAGTTTCAGGCACCCGAAGGCACGGTGTAGATATAAGTCACACTAAAATGGTTATTATTGTTGTTGTCGTCTGTTGAAGTAAATTTCTGCTAGGCGAGTCCGGACGACTGCTGCGCTCCGTCCGTCCTCAGTCGCCAGCCTTGGAGTATACTGTTAACAAGAAAGAACCCGTTAGAAGGGGTCCCGAGGCCGAAGCCCCGGGGACCACCCTCCGACGGTCAAGTCAGTACCTCGGTATAGAGGATTTAGTGTGATGTGTTCGGTATATTATGTGTGTGTGATATCAGAGAGAATCTGATGTTAATTAGATTGTAGAGAGAGAGAATATCTATGTAAGATATGTTATGTATAAATGAGATATGGAGTAGTATATATAGGGAGAGATACCTCGATACCTGTGCTACCTTGGGAAGTGTGATGTCAGACCACGTGGGAGACACGATCCCGTAATATCTGGGATGTCAGCGGTTGATAGGACTTGTCACTGTAGATGGCGGCGGTCCGCTCCGTATGTGTATCCGGAGGCCCGAGGCAGTCCGGACGATCTGTGATGTCCGGACACCGGAGTATGGTCCGGACACATACACCAACATGTCCCCCCCAGTATTGTAGTATCGGTTGAAGACCGATGGTGCAATACTTAAATAATATCTTCATGTCTTTCGGTACAACTTTGGTCCGGCATGTGTCATCCGGACATATACACCAACATGTCCCCCCAGTATTGTAGTATCAGTTGAAGACCGATAGTGCAATACTTAAATAATGTTTTTACGGCTTTCGTCCTGTGTTTTGGATTCATACAACCAGTATTGTATTGTTAGTAAAATATGATATGATACTTTAAAGAGTACCTTATGGCCTTTCGGCCCAAGTCGTTCGGACTAGTGTTGCATTTGCCTCCCGGTGCGTGTCTTTCGAACATATATACCAATCCGGGCGAAGCATGACGTCCGGGCACATACACCAATATGTCCCCCCAGTATTGCGGTATCGGTTGAAGACCGGTGGTGCAATACTTGAATAATATCTTCATGCTTTTCGGACTGATCTCAATGTTTTCTGCATCACCAAGACCAAAATGGGAGCTTCAGAATGTGGTGGCTCGTCTATAACTGGAAACCCATTGTGACCTGTTGTTCGAAGAACATGAGCAATATTGATAACTAACTCAATACCGCTGAGTGAGCGAAGTGGGCCCGTGACATCACTAACTGTTAGCTGTCTCATGTACGGTTCAGCGTGAGTTTCTAGATAAGGAAATCCCTTTAATTTCATTATCTGATCATAAACCTTCACGTTAAAAGCATCAGCTACTGTTTTTGAGATAAGAAGAACCAGCATTATCAGAGGTAGTAATAACAAATTGTTGGTTAATTCTAGAAGAATAACACAAAGTGAAACTGTCATCCTCATTGATCCACCAAGAAATGATGCTGCACCCCCGATAGCAAATAGCCCATGGTTAAGATTAGAAGTTGAACCAATTAATAGGCCGACAAGAGGTCCATAAGATGCACCGGTCACAATAACAGGTATGAATAGACCCACGGGAGCCACCATCCTGTAACTGAAGATGTTTAGAAAAAAGCAAATAGAGGATGAAACTGTGTCTGTCCTTGCTTAAATAGATTTTTGATTGCATCATCATTTGTGTTGAAGAAGAGACTTGCTAGTTCATTGCATTCATTAGGTGAACACTGAAACAAGTGTTGCAAAATCCTCAAATCTGTGAAGAAGATAAGATTTTACAAGCTGTTCAAGTTTAACAGCAGAATTTGATTCCGTATC
Source organism: Artemisia tridentata subsp. tridentata (assembly GCA_021014915.2). Lineage (NCBI taxonomy): Eukaryota > Viridiplantae > Streptophyta > Magnoliopsida > Asterales > Asteraceae > Artemisia > Artemisia tridentata. The sequence continues at coordinate 433,089,780 of CP139508.1, forward strand.
AGAATTCTTATGCATCTCTGTAATAACTTCACCAAAAATCTTTGAAAGGAAGATTTCCAAAAGTCGGAACAATGAAAACTTTGTGCTTCAAACTTCAGATTGAGAAGTTGACTTTAAAGAAAAAATATATATATATATATATATATATATATATATATATAAAAATATATATATATATATATATATATATATATATATATATATATTTTTTTTTTTGTTTACAATTAACCGCTATGCGGGTATCAACGTATTTATGAGCAGTACACTTCTCAACTGTTGTTTATGGTGCAATACCAATGTACAACCCTCAAAGCGCATGGTTTCAAGTTAAAGCCATTTTTAGTAGTGAGAGCATAGTACAATCCTGTACAAGCACCTATAGGCATCTTTGAATTTTCAATTCACAATGTCAGAACAGCAGCACACCATGTCATGCAACTGCGATAGCCACATCATATGGCTCTCCCTCGATAACATACGTAAGATTTTGCTGCCTATGTGTGAATAAAAAATGCTCTGGCACTAATTCCAGCAAGAAGATAGTGAAAATAATCGATATGACCTCGATTCATGTTATCTGATATCCAACCATCTACACCATTTCCAATTGTTGTTTTGTCAACTATTGAGTTTGAGAAAACTGCTCGAAAAGCTACCAATTCTCAAGACACTGAGGTAAAGCGCCCATCCAATGCTCTTGAGATCACTTCGGCATTTGGTCATAGAAGAACTCTTGCATACTAACCATTGTAGAAACATCACCCGCTCGAGCCAACAGATATTGAGGTAATAACCATTGCATTTGGATCGTCTAATAATCCATACTCGCGAGCAGTCCTGAGTCTTTTCGTCTCAATGACTGCTGCAACGAGCATTGACACAATGAAGATGCCGTTTCCAATTCTTTGAAGCATTGTTATTCCAGATGGTCTCTTTGTGACTGTTCTGACCATAGAAACCAAGACGGCATCATAGATGCCAATGAGGGTGATAGTAGTTATCCCAATAAAAGATTGTAGTATGGCTGCTGGAATAAGGAAGGTCATTCCACTTCCGCAGATATCGTTGAAGGTGTAGTACGCCAATTCCTAGCAGCTTTAACAAACACGTGGCCGTTTCTGACAGAAGCACTTTGCTCCTCGGTTTTCTCTTGAAACCGATAAGTAACGGTTCCAAACAAAAATATGATTAAGGCAAAGCCTATGATGATGCAAGGTATCCCAAAGTCGAGACCTCAACTAAGATTGTCTTGTATGTAGGTAAGAACAAAGATCCCTACTGTAGGCTTCAACAAGCCCAAAATACCACCAGTTGATGGATGAGCTTTTGGCTTAGCGTTCTTCTGGATTGTCACTGTCAAATTGGTCAGCCCCAAAAGTGGGTTTGTGACCGCCTTGTGCAAATGCCACAAGATATGGTGAGATGAAAAACATGATAACTTGGAACTGAGGAGAACATGATGATGAACCAATGGTATTCTCCCAGCCGGTAAGAATCAAAGTTGAAAAGGCCAACAATGCAAGTGCCAGAATATAGAGCAGAGAAGCAATAATAATCGTTACGTAATGGCCAAGAAACGTGTCAGCAATAAACGTGCCAAATGACGGAAGAAGCGACGCTGTTTCAGACCACGCGCTCACACTCTCAACTGTAGTAGCAGTTAACTGGCCCAACGGCCCGGTCAAGGACATAATCAGGTTGGAGCTGACTCCATAATATGCAAACCTTTCTGCTACTTCAACGCTGATAATGAAAAATGAGGACTAGTATTGCATTTGCCTCCCGGTGCGTGTCCTTCGGACACATACACCAACAGTCCCCCCGGTATTGCATTAGTAGTAAAAGACTAATGATGTAATACCTAACAAATATCTTATGGTCTTTCGTCCTGTATTATTCGGACATGCATTTCATCCCAGTGGCCCGTAAGCCGGTGGTGCATAAGATGAGTTGGGTCTTTTTTAGACCATATATGCCCTCGTTTGTTTCCTTTACAAATAATACATAATTCCGGAGGCACAAACTTATATTTTTATTTTTAGACGGAGTGTTTTCACGATCCGCTCGTGAGAGAGGGGGTGTTATCACGATCCGTTATTATTTTCAGACGGAGTGTTTTTCACTATCCGCTCGTGAGAGAGAGAGTGTTATCACGATCCGTTATCATTTTCAGACGGAGTGTTTTCCACGATCCGCCCGTGAGAGAGGGAGTGTTATCACGATCCGTTATTATTTTCAGACGGAGTGTTTTCCACGATCCGCTCGTGAGAGAGGGAGTGTTTTCACTATCCATTAATTATTTATTATACGGAGTGTTTTCCACGATCCGCTCGTGAGAGAGGGAGTGTTTTCACTATCCGTTAAATTCACAGACGGAGAGTTTTCACGATCCGCTCACGAGGGAGGGAGTGTTTTCCTCGATCCGTTTAATTCAAAGACGGAGAGTTTTCACGATCCGCTCACGAGGGAGGGAGTGTTTTCCTTGATCCGTTTAATGTAATTGTTATGTGTGTGGAACTTCATACAGTTGTTCCTGCACAAGAAGACATGAAAGATCTTTTGCCTTTTCCTGTTAGATACGACAAACAAAATATTTTCATGTAATCCAGAAAAATTGGGTTAAAACCGAACCGTGACATAATCGATGGGATTCGGATTAGAACCGAACCGTAAGATAACCGATGGCCTTTGATTAAAACCAAATCGTAAGATAACCAATGTAAGATAACCGGTGGGATTCGGATTAAAACCGAACCGCAAGATAACCGATGTAAGATAACCGTTGGGGTTCGGATTAAAACCGAACCGCAAGATAACCGATGTAAGATAATCGATGTAAGATAACCGTTGGGGTTCGGATTAAAACCGAACCGTAAGATAACCGATGTAAGATAATCGATGTAAGATAACCGTTGGGGTTCGGATTAAAACCGAACCGTAAGATAACCGATGGCCTTTGATTAGAACCAAATCGTAAGATAATTGATGTAAGATAACCGTTGGGATTCGGATTAAAACCGAACCGCAAGATAACCGATGGCCTTTTTGCCATAATGATACGTATGGCACCACTCTTGGGGTTCCATACGGGCGACACACGCCGTACGGGCTTTTTGCCTTAATGATACGGGATCTCGTACAGTTATTCCATAACCTAACCGATGGGGTTTGGATGAGAATCAAACCGTAAGGTAACCGATGGGGTACCATAGGTATCGTACCTTTTTAATGTCGTGGAAGTTAAATACCACAAAATGCTAAACAATAGTCAACAAATAATAGCCGAAGGTCACTATACGAAAGCATAGGTACCGATCATTGGCTTGCATTTTTGCGTTACCTTTTATCGTCAATATTTAAGTGGAACGTTCATAATGTAAAAAGCTTTTAGCTTAACCGAAGCTTCCGTAAAACCTTTTCGGAATGAACAAGCTTTACTGCTGTTATGACTCGAAGGGCATAGAAACCATATTTGGATTACTGATCGCCGACACAATAATCGTGGCTGCCATGGCCCATTAAACATTGTTTACTAGCTAATAGTAGGTGCAGAGTAGAGCCAATGAAAATATGGCAAGCTTATTAGCTTATAGATAAATGAATTTAAGAGCAGATCAATAGCTCCATACAGGGAAGTATCATATTTTTTTTTTTTACTTGGCATGTTTTCCGTCAAAAAACCATCATCCATCATTAAAGTTGGGAAAAGTATATTTTATTCTTATGTAGAATGTGAATATGTTAGCTGGCATTCACTTTTAATATATGATCATTGGTGCAATATAAAGCCAACCTTTCTCACTGCCCAAACAGTATTTCCCATTGTGGACCATATCCACCTATTCTTTCGAGCAGACTTTTGCGTATAAAAGATAGCATATTCGGTCTACTCACTTGTTAATAGTGATTATAAATAATGCAAGGTTGGGATATTTTACTCAAAAGCCAAGTTTGACTTTTAAAGTATTAGTGGAAGCATACTTTTCTGATGTCGACCAAATAAATAAATAGCAAATATTGGAGAGAGAGATAGTGAACTTACCGGCATATCTTTCACATCCGGCGAGTAAGATCTGGACCGAAACAGGCAACCATTCACTTACCAGGAGAGTGACAGGTGAGTAAGGCCGAAAGAAACCGAATCATTCCAACCAGTACTAACACCATGAGGAACCATAACTGTCCGGTCATCCGGCCAACTCACAATCGAAGATTCCGGCATGTAACCGACACCGTGAGTAACCATAACCCGTCACCATTATATCCTAAAAAGATGGTACCTCTGAGCGGTCCGTTATTCCGAGTGACAGACTATATCCGTCGGCAGACTATATCCGAACAACAAATGTATCTGAACAACTGATGCCGGACGTTTGTACCGAACGTCCGTAAGCGGACTGAAAGTGCAACCCATCATTCTTACCTCATCGGTAGAGTGAATAACGGGTCCCACGGATGGCGCCAATTTGTTGAAGTAAACTTCTGCTAGGCAAGTCCGGACGACTGCCGCGTTCCGTCCGTCCTCAATCGCCAGCCTTGGAATATACTGTTAACAAGAAAGAACCCGTTAGAAGGGGTCCCGAGGCCGAAGCCCCGGGGACCACCCTCCGACGGTCAAGTCAGTACCTCGGTATAGAGGATTTAGTGTGATGTGTTCGGTATATTATGTGTATGTGATATCAGAGAGAATCTGATGTTAATTAGATTGTAAAGAGAGAGAATATCTATGTAAGATATCTTATGTATAAATGAGATATGGAGTAGTATATATAGGGAGAGATACCTCGATACCTGTGCTACCTTGGGAAGTGTGATGTCAGACCACGTGGGAGACACGATCCCGTAATATCCGGGATGTCAGCGGTTGATAGGACTTGTCACTGTAGATGGCGGCGGTCCGCTCCGTATGTGTATCCGGAGGCCCGAGGCAGTCCGGACGATCTGTGATGTCCGGACACCGGAGTATGGTCCGGACGAAGTATGACGTCCGGACACATACACCAACATCGTCGTTGCTGCTGTTCCTTTGTTTTGTTATTTTTATATTAATTTTTTTTGAACATTAATTTTATTTATTCAATGTTCGTTTTCTAGTGAATTGGGGGTTTTTACATAATATCTAACTAAAACATAAAATCTATAAAACTATTCATATGACAAAAAAAGGTACCTTAGAACAAAACACATAGTTGAACAAAAGAAACATTCTTTCATAGAGTTTTGGGCTTCAACATATGATTTTTTGTAGTGAACCAAACTAAAAGAAAGGTCAGAAACAGTAGTGAACCATTTCCATGGTAGCTATTTTTCTATCTGAAGAAGGTGACGTCGTCTCCTCCATTGGTACCATTGCAGTTCAATACAGGAAATGGGCAGCTTCGGGTAACGGGTCCAAATGGGCACGGATCAAAACGGACAACCCCTCACTGTATTCATGCTCTCAATTTTCTTCCAACTATGTTCTCTTGGATCAAATCTCTCTACTGAACTGTTGCAATAATGGATTTCCATATCAGGCATACATTGCATGAGTTATATATAAGGTTTGTTTCAAAACACAATTAGTTGTATACCTTAACATAGTTCTCACAAAAAATATATTGCAGCTAATAACAAATAGCACACCAAAGTACTTGCTGTACTTTGAGGTTGAACAAGTAATTCTATATTTGCACTTAATAAAGAAAATATATATATTACAGGTTTACTCTGAAATCAAATATTGTAGCAACAAATTGAAAAACAAATCTTAGTTACGTACTTGAAAGCGCAACACTGAAGTAGAATTTTTTGAATAAGTATTAAGACATAATACAACCAAATTGACCCATTCAACAATAAATGGGTCAAAAAAGAAGGAAATTAAGAATAATGAGAGTTCATAATGTAAGTTATTGAGATGTATATTATTAGCCTTGTGTTATTCTATAGCAACAGTCCTTGAGAAGCCTCCAATTGCATCAACTAAGTCGTGTGAAGCATCAGTATTTCCGGTCCATACTCATTATCCTCCCTTGAGCTACCTGTTTCAATTTACTAATTGCAATAATAATATAATCACTTAGGTTACTTACAGTATAGCCAATTGATAATTAACAATCTAAGAATTATATACTTGAGAATTGAGAGTGACCACATACAATTATTGATCGTAGAATTATATACTTGAAATTCTTTATACGAACCTGGGAAATTTCGCTCACAGAATTGAAATAAACTGAAATTATTACTGACATCAAATTAATCAAAGAACCTCTAACCTAAATGATTTCTTAGAAGCGTTCAGCTCCAAAAATTGTCTATTTGAAACAATTCTATTGTTGGAAACACTCTTTTCATATACTTTCATGAAACTAAACACCTACATTAAATAAATGGTGATCTAATAATCATCTAATATTCTTAGGCCGGATGTACTGGTCACACAACTTCACCATCCATTTGAGTGTAAACTCAGCTTTCTCTTCCATTCACCTTCCTCTCACCTTTCACCCCTAATGGACACCACTTACCTCACCACAATAAAAATACCCACTTTATATAAACATACCGTGCAAAATACTCCACATACACTCACAAATCAAATAATTAATAATAAAACACAAACACTTTGCACAAATGCCGAGTAGCCATGGTACTCACCTCTTTTGGCTTTTTTTCTTCACCTCATGCGTGAGGTCTTTTGTAGGTAATGGGGTGGCGAGTGAGAGACACTCTCACGAGTGATCTCTCACCCTCCATTACTTCTAGTCTTATGAAATTCTTGGAAGATTTATAACGTGTATTATATATCAAATCAGTTATGTGAAAGCACATACACATAGACAACCCCTAGTAATCTACATGAAGTTATAGATTAGAGAATAATGGAAGATAAGGCTAGTAAATTTGTAAGTGACGAATGATCCAAGGAGGAATAAAGGATTGTAAATGTCATTGACATTATGACATATGCTAATAAACAAATGAACATTTCAATACCTCGTAACACCCATTAGACCTGCTTAATTTTCTCTTTAATTATCACATTTCTTTGTTTTGAGTCTCGGGATAAGTCATAAAAGGTTAGCTAGATTACTATCCTTATGTAGTTGAGATTACTTAGAAAAGATACAAGGCCTTGAAGTTCTTTTGCTAAAGGCTAGTAGTAGATAGAATTAACTATATCCAAAACAGCTTAAGCTAATCTTTTTGAGGTGCTTATTGGCTTATTGTGTCGCTGAAACACAATAAGGTTTATCCAAACACCTCCTGATTAAATACTTATTGGCTTTCAAAAGGGTTAAATATAAAGTTAGTTTCCATAAACCTTAGCCTAGAGGGTGTTAAGAATTGCTTTTTTAGGTGCTTATATGCTTTTTTTAGCCGATAATCCCTTCCTAAGGGCTTAAGTTCCTTCTTACCTTTTAGTAGGTTTTTAAAAAAATTGGGTAATTGAAAATAGAAAATCCCAAACATCCCCTAAGTAAGCTGATAAACCTAATGAATATTGCTCTCCTATTAGTAATACCTGAACTCGATAAGGTGATTTAATCTAACCCAATGCTAATAAACCTAATTACAACTAAAGATTTATTGACCATAGTAACTATATCCACTATCATCTCTTTCCAACTTCAAAAAAAAAAAAAAAAGAAGCCCAAATATCATTAAAATCAAGCTACAAATATCATTAAAATCACAACTTTTTTATCTGGGTCAAAACACTAATAACATCATATGAGTACTCATTGAAAAGTAATAATATATAAAAATCCACTAATTTATCAAAATTAAATGAGGACTAATTGATACCTTTTCGTGAGAAACTGTCGGTTTATTAATAAAATTAGGGGAGCTATCAATAACCATCTCATTAACAAAATTGATGAAATTAGCGTTGATTAGATGAATTGAATAAAACAAACTCAAAATCGTACCTTTGACTCATTGATAATTATATGTGATTGATGAGTAATTGCACTAAAATAATATCCACTTCCGAAGACTATTGATTTATTTTATTGATTTTAACTTTGATCGATTGAGTTTCTGCTTGTGAATAAGGGTTTTTCCTGGAGGTGAGGTGGAGCAATTATTGAACTTCCCGTGTTTTAGTTGTGTGTATTTTGTTTTTCTTAATTAACCCCACAATGATTACAAATCACGCCCGCCTTCTCAAAGGTTTTATTTTTTGCAAAATTGGCACATAGATTTTTATACGAATTTTTCTTTTGAAACGAAGTTGATTGATGTTTGACCAAAATCATGACCAATTTTGACTTTTATTAACCAATCACGTCACTTGATTTCGTCTATGTTGCAAAATTGAGCTCTCTGATTGGTCTAATTTTCTTTTCAATGAGAAGGGTTTTACAAAAACACTCCGAAATGATGTAATTCTTTTATTATATAAAATATTAGGATTTAAATTTATAATTATTTATACAAAAGTGACCAACAACTTATGAAAAAAGGAAACAAAATAACAAAAAAACGTGAGGTGTAGAAATTAAAAGAGTAATAAAACTGCGGGCCTTAGCATGAATCATTAAAAAAATAGTAAACCTCTGCTACTACCTGACTTTTGTACAACCCTACATTTTTTGCTACGAGTCTCATTTTAAAATCTAAACCATGAAACAAACATTTTCTATTTGTCACATCAAAATCTAAGCGGTCAAAACCCACAAAGCAAACACCACCTTCGGAGTTGGGTTTGAAGGATTTTGGATTGTCGTCACATGTGTGTATTTTTATTTTATTTTACTTTTTTTCTAGAATATGTGTGCGTTTCATACACGTGTTTGTAAAATAAGCGAAAAAGAAGGGGCATTTAGTAACTTCATAAGCTACTTAACGTGACCATTTAACCGGTGTAATCTACTTGCTATTTAAAATCCATTCAAATTTTTACGGTGTTGAGAAATAGTCGTCAAACATTTAAAATGGAAATTATTTCATAGAGTACGTGCTATAAATGTTATTCAAATTATTTGATGGGCATTTCAAACAAAGATACCACAATCTTTTTCCGAAAATAGATTTCAAAATGTTGTTACGTATTTGACTTTCGTAGCCACGTGTCATAAGGAGAGGACCAGTTATTTTTAGAAAATATTTATGAATAGTTATGTTAAAAAGTGTGTTTTATTATTTAATTAATAGCTAGAGACCCATGAAATTCATAGGTATTTTTAAGTAAATAAGCTCATAAGCCCACTAAATAAGCTTATATAAGCTCATAAGCCCACTAAATAAGCTTAGCCAAACACCCCCGTCATAGAAGTTTTTGAGGGTAATTAAAACAAAACTCGGTATAAGCTTAAGTTAGTTTAATGGATTTTTGTATTTTTATAGTTACTTTGTGTTTTAATTTAGTTAGATTTTTATCTTTTATTTGTGTCCTTAACTTTGTTTCTGTCTCGGGTCGTGCAAACGGTGTATTCATTGTCTGTTGAATACGACGTATTGACCAATATATGGATACGGTGTATACTAAGTATTGTATACGGCGTATTTAAGTTCCGAGGCTCAACTGGTTTGTTTAGTATTTTCTTTTTTTATTTATTATTTAAAAAAAAAAACTATTACTTTAACTCTATACGGTGTTTTCATTAATTTGGATACGGCGTACTGATATTGACCACAGTGTACGTTTTCTGAGTAACTGGGATACGACGTATTGTATCCGATGTGGCGTATACACTTTAGTTGTATACGATATATCGAGGGTCTGTAACCCAAAATATATATATATATTTTTTTTTGTATTTAGTTTTTGTTCTTTGTTTTCTGCATTTTTCTTTTGTAATTTTTTTTTTCTTTTTTTTTTTAAATTCAGAGTCGAGATGGCTCAAATAATTGAGGAGTACATGGCTTAGACTCAAGACAACAGTGGCCAAGGCATTGTAAGACCAGCTTTCGAATAAGCTGTTGCGTTTGAATTGAAGGAGAAATTTCTCAAGGAACTTTGTGAGAAAACCTTCAATGGGGCTGATTTGGAAGATGCTAACGAGCACATTTACAAGGTGCTTGAAATTGTCGATTTTTTTGACACTCCTAATGTGAATGAAGACCAACTTATGTTGTGTGTCTTCCCTAAGACACTTATTGGTCAAACAAATCGATGGGTTAAGACCATACTTGCTAGGAGTGTTACTACTTGGGCTAAACTAAAGGAAATTTTTTTAAGCAAGCATTGTCCACCTTCTAGAACTACAAGGAAAATAGAAGAGATCAACAACTTCAATTCAAAGCCGTGATCGTCTTCTACAAGCGTTTGGATGTAGCTACTATACAGATGTTAGAATCTCATGTGCCGATCCCTAAGATTAGTGTTGAAAACGCCAAGACAACAATTCAAAAAGTGGCTGACCACTCTCAAATGTGGCTGATAGAGCATCGAGTAGGTGTAGAAGTGAAAACAATTCTGTTAGGAATTATCCTGACAAGTACAAACTAAGTTCCAACTGTTGAACTTAATACTGTCAGTACCAACTCACTTAGTATTGATAAGTCATATAGTTTGTACTGCTTATATGATGAAGACAGAAGACAGAAGATTTGGTTAAAGATAAATATAGAATAGGTCTTGTGTATATTCTATATGTTTAGATTGATACGAATAATGTATCAATATAGTTTGCTTGTACAGGACTCCTTGTGTCTATAAAAAGAGATCCTAGATTAGGGTTTAGGTATCTCATCAATACCTCTTTCATACATACTTGCTTCAAGGTTGTAAACCCTAGTGATATTAAGATCACAATAACGAGAGAAAAGATAAGCAGTTTACTCTAATCTTATACAAGGAAATGTGAAAATCTAAAAAGCTAATATAAGCTAAACTAGGGAAGACTAAAGCTAAGGGCACACTAGGGGAAAACCTAAATAAGCAAATGGGTACAGATATAATAGCAATTAAAACAAGCTAATTAGCGCTATTCTAAGCTAAACTTATACTAGGCTGCTGGGATCAAAACTAGCTAATGGGCTACTTATGAGTGCCTAAAAAGCTATCTAAATGGAAAGCAAATCCTAAAATAAGCACAAACAATTAAACTAAAGCTAGAAAACTACTCCTAAAATCAATTTTGGGGATTATGGAAAAGATTTAAGCTAAGTAAAAAGGCATTTAAAGACTGACAGATAAGTACTTATGTGAACTTTGAGGATATGCTAAAAACAGCCTAGAGGGTGAACTTTAAGCTAAAATTTAAGCTAATAAATGGAAAAACAAGGGACTAAAGCTATTGAATTGTAAAGACAAGCTAGGACAGAGTAAATAGAAACAGAAATCATGAATTTTGAATGAGTGGATAAGGCAAAAAGTGACAATGAAAAAGCTTAGTTGAACTATTAGGACTGCTGATGCAGTTTGTAAAATGGGTGGAAAAAAATGCAAATGTTGACTAAGAAAGCTAAGGAACTAGATAATGAGCAACTAAATTTCTCCTAAAAATAGTTTTCAAGAATTTCCAAGAGGTTTTGAAGGCTAAAATGTATCTGGTACAAAGGCTTATGAAAAAAATGTGTTTTAACTGATGCAAATGGTATTGAGAACTGGCCAAACTAGAGTGAACACTAAAATGTAGAAATGCAGAAACTATATTATGCCTAAATGGGTTGAAAATATGCAATGAATGAGTACTAAATGCAACTAATGAAGGTTATCCAATAACTTTTTATTAAATCTGATTTATGAAGCTAAAATTGAAACACCAATGCAAAATCTATTAAACTGCCAAAAACTACTGAGAATGGCTATATTTCTACTAATGACCAATGAAAACAGAATCAATTAGATCAAATGGCCAAAAATGTTTCCAACTCAAAAATACTACTGTGCCGAACACTCCTTAAAGTGGTGGCTATTGTGAGAATTAGCTACTAGATGCCTAATTACGCTGAGGAAATGTATAAAAGATCTTAAGCAAGCTAAACTAAATCCTAAAGATCAATAAACAATCACTAAACAGTACTCAATAGAAATCAAAGAGCAAAAACAGTTTCCACTTTCCAATCTAAAAACATGAAATAAATGGGAGAATTTGGTACTTAGCTCTAAATAAAAATGAAAATCACATAATAGCTTCTCAACAAGCTACTTATACTCAAATAACCCATACAAGCTTATCCTGTACCAGCTTACCACCATTTAAGCTTATGTTGACTATTATGTTGACTTTTTGGAAAATTAAGGTTAAAGCAGAATTTAAGTGAGAATTGAACTTACAAAAACTATTTTTAGCTTATACAAGCTTATTTGAACAGTAGTAAAAGCTTATGAAACTAATTAAACCATAGAGGAACCTTAATGAAGATTTGAAAGTAAATTTTGACAAGAGATTAAAATAAACTGAAATTGCATTGAAATTGAAAACTGGATTACAATTCTAATTGGACAGAAATTTAAAGTTTATAAAAAGCTAAACGAGCTACACTAGTAATTCTATACTACTACTAAACTATTCCTAGAGACTAACAGTCTCAATTTGTGAGAGTGAGGGAGCTTTTATAGCCATCTGAGGAGAGCTAGGGTCTTAGATAGAAGCTTCCCGTCCTTCTAATCTCAGCCTTTGATAATCATCTCATGTGGAACTAGTGATCACAGCCCTTGGATCATGTTCATGAGGTGTTGCATCATGGGGCAATGGTGTAGTTTCTTCTCTAATTGGACTAGAGAATACTCCTAGACCACCACTACTAGTAACTAGACTGTTAATACAAATATCGCCTAAAAACGTTATTTATATTTTACGATCTTTGCTAAGTTTTGTTAACAACAAAATGTAAACTTTAGTTTTTAATAAAACATAATTATAGTTTAAGTCTTGCATAATTAGACATTTGCTACATTTACATTTCATATAAAACACAACATTTTTATATTTCTTAAAATAGAAACATCACATCATGCATTTATGGAAAGCTTGTGTGTTTGACTCTCCATAAGACTTCTTACACAATTGTATGTTTGACTAGAAGTAACTTGATGTGACATTACTTTTATTGGAAAGATTTATTGCAAGTTTTCTGTCAGACCTGGCGGAACCCTCAGGGTATATGGGCGGAACCCATTCTAGGGTTCCGCCGAATCCGCCAGGCTGCTGAATTATTTGGCTATAAATACCAACACACTTGCAAGAATTTTTCCTATCACTTAGAGTCATATATTACACATATTCTCTCATCTAACTCAGCAATAACTAACTTGTGTGATTCTCTTATGTAGCAAAGGAGTTCACTAACTAATCTAAGAAGTTACAAGTTTCAACTCAAAGTTGAAAGACTTGTTAGCTTTGTTGTGTATAGACTTTGGTAGTTTATACTTCATTTGTATTTTGTATAGAAGTGATTGGTTAGTATTTTATATCCTATTCTTACTTATTACATATTGTCTTTTAGATTATATCTTTGATTAATCGTAAAGTTTCAAAAGATAATTAAACGAAAAAGCGGTAAACTATTCAACCCCCCTTTTAGTTTTCCACAATTGGCATCAGAGCTACGTTGCTCAAGATCTTTAAAATATATTGTATTTTAACACTTGGAACGATCCATGGATTTTGAAAATCTCAAAGAAGGGCAATCTATTCAAAGGCCACCGCTATTTGTCAAAGAAAACTTCCTTCAATGGAAAAGTAATTTTGAAAACTATGTGAGATCAATTGATCAAGAACTTTGGCATATTATTTCTATTGGTGATTTCAAACCAACGAAAACAAGTTTTGAAAATCAAGATGATTATCCTAAACTTGATAAAAACACTAAAGCTAAGATAATGATTTATAAAGCTTTACCAAGGACCGAATATGAAAGAGTGTTCTTTTGTCAAACGGCTAATGATATTTGGAAAAATATGTTAAACTTTCATCAAGAAATATGTCAAGTCAAAGATGATCAATTTGATCTTACATATGAATTAGAAGTCTTAGAAAAACTAATTGATAGACACCTAGTTGAAGTAAATACATGTGCTACTAGTTTAAATGTTTTAAATGAAGGTACAAGTGAAGATGATTACTTGTGTCAAAGAGGACTTGCTTGTCAATCATGGAATGACACGGATGTTGATGAAGACGATTATACGGTTTGTGATTGTCAACTAGATAAAACAACAAGCAAGGTACAATTTGAAACTAAACACTTTTGCTTTGACACATTTATCCTAGAGTTTTCTAAATTAGAAAATGAGTCTAAACTTTTATGTAACATGGACCTAAAAACTATCTTTAACAATGAACCTTCAAAATCTCTTGTGAATAATTTTGAAAAGGAAATCATGTTAGAAGATAAGATGTCTAGACTTGAGAGTAATGTTGAAATTGATCTAGAATGCAAAATAAGTCTAGATTACAAACATGAGATTAAAAGACAAAATGAGAAAGGAAAAATGTAGCTAAATTTGATGAAAGTTCAAAATCTCTTGAAAGATTGTTAAAAATTCAAAAGTCATTTAGAGATAAAACCGGATTAGGATTTAACTCAAAAGCACAGACAACAAGTAAAACAAATCAAATAAAGTTTGTTAAACCTAGGAGAGAGATTTAGAAGTAGTTTAATCTCTAATAGAAATTTATGATAAAAGGATTAAGAATATCATGTTCTATGCCTTTATATGTTTGTCTAATCTTCTTGGATTCATGAGTAATTGAGTTTCCAAGCTTTCCTTCAAGCCAAGATTATACGATTTGTGTTTATCCTCTTGATAGCATTTCTATGGAACTTAAAAGGTACGCGTTATTCCAACTTACCTTTATTGTCTCTTGTTGTTAGCGTTAAGAGTTGTCATGAGTAGTATTAGTAGTTTATATCCTAAGGAGTTTATGTGTTGTATGTATTAACGGGGATTAGATCCTCTGTGACAAAGGATTTCGACATTACAACTAGTAGGAGATATAAGGTGTTTCAGCTCTTTTAACTATCAGAAATAGACACGAGAAACTCTTGAGTGAGTCTCACTTAACACTTGTTTACAAGTGAGCTAACTAAGAATCTCCTAAGTGATAAGATGTCCAACACTTTTTTGATGCTTGCAAATCTTGTAAAACAAATGTTTGTAATACAACATCCTTCAACACCATACTTTATGTTTTCAATTGTGTCTTAATTCAACCATTCTTTTAATAGAATTCCATATAAGACACACAAAGGAAAATAAATCACATTAGAATACATTAGGATGTTTGGGAGAAAATGATTTATAAACATCTAGGATTTGCACATCTAATTCGACCCTTAGTCTTATGATGTTGTATCTCTTGGACATTTACAAAACTATGAAACTTATAGTGTTTTAAGTAAAGAAACCTAAAGTGTCGAGGAGTCGTTGAATTTAACATTTAACGAAAGACCACCTCCTTCTAAGATATCATCTTTGGTAGATGATGACTTAGTCGAATGTCCAACGATGGTAAGACAAGTAAGTTAAGTAAAATAACAAGGAAGATGAACTATTAAAAAGAGAAAACGTAGATGTTTAAAAATCCAAAAGTCATACACTAACTAGTGTCATAATATTAAGGATAAAAGTTCAAAATGAAAACACCATCTTTTCACCTTGGGTCAAACATTGAATTAAGCAACATTGACATAAGTCATAAAACTTGAATCATGGGTCATAGTTGTGATTAAACAAATTTGACAAAAACAGTTTTTGGACATTAGAGTAAAACAACAATTAAAACAAAATAGATCTTTCAAAATAAATTAAGTGAATATAGTGTCAATATTTGAAAGACTTTTTGATAATTTAAGCAAGCTCCAAAAGCAAGGAATTATCACACAAAGACATTCCTAATTACTCTCTTGTGCTCAATGATTAAGTTGTTTATGACTTATCAAGAATGAGATTAGTAAATCCGTAGGTAAAACTAAACATAGAGAAATGTTTGGAAGATTACTTGTTCTCACAACAAATAAATCCAACATTATGTTTGGTACTTGTCTATGTGCTCGTTTTAGAAAAGATTCTAAAACAATTCTTTCGGAAGAGATTGTTTGGATGCATCAAAAGGTACTACATGAGGATTATGGTATCCCAAAAGAACGGGAATAGAAACCACAGTGTATGCCAACTAGAATTATGACGGTAATTAAGTTAATAGAAACAGTACAAGTTGTACTTGCACTTTTATACTTTCTTACTAAATGATTCTCAAATAATCTTAAGGCTCTCAAATTAGCATAAGATGAAAAAGGATGTCAACAAGCTCCATGAGATCAAGCAAACTCGCGTCAACAACGGAATTCCTCTTATCAACATTTTTCATCCCTTACTCCAACAAAGGAAGCATCAACTTCAGCGACAATCCAATCCATTATGTTCTTAATTGACATATTGAGATTCATCGTCATCGCCTTGGTAAAAATGTTCACTGAGGAACATCTCAACCAAGAAAGTCTCATACGATAACCACATTGTCGACGTTCTCACAAAACCTCTTGAAAGAGAATCATTCAACTTTCTTAGACCTAGTTTAGGACTCATGAAACCTAAAACCTTAGTTTTGTACATTAGAATTAAATCACAAAAATCATAACAAATCCTTTTTATTTTTTCCTCTGCTGAACTGGCGGAACCTTGGTACTAAACGGGCGGAACCCATCTGAGGGTTCCGTCTGATCCGTCGTGTCTGCAGCCCATTTTTATTATAAATTCAAAACCAAACACCCCCAACTCATAATCTTAATTCACAAACAGCCATCACTCACTCACAAACCCTTACCACATGAAAATTAGGGCTCTCACTCTAATCTCTTCCAATCCAATCAATTTTGTAAGTGTTCTTATCATAATTGCATTTTCAATCAAAGTCTAACATTTTCATTTACACACTATAACTAGAATCCTAGGGTTTATGCATAAACTTGTTAATTCATGAAAAACTTTGGTTGTAAACTAATCATACTTTCCATTAGTTAGGAATTGTATCCTTTGTGTTAGTATCATGATTTACCAAACACACCAAGTAAATTGTCTTTCAAAAATACTTCCCACAACTAGAACATAATCTTTCACCACATTGTTAAAACAAATGAAAAACGTCTTTGAAACATCACTTGCATAATGTCTCTTGAATGCTAAAGGGGATACATAACTAATATGTATTTTCGGGTACATTCAACCGAAGTCACATTGAACTAGGAGCGTTTGGGTTATCTTTTGTTTATAACAAAACTTGCTTAATAAAATATTTTGGCCATCAAAATAAGTCAAGATAACCAAGTCTCCACATTGTTAGCATATAGGAACACATTGTATAAGTCATTAACATAAACTTAAATTTAAAATTTTGTGTTTTCTAGGAATCAACATGCCTCCCGCAACATTCTCCGATCACAAGGACACTCTTAAGTACTTATCCAAACACCATAGGACCAAAGGTCCCATTCAAGATCAAGTTGAAACTTTTAAGGGTCTAGAAAAACGCTATGTTCATGAAGGAAGAACCATTGATCCATCCTTCCTAGAAGGAACATCCATTAGCCAAAACTTTGCCGCAATCAACTTTGATTGTCTCCTAGACATCGATGAGCAAATTTGTCCTAGGTTCATTCTAGAATTCTATGCAACTATAAGCCTTTCTTCCAATGACTATGGAGAGATATCATTAACCTTTACAACCAATCAAGTACCTAATTTCATACCCTTGAAAGATTTTACCATAATTCTTGGTGTCCCTAATGTTGGTACATGTCTCTACACGGACAAGTGGCCTCTTACAATTCTTGACTCTATTGAGCGTCATCATCCATACAACACCCCTCTTGCTAATAAGGAAGCAATTCGTGAGCATCTTTTTGATAGGACCTCAACTACTAGGAAGAATCGTTCGGGGAATGAGGTAAATAAGGACCCTTTTGGTATGGAGCTCAATGAGCTTAAACCACAATTTAAGAAATGGGAAGAAGTTCTTAGAGCCAACGTCATAAGTTCCATAGGAAATAGAGATCATGTCAACACATGTCTTTGCTACATGCTCTTTAGTATCTCCACTGGCCAACCCTTTAATTTGGCTTATTACTTAGCCAAAAGAATGGCCGATATACCCTTAGTTGGAACAACCGCTCTCCCTTATGGAATGCTTCTCACCCGCCTCTTTAGAGCCATCTCTCCCATTCCTCCTAAAAATAGGGGAATTAGTCTTGATTACTCTCTCATTCCTCACATATTCGTCCCTCTAAGTGATAATAGAGTCTTCAAAGTTAAAGGCAAACGCACTCGCTCTCCTTCACTATCATCACCATCATCCGACATGAGCGAAGATGGAAATCTTCCTAAATCTAAGCTAGCTCCTCTCGAGTACCTTCAAGAACTTCCCACCATAGTAAATGAGTCCGAAGAATTCAAGCAAACGAAAGGAATGTGGAAGTGCATGGCAAGGTACATGGAAAGATGAAGAAGAAGTTGACCGCTTGTTAGATGAGTTCTTAAGGAGCATTTGGCATTATTAAGTTTTAGAACTTTGTAGACTTTAAACTATGTGTTTTATGTTGCTCTATAGTCTTATTTGCGTCTATGCACTATTATTATTATTTGACTATGTGTTAGTTTAACTATTTGTGATGAATGATGACATTTGAAATTTTGTAAAATTTTCATGTTTATGATAATTTCACTAAGTATAGTGAAATTCGCTAGCCCCTGGTCAAAGTCCAATAGTTCGATTATTTCCATGTCTAATTTTTGCATTTCCTAATCAGTTATAGGATAGATTTTTGTTTTTAGGAGTTTTCAAAAAATTTGAAATTCGTCTCGAGGCTCGAAACATTGGACTGCCTCATTTTTGAGGACTGGCGGATCAGGCGGAACCTTCAGATGGGTTCCGCCTGTGCAAAAATCTGGGCAACCCAGTTTTGGCCCAACGGATTAGGCGGAACCCTCAAACGGGTTCCGCCCTTGATGTCTCAAGGTTCCGCCAGTCTCCTGCAGAAAATTATTGTCATATTTCTAAATTTCACAATTTGTAAAACACCAAATCCTTTTCTTTAGTGAGAAACATCTTTCCTAACTTCCAATAAACACATTAGGATCACTCTTTCTCACTAGAACAATTAGGAAGCCATTTCCCGTCAAAATTCAAATTCAAACAATATCAATCCAAGGAACCTTTCTTCACAAAGCAAGGAACCCTCCTAAAGGTTCCTTGAGATACATACAACATTCTTAAACCAAATTACTTCCCATGATCACATAGCATTGAGTGCATTAGTTAGTCATTCACTCCGCCCAATTTGACAAATAGAATACCAAAATTAAACCATAACTAACTCAAGGAACCCTCACCCATAAAGGAAGGAACCCTTCCAAAGGCTCCTTGCAATTCGTGAAACATATACCTACAACCAATTTGACATGACCACTAAGCATTTAGTGCTAATATTTGTCTTCCTACTCCACCCAACTTCATTGGATTGACTTCCAATGATTTGAAAACATTCATAACTCACTCAAATCATTAGAAATCTCAAAACTTGTATGGTAGAACATCAAATCCAAACACTCCCTTCCATGACATACTCTTCCTATAAGTTTGACCACCTTAGAACACCTCAAAACTCACACCAACACCATTACTTCTCTCAATCTCAAAATTCTAGCTAACCAAATAATTGAGATGACTAAATCCAACACCTCATCTGAATCATCAAGAAAAACCGCTAGGATTAGTGTAAAATCTTTTTGTTTCAACAAAACCATCAAACTAAGCTCATCATCATCAAGTGACTCATCACTCGGCATTTCATCACCCATCCAAGATTTCCTCAACCTTACTACACCAACACCATCTTCAAAACCTTGCAACACCAACATGATCACTCTTCAAGATTTCCTCAATCTTGCTACTCCAACATCCTCTCCCAAACATTGCAATACAAACGTAAACACTTTCCCGCCGCAACAAACTCAACCATCAAAAACTCCATCACCTCAATCACCAACACTTACACCAATGGAACTTTTCCATACACCACCAACATCACCACATTCACTATTGAAAACTTTAGAAGACATTCCACCTAGATCACCTCAATCACCAAAATTAACACCAATGGAACTTCTCCATACATCAACAACATCACCACTACCATATTTGGAAACTCTAGAAGATCTATCTTCTAGATCATCTAACCCTCCATCATTGTCACTCTTTGACACCATTTCTCAAATGGAAACCCGACAACAACCAAGTGAACAATTAGATCATGAACCCCAACAACCATCGTTGGTAGAGCGTTTGGCTTACTGTTATGCTAGACCTTCAATTTTTCCACAAGATCAAGGTCATACACAATCTTTTGTGTTTCACCCCATTTACAAAGACCTTTATGGTCATCCTAAAATGGAGAACCAAGCTTCCACCATTATGTTCAACAACAAGAACCACCACAACAAAAACCACCACAAGAGCATTCCCAACACTTTGAATCTCTATTTCCTTCTTACAAGAAAATAGAAGCATCCATATGGGACAAATCTTCAAACATTAGTGAAGAACTCAACACTCATTTAAACCACCTTCATGCCTTCAAGCATATGGTTGACTCTCAAATCAACCATATTATGGATTTCCATACGGCATTACACTCATCTAGTGAAGGAACCAAAAACACCTCTCAACCATCCACTTTTGCTCCATCAAGCTCAAATGATCCACCACCAACAAATGAAATCCCTCTTCCACCAAAATTTCCCCGCCATGATTGCGGACATTGTGAAAGAACCGCTCGCATTAGTGAAAGATGTCAAAAAGACATTCATGAGCTAACCGATGAAATGAGGTTTATCCTAAACCACATTTTGAAATGTCTAGAATCCTTGTCTCACCCACCTCAAGTCTAGAGTCTCCAACATTAATAGAGTCCCATCCGTAGAAGCACCAAAAACACAAACCAACAAACCAAAAGCGTTTCACTTTCACCACAATCAAGATGAAACTTGCTTCAACCTCCAACACTCATTCTCATCATCACCTACCTTAAAACATGCCTTAGGAGGATGTTTCTCATTAAGGAATATGATGATTTTCTTTCTTTTATTTTATTTTATTTTTCTTTTTATCTTTAGAAGTGGGATGTTATCCTCCTAATTTCTTGTCTTTGACTTTCTAAAAGTCAAATTTTACATGAAATGAATTTCATTCTACTATGAGGTATGCTTTGTTTGTTGACCATTCAAGTATCGTGATTGCACTATACCTTGTTATGGTAACATATATATCTTGTGTTTTAGACACTAACTCTCTTTTGTAGGATCATAATCCATGTTTCCCTTCCTTGATACTCCGATTTAGGGGAGTAATATTCAAGGGGGAGCATGAGAATTGCATTATTCCACTTCACAACTTGTTCTACACTTGTCGTGTGCGGCAACTAACCTTTTCTTTGTAGGTTCAAAATCCATGTCTCCTAACTTGGCACTCCATTTAGGGGAGTATAGACCAAGGGGGAGCACTTGCATCGTTCCGCTTCGCTACTCTTCTTTTTGTTTCGACAAAAAGGGGGAGAAATATATATTAACTTATAAACTTAAAATGATTTTCATCAATTAAGTAAAACAAGGTTAATATAACATTTTTTAAGACTTAACACTAAAATTAGTGATTTACTTAAAAACAAAGTTTATGTTTTGTCATCAACAAAAAGGGGGAGATTGTTAATGCAAATATCGCCTAAAAACGTTATTTATATTTTACGATCTTTGCTAAGTTTTGTTAACAACAAAATGTAAAATTTAGTTTTTAGTAAAACATAAGTATAGTTTAAGTCTTGCATAATTATACATTTGCTACATTTACATTTCATATAAAACACAACATTTTTATATTTCTTAAAATAGAAACATCACATCATGCATTTATAGAAAGCTTGTGTGTTTGACTCTCCATAAGACTTCTTACACAATTGTATGTTTGACTAGAAGTAACTTGATGTGGCATTGCTTTTATTGGAAAGATTTATTGCAAGTTTTCTGTCAGACCTGGCGGAACCCTCAGGGTATATGGGCGGAACCCATTCTAGGGTTCCGCCGAATCCGCCAGGCTGTTGAATTGTTTTGCTATAAATACCAACACACTTGCAAGAATTTTCCCTATCACTTAGAGTCATATATTACACATATTCTCTCATCTAACTCAGCAAGAACTAACTTGTGTGATTCTCTTATGTAGCAAAGGAGTTCACTAATTCATCTAAGAAGTTACAAGTTTCAACTCAAAGTTGCAAGACTTGTTAGCTTTGTTGTGTATAGACTTTGGTAGTTTATACTTCATTTGTATTTTGTATAGAAGTGATCGGTTAGTATTTTAGGCCTCAAAATACATAGTGTGACGGGAGTGGTTGTACCCTTGTAAAAGAACTCGACATCTAGCTTAGTGTCGGAAATATTGTATAGGCGACGACGGGAGTGGTTGTACCCTTTTAAAAGAACTCGACATCTAGCTTAGTGTCGGAAAAAGTGATTAGGTGACGTTAGGTTGGTTCTACCTCGAACTAGGACTTGGTATCTAGCTTTGTACCGGATAAAGTGTAAGCGACGCTTGTAAAGGTTTCTCCATCGGGAAAGGAGTTTGTTGACTAGTGATTTAAACTCTCGAGTTGGACACTCGGGGCGTGGACGTAGGGCAAGGAAAAAGATTCCTTGTAGCCGAACCAAGATAAACAATCATGTTGTAGTTTGATCATTTCTATCCTTATTCTTACTTATTATATATTGTCTTTTAGATTATATCTTTGATTAATCATAAAGTTTCAAAAGATAATTAAACGAAAAAGCGGTAAACTATTCAACCCCCCTTCTAGTTTTCCACATAGACCAAAAGGTTCAGGCATAGCTTGTGTTGTGGTAGGAGGAATTGGCTGTTTAGACTTCCTCCTATAAGTGTGAATTAAATTTGGGGTATGGGAGGTTGATGGAACTATAATGGGTGTGTGATGGGACTCAGATGGATTGACTGTACCTTCGCCCTGTACATGTGGTATTATAGAAAGCATTGCTTCTGTCAAAGGTTGAATCTCACCATTCCAACCTTTTGTTTGCATTGCCATATTTTGAAAAACCTTTACTTGAAAACAAGGAGTAGGAAAGATGTTTTTATGAAGCTTAAGTTTTCTTTCATTTGCTTTCAATGTACAAACCTTGGGTACATCAAAAACTTTTTAGATGAATCCACATTCTTCTTCATATTTTCAAAAATATAGTTAGAAAATTGTACTTCTCATTCTTAGAGAGACACACAATAGCAGTGGAAATATTGCTACTGAACTGCTCCCATGCTGACCTTTTGGAACTGAGACAATGAAGAAGATTGTGAATTAAAAGCCTCTGTTGGGAATAAAGTAGTTACCACTGATAGCTTTGTGACTACCACTGCTGAATAATGCACTAGCAGTGGAAACACATTACCACTGCTAGTACATATTATTACCACTGCTATTAGGATAACTGTTTTATTGTAAACGTGTAGATAAGTATAGCAATGATCTTGTGTATATTCTATTTTCTTATACTTATACTTATCTTGTAAAGGACCCCTTGTCCTATAAAAGGAGATCCTAGGGTTAGGTTCTAGGTGTTAGACATTTTACTGAAAGCTTCAAGGTTGTAAACCCTAGTGATATTAAGATCACTCGTATTGAATATATTGGAGCTTAAAGTTTGGTTAAACGTTTTGTGTTCTTTACTTACATTTGCAACTACATACAATAAACTAAACAAACACTCTTCTAGGTATTAGCAAGTAAATTCCGCGTGCTTGTTGATATAACTTAAAGTATCTCTAACACAAGTTGTGTGTTTAGATCCTTGTCAAGTGGTATCAGAGCGAGGCTGATACTTTAATCTAGAAGATCAAAGAAATCAACTCACTCACTTCAACAAACCCTATGGAGATGGAAAACAACCAATCAAACAACTATGCAACAAAGCCTCCCAAACTTAAACTCAATGAGTTTGAGATATGGATAATAATGATTGAACAGTACTTTCTCATTCAGGACTATGCTTTATGGGAAATCATCTTGAATGGTGATTCTTTCAAGCCTGAAACAAAGACAGAGAAAGTTGGAGATGTAGATGTAGTGACAATCAATGGACCTTCTACCAGTGATGAAAGGACTCAAAAGAAGAATGATTTGAAGGCTAGAAGTTTACTTCTTACTAGTCTTCCTGCTGATCAAATCATTGCTTTTAGCAAATTCAAGACTGCTAAGGAATTGTTTGAAGAGATCTGCTCAGTTTTTGGTGGTAATGATGCTACCAAGAAAACTCAGAAGACCTTGCTGAAGCAGAGTTATGAAAATTTCTCTGCATCAAGCAATGAATCACTGGATAAAATCTTTACTAAACTTCAGAAGCTTGTCACACAATTAACTGTGTTTGGTATTGAGGTAGATAAAGAAGATCTCAATTTAAAGTTTCTAAGAAGTTTACCTGCAGAGTTTCAAACCAATGTCACTGTCTGGGAAAATAAACCAGAAATTGAAACAATGAAGCTCAATGATCTCTACAACAACTTCAAGTTAATTGAGAAGAGATTGAAGAAGGCTGGGAAGTTAAGCACAAGTTCTGGGAACTTGGCTTTACTTTCAACATCTGTTGATCATAATTCTGATGAAGACAGTGATAATGATGATGACACTGCTGGTCTTTCTGTTTCCACTGGCAGTGCTAAGATTAACACTGCTAGTTCCAAGAAGAAAGTTGCTGCAGGGCTTAGTGATAAAACTTTCTATGCTTTCATCTCAACCCAATATGATGGTCCAGAATTGATTAATGAAGATCTGGAGCAACTAGATGATGATGATTTGGAAGAGATGGACATCAAGTGGCAAGTTGCACTTCTTAGTTTGAAAGCTAAGAAGTTCTGGCAAAGAACTGGGAAGAAAATTGTCATTAATGGCAATGAGACTGTAGGATTTGACAAGAAGAAAGTGGAATGCTTCAACTGTCACAAGTTGGGACATTTTGCTAGAGAATGCAGAAGACCAAGGAAGCAAGACAACAGGTCTACTTGGTATAAACAGGAAAAGAAGAAGGAGCCCACAGTGGAAGAGCCAAAGGCTATGTTAGCTATTGATGGTGTTGGTTATGACTGGAGCTTCATGGATGAGGAGGAAGAAGAACCAAATGATGCTGCCTTGGTTGCTACAGAATTTGCACTAATGGCTTTCTCAGATTCTGAGGTACAAAATAATGAATCTTGTTCTAAAACTTGTAAAGCTGTTATTCAGTGTAAAAGACTTAAAGAATTGCTAGAAAGTGAGAGAACAGAGTTACTAGCTTCTAACTACAATTTGTCAAATCATAAAAGAGGCATGGCTGTGTTAGAAACTCAACTAGAGCATTATAGGAGTAATGAGACTAAGTACAATGATGATATGGTAATCTTAAGAAGAGAATTAGACCATACAAATGCTGTCAATAAAGCACTTAGAGAATAGGTAGAAAAACTTAAAAAGATAAATGAAAATGTTAATCTATCTGTTGACACATTGTACTATCAGTCTAAAACAATTGATAAAATTTGGGATACTCAAATCAATCAGAAAGCTAGGTCAGGTTTAGGATATAATACAACTCCACCACCACTAAGAGGTGTTCCATCACCTCCAGGCATTGATCTAGCACACACAGGATTAACAGAGTTTCAGGATAAGGTTCTTGAGTATGGTCTCCCCAAATTTATCAAACAGGAAGAACAGGTTAAGCTAGAGAGTGATGCTTTTGAGAGTGCTAGTGATTCATCTCTTAAGGATGAATGTGTTACTAAAAAGGTTGAAAGTGAGGTTCCCAAAGTTGTTAATCTTGAAACAGTGCCACCTAGTAAAAAGATTAATCAAACTAGGCCAACTGTTAGATATGCTGAAATGTATAGGCACAAATCACCAGCTCCTAGAGGTAATCAAAGGAACTGGAATAACCAAAAATCTCAACAACTTGGTAGTGATTTTGTTATGTACAATAAGGCATGTTATATCTGTGGTAGTTTTGATCATCTACATGCTTATTGTGACTACCATTTGGGAAGAAGGGAAGTATATGGGAACAAAAGGGTGAATGAGAACAATGCTACATATTTTACTCACTCTAATGCAAACAAATTTTTCCAAGAGCAGTGCAATTAAAAAGTGGCTTAAAATCTTTTTCAACTGCTAAACATGTGAATACATTTTACCCAAAGTCCTCTGTTTCAAGTGCACAACCAAAAACATCTTTTGCTAAATCTGCACAAACAGGTAAAAGGACATTTTATGAGAAAAAGGTTGTTTACAATCAACAGTGGATACCAAAAGCTCAAAATGTTAAGCCAGCAGTTTCCACTGCCAGGCCAAATGTAACCACTGCTAAGTCTGTAAACAAGAACAGGGTAAATGTGGGAATGGTGAAGGCCTCAGCACGTTGGGAATGGAAACCTAAAGGAATCATGTCCTCAACCAATCCCAATGGTGTATCAATGACCTTTGATAGATATAATTATATTGATACACGAGGCAGATCCAAGTCAATCATGGCTTGGGTCTCCAAAGGAAACTAATTTCTCTATTTAATGTGTAGGAACATCCAAAAGCTAAAAAGGAAGATCAAGGTATTTCAGACAGTGGATGTTCAAGGCACATGACTGGCAACAAGTCCTACTTATCAGATTTCATATCCTTTAATGGACAAGCTGTCAGCTTTGGAGGAGGAATTGGTGGTAAAGTTTTAGGAAAAGGCACCATTAAAACTGGAAACTTGGACTTTGATGATGTGTACTATGTGCCTGAGCTTAAGTATAATCTTTTTAGTGTGTCACAAATTTGTGACAAGAAAAACAAAGTTCTTTTTACAGAAGATATGTGTTTTGTCTTGGACAAGAATTTTAAGATGCCTGATGAAAGTCAGATACTACTTAAAATTCCTAGAAAAGAAAATATATATAGCTTTGATATGAAGAACATTGTTGCTAAACAAGATCTTACTTGCTTGGTTGCAAAAGCCACACTTGATGAGTCCATGTTATGGCACAGGAGACTTGGTCATATAAACTTCAAGACCATCAACAAGATTGTGAAAGATGGTTTAGTGAGAGGTTTACCACAGAAAAGATTTGAGAATGACCAAACCTATGTAGCTTGTATTAAAGGCAAGCAGCACAGAGCTTCTTGTAAGGCCAAATGTGTTAACTCTATTGATAAACCTCTTCATATGTTGCATATGGATCTTTTTGGTCCTGTCTCCAAAAGCAGCATAAATTTGAAGAGACATTGTCTTGTTGTGACTGATGATTTTAGCAGGTTTACTTGGGTTTTCTTTCTTAAGTCTAAAGATGAAACAGCTGAAATTCTTAAGAGTTTCATTAATGAAGTAGAAAACCAAGCTAATAAGAAAGTAAAGATCATTAGGTGTGACAATGGGACAGAGTTCAAGAATAGAGTTATGGATGATTTTTGTAGGGAAAAGGGTATTAAGAGAGAATATAGTGTGCCTAGAACTCCTCAACAAAATGGAGTTGCTGAAAGAAGGAATAGGACACTAATAGAGGCTGCTAGAACCATGTTGGTTGATTCCAAATTGCCTGTTACATTTTGGGCTGAAGCAGTTAACACTGCTTGTTATGTGCAGAACAGGGTTTTAGTAGTACATTCAAAGAATAAGACACCTTATGAGTTGTTTAGAGGAAGAACCCCTAATCTAGACTTTTTAAGACCATTTGGATGTCATGTTACTATTCTCAATACCATTGATCATTTAGGCAAATTTGATGGAAAGTCAGATGATGGTTACTTTGTTGGATACTCCTTAATCAGTAAAGCCTATAGAGTTTACAATCTAAGAACCAAGAGAGTTGAAGAGAATCTGCATGTCAAGTTCTTGGAAAATAAAGAGACTGTTGCAGGATCTGGTCCTGATGGGCTTTTTGATATTGAAACTTTAACCCATTCTATGAGTTATGTTCCTATTTCTGCAGGTACAAATACTAACTCTTGTGCAGGTTCAGAAGAATACCTTGATGATGATGAACCAGGAATGGATTGTGAGGAAGATTTACTAATGATGCCTATCTGGAGTTTTGCTAATAATGACTTTCTGCCCAAGAATGGAGATCCACAATCTTCAAATGCTAATGACAAAGAAGGTGATGCTGATGTTCATGTGGATACTCAAAATAATGAAAATCCTGAGAGCAGTGGTAACTCTGATTCCACTGCTAGGCCAAGTGTTTTCACTGCTGGGCCAGAAATTTCCACTGTTGAGCCAAATGTGGAAATTCATACTCAGGAAGAACAAGCCTCTGATGATGTTGATTTGTCCAATATGCCTACTGCATATGAAGTTCCTCAAACTCCCCATACTACAATTCACAAAAGCCATCCACTGGAGAATATGATAGGCCCTATTCAATCAGGAGTGAAAACAAGAAGGCAGGCAATGCAGGATGATATTCATGGTTTTGTAAGTGAAGTTTATAATTCCAAGGATCATGAAGAAAAGAATGAATGTCTGTTCTTTTGTTTCCTATCTCAAATGGAACCTAAGAATGTGTACAAAGCACTTGAAGATGAAAGCTGGGTAGAAGCAATGCAAGAAGAGTTGCTTCAGTTTAAAATTCAAAAGGTTTGGGTGCTTTGTGATTTACCTACAGGAATGAAGGTTATTGGTACCAAGTGGGTTTTCAGAAACAAGAAAGATGAAAGAGGAATTGTCATCAGAAACAAGGCAAGGCTTGTGGCTCAGGGATATACTCAGGAAGAAGGTATAGATTATGAAGAGGTGTTTGCCCCAGTTGCAAGAATAGAAGCAATTAGGCTGTTTTTGGCCTATGCATCCTTTATGGGCTTCACAGTCTATCAAATGGATGTAAAAAGTGCTTTTCTATATGGGCAAATTGATGAGGAGGTGTATGTTTCACAACCTCCAGGTTTTGAAGATCCTGAACATCCTAACAAAGTATACAGGGTGGTCAAGGCTCTTTATGGTTTGCATCAGGCACCAAGGAAGTGGTATGAAACCCTAGCCAATTATCTACTTTCTAATGGGTTTCATAGAGGCAAGATTGATCAGACTTTGTTCATCAAGAAAGACAAGAAAGATATCTTACTGGTTCAAGTATATGTTGATGATATCATTTTTGGGTCTACAAAGATGGAGATGTGCAAAGAGTTTGAAAAGCTGATGCAAGATGAGTTTAAGATGAGTTCCATGGGTGAGCTCACATTCTTTCTGGGACTTCAAGTACAACAAAGGCCAGATGGAATCTTTATCAATCAAGACAAATATGTGGCTGAGATACTTAGGAAGTTCAAGTTTGCTGATGCAAAATCTTCTAGTACACCTGCAGATAAGACTACTCATTTGCTTCTAAAAGATCAAAGTGGAGAAGCAGTTGATGTACACATGTATAGATCCATGATTGGTTCCTTGATGTATCTCACTTCATCAAGACCAGATATCATGTTTGCAGTTTGTGCTTGTGCTAGATTTCAGGTTACTCCCAAAATATCACACCTGACTGCTGTGAAGAAGATTTTCAAATATCTTAAAGCATATCCTACTCTGGGTCTTTGGTATCCTAAAGAATCTCCACTAGAGTTGGTTACATACTCAGATAGTGATTATGCTGGTGCAAGTTTGGATAGAAAATCTACTACAGGTGGATGTCAATTTCTGGGATGTAGATTAGTGTCATGGCAATGCAAGAAACAAAAAATGGTGGCAACTTCCTCAACTGAAGCAGAATATGTGGCTGCTGCAAGTTGCTGTGCTCAAGTTCTATGGCTTCAAAACCAACTTTTGGACTATGGGTACAATTTTATGAACACCATTATTTATATAGACAATAGCAGTACTATATGTATCATTAAAAATCCTGTTCAACACACTAAAACTAAACATATTGAGATTAGACATCATTTTATAAGAGATTGTTATGAGAAAAGATTAATTCAAGTTGTCAAAATACATACTGATGACAATCTTGCTGATTTATTAACAAAAGGTCTTGATGTGGGAAGGTTTCAATACTTGGTAACAGGTATTGGAATGCTAAATCCCTAAATTGTTGATATCTAAATAAAGTTTTGGTGTTGAGGGGAGGATTTATGTACTGTTCATTGTTGTATATGTTTGTATACTCCTGTATATTGTTTGCCAATTAACCCTTTTGCAGCTAAGAGAAAGAGAGCAATGTCATAATAGTGCACAGTGGTAACATTTTAATGACCAGTGGAAACAAGAAATTTTATTCATGTTGAAGCAGGTTTATTACATGAGAAAAGTGCATTACATCAAACATCCAAAGATAACTAGTCAACCAGCAAGCTCAACTACTCTATGGGCCTCTTTCTCTTTCCCTTTCCCTTGTTGTCATTCTTGGTCTTGTGGGCTCTTTGAGGGGTCTGCATTGCCAACCAATTTGGACTTGGGAGACAGAGTACTTGTTTTGGAGGCTTGGGTCTTGGAGCTGATTTCTCAGGCACAGGAAGAGCTTTCAATCCAGCAATGGCTGACTCTATAGCTTGAGATAGAGCCCTTGGCAATTCATCTGCTAGACCATAAGTCTTATCATAGATCTCATCATCATCTTCCTCTTCAGAGGAACTTGAATCTGCAGCATGAGATGACTGTGCTTGTACATCCTCATAGAAAAGCAACTCTTTGAATGGTTTGGATGGTTTGGATGATGTAGCTATGGGTGGGAAGTAGTTTGCCCATCCTGAGTGATCAGACTCTGAATCAGATGTGAGATCAATGAAGTTTGGTTTCTTTGACATTGTGATGGTTAAGGGTTTGGGTGTTTAATAAATCAGATTATATGTTTGCCTTAGGACTTTAACCCTATTTATAGCCAAAATTTGATTTAAATCTTATCCTCAAATTTATCTCATTGGTCAATGGGTAAATTTGTGATTGGGCTACTTTCATACCTTTTTGGATATTCTTACTGTATGGGATAAAATTAACTGTGTTGAGTGGGCCAGGCCAAGATTCTTTTTACTTTATTACTATAAATATATTACTTGGTGTTTGGACTAACTCATGCAGGTAAAAAGGCAAACAGGTGGATAAATGGTGTGTATCTGAGACACACAACAAATGGTTATTGATTCACCATGTCTAACCCACATAAGAATCAACTAGTCCAGAGCAAACGGCTACTGGTAAAGTACTTCTCAAATCCGTTTATGGTTGATAGTTTACCAAAAACTATATGGTTATCAACTCACCATATTCATCTGATGAAGAGTTGGCTAGTCCATAGCAAACGGCTCATGGTAAAGACATATCAAATCCGTTGATAGCTGATAGTTTGCTAAAAACTATGCTAAGAGCAGTTAAATTTCATATCTTTAACTTTTACCACTGCTCTTTGTAAATTGTGTAAAATCTTACCACTGCTAGTTCACAGTTACCACTGCCCGTGTAAATATTTCCACTGTTGAACTAGCCGTTACAACTGTTGTGTCAGTAACAAAATTTTTAACTAGCCGTTGGGTAAAACTAATTTTGCCGTGTTTCTAGGGATAAATATAAAAGGAAAAGTTATCTTTTTATTATTTATTTGATATTCTTTCTAAAGATAACTCTTACTAAAGATAATTCTCTTTATACGTATAAACTTCAAACCCTAGCTACATATCTTCTATACCCAAATTGGCTTGTCAATTCTTCAATTAAACCCTAACCGATCATTGTTTAATCATCAAAACTAATGGGTTCTTTAGATTTTGTTAATGAACACAATCAGGTGGCCTTTTTGCGAAAGAGTAATGACAAGAGTGGGCCAGTGTTTCACCAAATTGTGGATTTCCTCAATGCTACTCATATAAGGTATGCTCTAACTGTGAATCCCACAATTTATGTCTCTCATATCAAAAAGTTTTGGCAGACTGTAACTGTCATCACTCTTGAACAAGGAGACACACATACACCTGTGCAAGCTCTTAGAGCCACAATGGATGGGGTACAAGTTGATGTGACTGAGTCATCTTTGAGAAGGGTTCTTCACTTAGATGATGAAGGTGGTCTCATCACTTTACCTAATCCAGAGATTTTACACCACATCTCTGAGATAGGCTATGATACATCTGACAGAAAACTAACCTTTAAGAAAGGATGTTTCAGCCCTCAATGGAGATTTTTCATACACACACTGCTACATTGTCTAAGCCCAAAGAAAACTTCATATGAACAATTTAGTTCTACTATGGCTTATCCACTAGTTTGTTTAGCCACTAATAGACTTTTTAACTTTTCAAAGTTTTTGTTTGATAATATGGTGGGCAATGTAGACAGTTCTTATAAATTTTTGATGTACCCAAGGTTTATACAAGCAGTGCTAAATGAGTTTTCACTGCAACCTCATAAAAGAATTTATAAAACTCCTTGCCTTAAACAGAAAGTTTTTCAAAATATGACTAAGGCAACTGAGGGTTATAATGGGGTTGTTAGAGAACTTTTTCCTCAAATGCTTGCTAAAATTGGTTTAACTCAAGGTGAAGGTGCAGCACATCCAGCTGAACCCCAACACACACCCCCTATCATTATTCCATCTATTACTCACATACCACCAGTTACTCATACATATGAGAGGAGGTCTAAACAGCCAACTCCTCCCATTGCAACACTGCAAGTATCTGCACCTTTTGGTGAAGGTACAAGTGGTGGTGGTTTTGGTGACATTCCCAGTCCACCTAGGGATGACACTGAGCCAATGCCCCATGATTCACCTCTCCTAGCAGGTAACACAGCTAGAAGTGATGAGGGTAGTGGGCAACTAACTGAATTGATGGCATTATGTACAAAGTTAAGCAAGCAGGTTACAGATTTGGAGAAGGATTTGGCACAAACAAAGGAAAATCATGCCAAAGATGTTAAACTTCTTCAAGATGAGATCAAAGATTTGAAGAGTGAAGTGATGCAGCTAAAAAGGAAAAAGAGATCTACTCAACTAGTAGTTTCTTCTCCTTCATCACCTCATGATGATCCTCATGGTTTCAGTGAGCACTTGGGTAATTCTCCCAAACAGGGGAGGAGAACAGATGCTGAGACTCAGGGGAGGATTTTAAACTTTGAAGAAGATCCAAATTTTGGTGTTGAAGATTTGGATAAAGAGGAGACACAGAGTACATACAGGGTTTCTTCTCAGCAACACATAAAGCATGTGGATTTGGAAGCTGAACTTAGAGAAGTGCATGACTCTGCTTCCAGTACAGAGCAATATTTTACCACTGCTGAGGTAAATTTTCCCACTGCTGATACTGCTGAAGAAGAAAGTTCAAGAAAAGCAACAGATAAAGGCAAAGCACCAATCATTGACCAAGTGCAACCTAGAAAAAGGAAGATCAGTGCTACTGAACAAGCTCAGATAGATTAGGATGCAGAGCAAGCAAGAATGATTCATGAGAAAGATGTTGCTGATTTTATGGAAAAGAAAAGAAAAGAAAGAATAGAACCAGAACCTATTCCAAACATTGCTTCAGATTATGAGCCTTCACCTGAGGAGATTGAGTACATGATCAAGAATGATCCTGAAGTGCACAAAAGGGCTTTGGAGCTAGTTGGAGATGAAACACTTGATGAAGAACAAAGATCTGCACAGCTCAAAGACTTTATCAAGAAAAAGAATGATCAAGCTTTTGGTCATTTGACTAGTTTAATCAAGAAAAAGCAAAAGATACCTAGAAAGGTTTCTGAAGCACAAGTAATAGCCCAAATGAAACAATACTTATGTTTTCAAGCTGGTTGGAAGATGAATCAGTTCAAAGGAAAGTCTTATGATGAAATTAGACTTCATTACTACACTGCCTACAAAAGAAATTCTATTTTTGCTCCAATGGGTTCAGAAAAGGAAGCAGAATGGATCAAGAGTAATGAAGAACATATGCAGGCTTGTAGAGAAAGAGTTAAAAGGCAAAAGGCTGAAAAAGATCAAGCTCAAGTTGAAACAAGGATTATTTTGATAGAGGATGATTTTTATCCAGATCCACTGCAAGTCAGACATCCAATTGTTGATTGGAAAATTCACACTGAAGAGGATTTGGCATCAACAACATGGAAGATTACTAGATTGGGTGGTGAAACTTCATCATTCATATCATTTGCTGAACTTGTTAAAGAATGTGACAGAGATGATCTTGATG
Source organism: Artemisia tridentata subsp. tridentata (assembly GCA_021014915.2). Classification (NCBI taxonomy): domain Eukaryota; kingdom Viridiplantae; phylum Streptophyta; class Magnoliopsida; order Asterales; family Asteraceae; genus Artemisia; species Artemisia tridentata. The sequence goes on from CP139508.1 coordinate 433,123,887, forward strand.
CTCTTTGGAAGTTAGTTCAAGAAAGTCACAAGGAAGGAAAGCTGGTTGATGTGAAAGCTCAAGAGTTATGGGTATACTTAAAGAGGCTTTATGAACCAGACATTAGTGACAGATATTGGAAGTTTGCAGCTCATGATCTGAGTACTACTTGGACTTACTATGATTCATGTGAAGTACATCAGGTTACTACAACTAAAGGAGTGGATTCATTTATGTTTGCTGAAAGGGAATATCCACTTAAAGCTGGAACTCTTGCAGTCATGTTAGCATCTGGATTGAGAGTTTATGCAGCTTCTGAGAAGGTTGATGAGCTAGTGCAAAGAATTCAAGATCAATGTTCAAGGGCTATTCAAGCATTAAGAAGAAAGTGATGTGTTTGGAAGAATTCCCCCAAATTGAATATAAAGATTAAGCTGTTGAAGAAACTTATTGATTTACACAGAAATTATAAGTTTAGGGGAGGATTGTTGGGAATAAAGTAGTTACCACTGATAGCTTTGTGACTACCACCGCTGAAGAATGCACTAGCAGTGGAAACACATTACCACTGCTAGTACATATTATTACCACTGCTATTAGGATAACTGTTTTATTGTAAACGTGTAGATAAGTATAGCAATGATCTTGTGTATATTCTATTTTCTTATACTTATACTTATCTTGTAAAGGACTCCTTATCCTATAAAAGGAGATCCTAGGGTTAGGTTCTAGGTGTTAGACATTTTACTGAAAGCTTCAAGGTTGTAAACCCTAGTGATATTAAGATCACTCGTATTGAATATATTGGAGCTTAAAGTTTGGTTAAACGTTTTGTGTTCTTTACTTACATTTGCAACTACATACAATAAACTAAACAAACAATCTTCTAGGTATTAGCAAGTAAATTTCGCATGCTTGTTGATATAACTTAAAGTATCTCTAACACAAGTTGTGTGTTTAGATCCTTGTCAGCCTCCACTGAGGTGAAAAGTTTGCTTTCTGAAAGGTTAAAAGTCTATTAGAAGTATCATAACCTAAAGCAGCAATTCCATTTAAAATATATGTGTTGGCCATACTTATTGTACCATTAGAGTCATCCAATTGGAGATGTCTCCTCAAGGACTTCTCAGTTACATAAATCAATTGGCCATCTACAGTTGCTTCCAGAGCAGGGATTGGTGTATCCTCATCATCTTCATCATCTTCATCAAGTGTTATGACAGATGAAGACTGCCAAAACTGTTTGATTTGAGAGGAATAGATAGTGGGACTTACAGTCAAAGCATACCTGATGTAGGAGTGATTGAGATAGTCCACAATTTCATGGAATTTGGGTCCATCCTTCTCATAAGATTTCACCAGATACGCTACCGAGTTATGTTGATCAGCAAAAGTTAATCCACCCATTATCAAAAACTTTAGAACTCTGATTAGTACTTGAATAATGATGAGACGAAAAGTGTACCGCTTTTCGGGGGTCATTTAAGCCCGAAATCGTATTTATTTGATCAAATATTGCTCTAAATCGTTCCTTTTGTCAATTTAGGTGTTTTGGAGAAGAAATGTGGAAAAGGAAGCATTTTGGACATTTTTGGAGCGTAAAAGTGAAGAATTCGACAAAGTGCCAAAAGCTGCTGGAAAATACAAGGTGACGGTGTCAAGCACCACCCTGACGGCGTCAGCCCTTGACGGGCCAGAACACATTTTTTGGGATTAACACGAGACGGTGTCAAGAAGGCCATCCGAGAACCCTAGTGGCGGCGAGGTGACGGCGTCACCTCCTAAAGCGTGACGCCGTCAGCCCCCATTGTCTATGTATAGTTTTGTAATTTTCATTCTTTGTGTGCAACTTTGTGAGGAGAAACCCTAAAGATGAAATTTCCTGTATTTTTAAGGGTTCCAAACCCTTGGATCCCCCATGTTCAATTGAAGATAAGTATTCATTTAATCATTCAATATGTCTATGTATTGTGTGATTCTATCTTGTCCTTGTCTTTTATTTAACATGTTAGGCTAGATCTCTTTTGTGTTTGCTTAGATCTAATGAAACCTAACTATTAATTATTGGTTGATTGATGTGTTATTAATTGTTGGGATGATTGTTTCATCGATGTTAGGCTTAAGAAAACTAGCTAACCTCCTTTATGGTAACTTGCTAGACGTCTTAGGAAACATGTAACCAATGCGTACTAGGTTATTAAGGTAGTATTTAACGCATGAGCCACTGTTTATAATCCCTATGATTGGGTGCTTTAAGCATCGTTGTAGGAGGAGATAAGAGCTCATAGAATTGGGGAGTTACGTACGCCACCCCATGAATGTTTAGGAATACACCCTTCATCCACGCAATTAATATACACACTAATCAACCGGTAAAAGATAGTTAGGGAGTAAGGAAATCTAAGTAAACACATTTTCTCCCCATATAGTTCACAACCTTAGCTTATTAGTTATTTTATTTTATTTTGCAATTGTAGTTAATTGGGTTAGTTGACTAGCAACTAATTCCGCCCACTCCTTCAAAACCGAGATTTTACTTGCTTTCTAAAAAATATAAAAATACAAAAAGAATCTTCCTTCACCCTTAGACCTAATTAGAGTAGCTTTTCAAACCTAACGAACACTATTCCCTGTGGAGAACGATCAATCCCCCGTACTTACCACTACACTATACTACACCGGTCAGGTACACTGCCTGCGGGGATTGTAAGCTTCTCGAGATCCCTCGAGAGGTAAAACCCCAGTGTGTGAGCGTAATCTCACGCATCAAAGTTTTTGGCGCCGTTGCCGGGGAATAGTTATTGTTTAGGTTGATTGTCTATTTTATTAGGTCCACTCACTAGATTCCTTTCTAGTGAGATTTTTATTTTCTTTTTCTAGGATCTTCTTTAGTCTATCTTTTTCTTTGTGTTTTTGTTCGTAACCATACCATCCGACGTCATGGAAGGTGGTAATATCCTCGATCCCAACAACCCACCACAACCAAACCATCCTCCTAGAGCCCGTACCTTAGGAGAATATTCCCATCCTAGCCACCAAGGCTATCAAAACACCATTAAGCTCACTAAAGGAGCCAATGTCAATCCCTTGCGATCCAACACCATCCGGTTGGTGCAAAGCGGATGCGCATTCTATGGACTTCGTTCCGAAGATCCAAACCAACATCTCAAGGACTTTCTCAAAATCGTTGATTCTATCGACCTTGATGTTGCCACTCGAGAGACGACCCGATTGCGTCTCTTTCAATTCTCTCTGCGGGACCAAGCTAGTCAATGGCTAGAGCGTCTACCCGCAGGATCCATCACCTCTTGGGATGATCTCACCACTCGTTTCCTTGCTCAATTTTTCCTACCGGGAAGAACTACCAAGCTAAGAAACGATATATTGATGTTCCAACAACGTCAAGGCGAAACCCTCTACGATGCATGGACTCGATTCAAGGACTTACTCCAAAAAGTCCCTCACCACGGTATTGATCTTTGGCTCCAAGCCCAAATCTTTTACGATCATATCAATCTCTCCACGAGGCAAACCATTGACCAAGCGGCCGGTGGTAAGCTAGTGATCTAAGTGCGGAACAATCATGGGATCTCCTAGAAGATCTTGCTCTTTATGACAACGAAAGTTGGAATGATCCCCGTGATTTGAATAAAACGGTCAAGGCAATATCTTTGCCTTCGAACAATTCAAGCACTTCCGACCGTAGGATCATAGAACTTGAGGACCAAGTCAAATTTCTAATGAAATCCTACGAGGCTCCTAAAGCTTCAAGCCAAGTGAACAAAATCACTTCTTCATGCGAATTATGTAGTGGTCCCCACGACACTCCTGATTGCATGAAACTCCCCGAAACAGCTTTTGCGGACTACGCATCCTCGCGTACCGACGGAGCGGGAGACAAGTGGTACACTTTCAAACCCGAGCCAAACCCTTATGGTGATTCATATAACCCCTCATGGAGAAATCACCCAAACCTTAGGTGGAAACAAAACCAAAACGCTCAACAAAACAATTCTTCCAACCCACCTAATCGTTTCCAATCAAGCGGTTCCAACTTAAACCGCACTTTCAACAACAATCCTTCCAACTATGGTAGTACCAACAACTTTGAAGGGTTGATGTCCAACTTTATGGCATCTCAAGAAGCTCGTTTAGCAAAGTTTGAAGCCGATTTCAAACAAAAACAAAGCGAGATGACCAATAAGATTGACACCTTGTTGAAAGCAATCAATGACCGAGAAATGGGAGCCCTCCCTAGCAACACGGTCAAGAACCCGAAACTAAACATTAACGCCATATCATCGGTTTCGTCTCCTAGTTCTTGTCCACAATACTATTCGGTCAACGCCATGAGCACGTGTTTCAAACAAACTCAAACTAATCAAAAAGACCATGGAACCATAACCTCCAACACTAAAAGGGTCGATAACATAATTGAAACACCACCTACAAAAGACCTTGACGATGAATTCAAAGAGCTCCACCTCGAACGCCCCGTCATTGATGTCTTAACCCATGCTCCCTACTACAACGCCCTTCTAAAAAAGTATGAAAATTTTAAATTGGGTAAAAATGGGACCGCTTTCGTTCAAAACAAATTGCCTAAAAAGCTTGATGATTCGGGTATATTTGTTTTGCCTTGTAAGATAGGAAAATCTGAAACTTTCGACACACTAGCCGATTTAGGGTCAAGCCTCAACTTGATTCCCTTGTCTCTTTTCACCACTCTTAAGCTAGGAAAGTTAGAGGAAACGGAAGTGTTAATAGGCCTAGCGGATGGAAGTGTTGCCCATCCGGTTGGGATGATCAAAGACGTAGTGGTTCACATAGGAAGATTGACTATCTTAGCGGACTTCCATGTCCTAGATATGGTTAGTGACACCACGTGCCCATTGTTAGTAGGAAGGGGATTTTTAGCAACCGCTAGCGCCATGATTGATTGTAAGGAGTCTAAGATAGCGGTAGGAGAAGGTGAGACTTGGTCGGTTTATGATGTTAAGAAGCATAGCTATGATTGTGACGATGAACCAACACCGCATTGGGTAGAGATGAATAGGAGACCCTCTAGATATGGACCATGGATTGAAAAGAACTTTATAGGACCTCAACTCCCATTCTACCTAGAGAAGGACTTCATTGACAAAACACATTTGGTGGAGCAACTCATAGCTAGAGATGAGGAATTAGACCCCTTTGAGGATCCCTTAGTCTTTAGGAAAATGATCGAGTTCTTAAGCGTAATGCCTATCAACCTAGAGATGAATAAGTGGAAAAGGGATGGAGATAAATGTAAGTGGAAATGGGACAAGCCACCTAAGGAAGGTGACGGATCATGGCACGTAAGGATGACACTTTATGATCCGGATGGAGAGATGTTTGAAAGGTCATACCGAACTAAGAAAACCGATAGGAAGTTACAACATAAGTTTGATCCCAAGGATGTCCTCGAGGAGGAACTCACTAGAATAACGTAGAACCGGTGACTATGAGTCTAGCTACAAGACTCGTTAATAAAAAAAAGTGCTTCTTGGGAGGCAACCCAAGCTTTTTGTGTTTTGTGTGTTTGTTTGTTTGTTTGTTTGATTTTATTTGTTTCCGTATGCATGTTTAATTTTTATTGTTATTGATTCATGTTTCAAAAATAACTTGTGAAAATGCTTTATTTTGTTTTTAACTTCGTCTTAACTACATATAAAGGTATTTTGTAAAAGATAAGTGTAAGGGAAATCTAAATCGGTTAATTAGAACGAAGGAACATGAATCATAACAATATTAAATTAACATACATATTAGTATTGTTTGAGTCAAATGCTTGTATCGAGTCATAATGATATTTTGCAGGATTTCCAGGAATTAAGAATGAAGTTTTTCCAAGAAATTTTTCGGAAACTTAACATGATAATCTGTCAGATCATAGCTGACGGCGTCACCCTCCAGGCTACGGCGTCAGGCACTGTTTTCTGGAATTTTTGAAAGTTTTGTCTTTTCTTCCGGAACCAAAAAGTTTTTATAAAATCTCTAACTTATAAACTCCAGGAATCTGCAAAATATTCATTCCACAAGCATTATATCCATATATATAGATTTATCCCGCCGTTGTTATGTAGGTTTTCGTGTTGGCTTTTTCAGGTTAACAGGTTATTTTGGACAAGAAGATGATTTACATTTTGGAAGGGAAGCTTTGAGCGTTCATTTTTCTTGGAAGAAGATCTAACCATGTTACCACACCGTCCACCGAGCGAATCAGGGGAGTATTTGATTTCATTCTTTACCTTATTTACTTTTACATCTTGTTATTTGAACATTGGGGACAATGTTCATCTTAAGTGTAAGGGGGGGGGGGTAAAGTACGATACCTTAGAGAACGCAATTATACTTGATTTTTGCTTGTAAGATGGTAAATGTGCAATGAAGCCGCGAGAAACACTTGTTAGGGTAATTTTGACCCAAATTTAAAATTTTTTACAACATTTAGGAGTAAAGCTTTAGTCCGAATGAGCATCTCATGGATAGGAATTACATGACTAGCACAAAAACCGTACCACTAAAAAAATTTTCCACCCAAATATGTGAGGATTCGACCCCTAGAATTGGTAGGAAAAGCATCCATTATTGATGCTATGATGTGAGTACCGGTAGCACTTAGATTCTAGAACTTGCGTTAGGACCATTCCGAGGCCACAAGTGAGACTACATTCGTGTAGTAAGATCTACTAAATGATAAGAGGCATTAGGATTAACCCGTTTTTGTTTTACACCCGTGTTTTTTTGTTTGTTATAATTACATTGGCTACATTGGTCAAGTAATTCCCCCACACCCTTTGCGTTGTACTCATTTTTAGTACACGATACCCCTAGTACACCCCTCAGAGCATATCTTTTCGTTTCGACCTTTGAGCATCTTACTCAAAGTGAGAATTTGTTACACCCCACTTAAATGTACACCCAAATCGCCTTAGCATACCTTGTATGCACTCATTTTTAGTGCATTATTGTGACAACATTTGTTTAAACCCAAGTTAACTATCTAATTGATTACATGGTTGCTAAGTTAAGTCATATCCTTGTACATATTGTTTTGGGATGATTGGGACTCATGGGTAAAGTACTAGTATTATGGAGTAATGGGGAAGAACAACATTATTACCCCCATATGTGCTAAATGTTTTGAAAGTACTCCAAGTTTTTCGATTATCTTAATTCGAGTCATTAGTATAGTTAATTGTAAAGTTATGTAAAAGTTCAAGTGTAAGAGGAATGCAATTCCCTATGATGTATTATTTTGGATGGTAGGGCAAGAGTGTATGAAAAAAAAATCGAAAAAATCAAGAAGAATACAAAAAAATGAGAAAAAGAAAAATAGAAAAACATACGGACTACCATCCCGTTTCATTCTATGTTTATTTTATCTTTTTGTTATTTTGTTTTATTAGCTTAAGATCGAGTCTATTCTTGTCTTAGCAACATTGTATAGTATTTGTAATCAACCAAGATCGTTAACTCGCCACCACTAAAATATCCTTTATCCAAAAAATCCTTGTTTATCATATCCCTACACCTAACGTTATAACCCTTTATAAAGCCCTCTTTGATAGTTTATCTTAGGTGCTTACGCCTAGTGGAGAAGGTTTTGATCCTTTCCCAAACCTATGGTAATCTATTTGCTATGACATGTAGTGAGAGATATTATTCATTTTCATTTGTGAGATTTATATTTATGACACCTGGAGATGTGAGTATCTAAACACTACTTGTGAGGTGCTAGTATGTAATCTTCGTGCTTGTTTTGGCTAAAGTGGAGCAATCATTTATTGTAATTACTTTTATGTTCGTGTTAAATGACCCCTAACATGCAGTTTCGCTAGGAATAAAAGCACATTTTCTTGAGGACAAGCAAATCTCAAGTGTAAGGGTATTTGATGAGACGAAAAGTGTACCGCTTTTCGGGGGTCATTTAAGCCCGAAATCGTATTTATTTGATCAAATATTGCTCTAAATCGTTCCTTTTGTCAATTTAGGTGTTTTGGAGAAGAAATGTGGAAAAGGAAGCATTTTGGACGTTTTTGGAGCGTAAAAGTGAAGAATTCGACAAAGTGCCAAAAGCTGCTGGAAAATACAAGGTGACGGCGTCAAGCACCACCCTGACGGCGTCAGCCCTTGACGGGCCAGAACACATTTTTTGGGATTAACATGAGACGAATCAAGAAGGCCATCTGGGAACCCTAGTGGCGGCGAGGTGACGGCGTCACCTCCTAAAGCGTGACGCCGTCAGCCCCCATTGTCTATATATAGTTTTGTAATTTTCATTCTTTGTGTGCAACTTTGTGAGGAGAAACCCTAAAGACGAAATTTCCTGTATTTTTAAGGGTTCCAAACCCTTGAATCTCCCATGTTCAATTGAAGATAAGTATTCATTTAATCATTCAATATGTCTATGTATTGTGTGATTCTATCTTGTTCTTGTCTTTTATTTAACATGCTAGGCTAGATCTCTTTTGTGTTTGCTTAGATCTAATGAAACCTAACTATTAATTATTGGTTGATTGATGTGTTATTAATTGTTGGGATGATTGTTTCATAGATGTTAGGCTTAAGAAAACTAGCTAACCTCCTTTATGGTAACTTGCTAGACGTCTTAGGAAACATGTAACCAATGCGTACTAGGTTATTAAGGTAGTATTTAACGCATGAGCCACTGTTTATAATCCCTATGATTGGGTGCTTTACGCATCGTTGTAGGAGGAGATAAGAGCTCATAGAATTGGGGAGTTACGTACGCCACCTCATGAATGCTTAGGAATACACCCTTCATCCACGCAATTAACATATGGACTAATCAACCGGTAAAAGATAGTTAGGGAGTAAGGAAATCTAAGTAAACATATTTTCTCCCCATATAGTTCACAACCTTAGATAATTAGATATTTTATTTTTCTTGCAATTGTAGTTATTTGGGTTAGTTGGCTAGTAACTAATTCCGCCCTCTCCTTCAAAACCGAGATTTTACTTGCTTTCTAAAAAATATAAAAATACAAAAAGAATCTTCCTTCACCCTTAGACCTAATTAGAGTAGCTTTTCAAACCTAACGAACACTATTCCCTGTGGAGAACGATCAATCCCCCGTACTTACCACTACACTATACTACACCGGTCAGGTACACTGCCTGCGGGGATTGTAAGCTTCTCGAGATCCCTCGAGAGGTAAAACCCCAGTGTGTGAGCGCAATCTCATGCATCAAATAAGGTTGAATTGAATGTGTGTAAAGCCAATTGGGTTAAAGTATTTATACTGCTAGGGTTTGGATTATGAACGCACGAGAGAATTTATCTTTGAAAAGAGAATAAAGTAAATTTATAAAAGATAATTCCCATGTATTTGACCCTTTAAGTATGGAAACAAATGGATTTACCCAACGACTATAATCAAAAATTTGTTACTGACACAACAGTTGCAACGGCTAGTTCATCAGTACAAACTTTGCACTATCAGTACAAACTTTGAACTAGTAGTATGAACTTTTTGACAAAAATGTTTTAGAGTAGTAGGAACTTGAAACATATGAAAATTAGACTGCTCATTCATAGTTTTTAGCAAACTACCAGCTATCAACGGATTTGATATGTCTTTACCATTAGCCGTTTGCTATAGACTAGCCAACTCTTCACAGTTAGATATGGTGAGTTGATAACCATATAGTTTTTGGTAAACTATCAACCATAAACGGATTTGTTAAGTCTTTACCAAGAGCCGTTTGCTTTGGACTAGTTGGTCTTATGTGGGTTAGAAATGGTGAACCAATAACCATTTGTTGTGTATACTGCCACACACATTTCCATTCCAAAGCACACCATATCCAATGCAAGATAAATAATCTTTTCTTGCCTGCAAATGTTAGTCTAAAACCAAAGAAAACATACACACAACATTTTCATTTAAACAATTTAAGAACATGACTAACATAGCTTAGGAACAAAATCAACTAAACTTTTGGAGTCCAATCCATTACTGACTTGATTCTTCCTCTTTCATCAATATAGGTTTGTTTCTTTAAAACCATAGATGCTTTGTCCCCTTGAATTGGTCTCAAAACCCATTTAGCTGTAAGTTTAACACCATTTCCCAATTTACCCTTAACAGCTTGCTTTTGCCTAACAGTTTCAACTTTTGGCATAACGGTTGGAACTGTTTGCTTACCAGTTTAAACTTTAGGCACCCATTTTTGCTTTTGCCCAGTTGTTTTATTGAAAAAGGACTTATTAACTATTTGTGCTTGATTTGAAAACTTTGGTTTTGCACATGAAACAGTTTGCTTAGGGTACACAGTTTTATTTGACTTTACAGGATTAACATGTTTGATGCCAGTGTTCAACAAAACTGATCTTGGTATCATTTGAACATTAGAGTGTGTATGATTAGCAAAATTGTTATTATACACTCTAGTCTGTGTGTTCTTAGACACCCTTGTATCCCTATTAGTCACCTTTTTCCATGGGTTATTAGGACAATATGCAGCATAGTGATCAAAGCTACCACAAACAAAACAAGCTTTGTTCTGCATAAAAAACTCACTACCTAGCTGTTGGGACTTCATATTATTCCAGTTTCTTTGATTTAACCTAGGTTGTGGTCTATACATTTCTGCATATTTTACTTGATTCCTAACTGGTTTGACTCTTTCTTGTGCAACCACTTTAGGAACAGTTTTAACCTCTACCTTCACTTCAGGCTTACTTGCAGGAACAAACTCTTTGAATGGAGTATCCTGAGCATTCACTACACCATTAGTAGCCTGATTTTCACACTTAGTTTCTTTAACCTTAGAACCATATTCCATAACAGGGTATTGAAATTCTTCTAATCCTGTGTGTTCTAGGTTAATGTCTGGTGGAGCATGCATTCCTCTAAGAAGAGGTGGAACAGAACTATATCCTAGCCCAGATTTAGCTTTATTAACTAGTTGAGCTTCAATTATCTTTTGTACACCTTTAGATGTGTACTCAAGAGTATCTACACTCAACTGAATATTTTCATTTTTCTCTTTTAACTTTGTTAAATCTTCCTTAAGCACACTGATTATGATGTCCTTGTTCCCTAAGTCTCTTCTTAAACCATCTATATCATCATTAAAAATAGCCTCATTTTTTCTATAGTAAACAAGTTGTTCTTCTACTACAACTAAACCCCTTTCATGATTTTGCAAATTATAGTAGGTTTCATTAAGTTCTATTCTTTGACTATCATATTTAGCCTTAAGTTCTTCTAGTTCTTTTAAAGCAAAGTAAGATTAAGAACAACCATTAACATATACCTTAGAATCAGAGAATGCCATTAGTGCAATTCAGGTCTTGCTTCTTCTTCCTCCATGAAGCTCCAATCAAAAGCAGCTCCATCAATGGCAAGCATAGCCTTTGTGGAAGATTCCTTGTAGTTCCCATTCCTGTTCTGCTATTTTGGGCTTCTACACTCTCTTGCAAAGTGCCCTTTCTTTCTGCAGTTATAGGACTCCACCTTGGACTTATCATATCCTGCTACATCATTAGGGTTGAGAATGAGCTTCTTTCCATTCCTTTGAAAATACTTCTTGGCCTTATGCTTATTAAAGCTAACTGCCACTTTAGATCCATTGCTTCCAAATCATCATCAGATATTTGAAGCAAATCTTCATTGTATAGAGAGGCAACTTCATCTTTACTAGCCAAGAAAGCATAGATGGTATCATCATTTAGATCAGCACTGCTAGGTTTAGAACTATCAGTACTAACTTTGGGACTTGCAGTGCTAACTTTAGGATTAGCAGTGCAAACATAAGTGAGCTCATCTTCTTCATCGTAGTTATCATCTTTGGCATATGACATGAATGCCATGTTTCATGAGCTTGAGCTTGATCCACCTGTCTTCTAAACCTTTGGCTCAGCAATCTTGAGATTGTTATATAATTCATTGAGGGTCATATTCTTAAGATCTAGCTTGTGTTGATAGACAACAACATAAATTTGCCATTCAACAGGCAAACTGTTGAGAAACTTCATGTTGAGGTCTTCTTGTGGAATTGAGACCTTCAACACAGCCAGTTGGCTTACAAGCTTTTGTAGCCTACTGAACACATGATCAAGAGATTCATTGCTTAAATTAGTGAAGTTCTTAGAGTTCTGTTTTAGTAGATTCTTCTTAGACTTCTTGGTAGCTTCATTACCACAAAATCTTTCAACAATAGCCTCAAAGAGTTCTTTAGCAGTTGCATAACTACTAAAACTCAGAACTTGATCATTTGGCATAGCCATAAGCAAGAGATGCTTAGCCTTTAGATGATTCCTTCTTTTTGCCTTCTCATCACTGGTTATAGGCACAATATTGAGCTTGGTAGTTTTATTGCCATTAGCAAGACCTGAATTGCACTAATGGCACAATATTCAGGTCAACACCCTTAAGTGTTAGCCATGTTATGAATACTATTTGTTTTAATTTCGTTTATTTCGATTTAATGCATTTACGTTGGATTGTTTATATGTTTATCGTTCAAATAGTATGTTCGTTTATTTGTTTATCATTGGAAGTCTATTGTCCCGATTATCTATCACCTTGAAAGTGTTTACTTATGAACTTGTAATCCGTATCATAGTGGTTGGTGTTCATGACAAGGATTTCACAAATGGTTTCCATTGGGACTAGTGGCCGACCGTATACCTAGGTTAGACGAATAATGACTAAAACAAATAAGTTAGCATAGTGGTTTCTAGATGTGGACCAAGCCGTAGGAAGTATGTGTATGGGTAAACGGGCAACCCTTACCGAAACCTGTGATCGATGGTCATGGGACACCACAGATAAATCGTATAGATTAGTTGATATTACTTTATGTTTCTGAGACACAAAATTCGTACTTTATTTCCTTGGTTTCCATTTTGATGTTAAACAATGTACATTTTATAATGAGTTATGCTACATCTACAAAAGTATCACAAAGAAACATCCACAAAAATGAGTTGACATGCTTTGATTGGTGTCTTTTCAAATATTTTATTCTTTTTCTCTTTGATTAACCCAATCAAAACATGTCACCTCATTTTTTGTAGAGATTTCTTTTGTGGTTCTTTTGTAGACGTAGGATTATTATTGTTGGGTCTAAAATGCTGCTGATTCGAGAAACACAACTCTGCTGGATAGTTATGTGACTCTGCTGATTAGCACAAGAACTCTGCTGTTTTGATAACTCTGCTGTTTTGGATAATAGGCATAGTGTAACTCTGCTGCTAGCTCACGAGGACTCTGCTGCTAGAAGAATTACTCTGTTGCTTATTAGATATGTATAGTATGTTAAGGATAAATATAGAAAAGATACGTATGAATATTTTACTTGTATAGGAAGTCTTGTAAACCGACTAGGACTCCTTACGCTATAAAAGGAGGTTCTAGGGTTAGAGTTAGATACCGATTGATTGATCATCTTAGCATACGTATTATTGTTTTCACTTCAAGGTTTCTTGTAACCCTATTGCTATTTAGAGCAATCGTTATTAATATAATTGAAGTGTTGTTTGATAATTCGTTTGTGTTTATTCTTCTTAAGATCAAGTATTAGTTTCCGCATAATATTTGATATACAATTCAAGATCAGTTTCTATACCTATTACTTTAGATTTATCTAAGGTAATTAATAAGATCGTGAAGCTCAACTGGGATCAACAAGTGGTATCAGAGCTTGTGATCTAGAAACTGGTACCAAGAAGAATTGTCGAATACAAGATTTGCTAATCATCACTGTAAGCAATGGATTCCGACTCTACACATATGGTTACTGCATCAAGGGTTCCCATGCTCAAGACTGGCGAGTATGAGATCTGGAAGATGAGGATGCAACAATACATGCGAATGGTTGATTACTCACTTTGGGAAGTTGTTCAACATGGCGATAGTGTGCAAACCAAGACTGCTACTGGATCGGTCTTGACTCTCAAGACTAGTGAGGAGAAAGCGCAGAGACGATTGGAGGTCAAGGCTCACAGTATTCTCATGATGGGAATACCCAATGATTATCAATTGAGTTTTACTCATATTGAGTCTGCTAAGGAGTTATGGGAAGCAGTCGAACTTCGATTTGGTGGTAATGAAGCTACAAAGAAATCAAGAAAGAATCTACTGAAGCATCAGTTTGGAACTTTCACTGCCTTAAGTTTTGAGAGCATTGAGGGAACTTATGATCGACTTCATAAGCTATCCAGTCAGATGGCTCTTTTAAAGATTGAGCCATCACAAGAAGATGTCAATCTTAAGTTTCTGAGAAGTCTATCATCTGAATGGAACACTCATACAGTGGTTTGGAGACACAAGGAAGATTTTGATACTATGACATTGGATGATCTGTACAACAACTTGAAGGTGTATGAATCAGAAGTTAAAGGATTGTCAAGCTCATCCTCTACCACAAATAATCTTGCCTTTGTTTCCTCAAGCAACAAGACTTCTGGTAGTCATCAAGAACAGCACTCTGCTGCTGGTACTTTTGCTCCTGCTGTTAGTTCACATGTCTCTGCTGCTGACTCTGCTAACCCCAACACCATCAGTGATGCTGCTATTTGTGCTTATTTGGCTGAACTTACTACTAGTACTTCAGTCATGCCCCAAGATCTGGATGAACTTGATCCTGATGATGTTGAAGAGATTGATATGCAATGGCAGTTTGCAATGCTAACAATGAGGGCTACAAGGTTTCTTAAGCGAACTGGTAAAGAGATGAAGTTCAGAAGAAACAGGAATGTGGGATTTGACAAGTCAAAGGCTGAATGTTTCAACTGTAGAAAGAAGGGACACTTTGCAAGGGAATGCAAAGCACCCAAAAGAAACATTGAAGATACCAAGAAGATTGCTGTTGAAGAGTCAAGTCCTAATGCTGCTGCTGCTGCTATGGTGTCATGTGATGGGTTTGGAGAGTTTGATTGGAGTGAGCATGCTGAAGATGGTCCTAACTATGCATTGGTAGCTGAAGAGGAATCTCAAGTACAACACTTTGCTCTTATGGCCTACTCTTCTTCTGGATCAGACTCTGAGGTATCCAATGAATCATCATGTTCTTTTAAATCATGTTCTGATAAAATTGATGAACTTAAGTCTAGCAATGGAAACCTTAAAAAGGAAAATGAAATACTTAAGTTAGACAATCTTAGTTATGAATATGGTTTAAAGAATTTGGAAGAGAAGTTAGAATTTTATAAAAAGGCTGAAATTGAATATCTTGATCAGATCACTATTCTTAAAAATGAGCTTATTAAGAAAGATGATGAGATTAAGGTACTTATGGGAAAAGTAGAGGAGGCTGAACAGGCTAGAGATTTAGCTAAGAATGAGACTGAAAAACATGTTGTTAGGATAGAAAAACAACAATTTGCTACTGACATTCTTAGTAAACCAATAGGAAGACACTTTGCTGATTCAGGCAGTGGACTAGGGTACAATGCTGTTGCTCACCCTAAGAAACTTAGTGCTCATGCCCCTCCTACTAGGACATTGACTTTCATATCTGAGTCTGGGGATAAACCTGTAGGTGAAACTAGTAAACCTGTAGAAGAAACTAGTGAATCTAACATAGAGTCACCTAAGGTTGAGCTAAAGAAGTATGAACAAGCACCTTTGATTGAAGATTGGGAGTCTGACAGTGATGATGAGATTGTAGAATCTGATTCAACCTCTAAGAACAAAAAGGAAGAAATTCCTGCTGTTGTTGAATCACAAGTACCTAGAGCTAAAAAGGTTGAGTTTGTTAAGCCTAAGCTAGGTAAAGGTATCTCTAGGAAGATGGCTGAGTTTGACAATACACCTAGAGGATATCCTAAGAGAACTAATAATTTGCCTAGGGGAAACCAGAGAAATTGGAACAACCTAGTATCACAAAAATTAGGGACTGATTTTCAATTATTTAAAAAGGCATGTTATAGTTGTGGTAGTTTTGAACATTTGCAAGATGAGTGTTATTACTATCAAAAACCAGTGTGGAACCAATATACAAGGGTGAACCATAGAAACTTTGGTAGAAAGACTCACCCACATCCCAAAAGAAACATGGTTCCTAGGGAAGTTTTGATGAGAGATGGTGCTTCTAGAGTTATCTCTCCTATTGCACCAAATGTGCCCATAAAGAAGAACATAGTTGATTCTGCTGTTAAGGCAAACTCTGTTGTTATAGCAAACTCTGCTGTTAAGGCAGACTCTGCTGTTTTGCCTAAAGTTGTAACTGATACTGTTGTGGGCAATCATTTTTATGCTGTTAAAGCCTCAGCTTGCTGGGTCTGGAAACCAAAAGTTAAAGTTTTAGATCATGTTCTCAGACACAGCAGTGCACCAATGCAGTTGAAGAAATTTGACTACTTTGATGCACAAGGTAGATCCAAGTCAGTAATGGCTTGGGTCCCCAAGAGAAACTAATTCTCTTACTTTATGTGCAGGGCAATCTACAAAAGGAGCTAAAGGACAAATGTATTTTTGATAGTGGATGCTCTTCACATATGACTGGAGACCAAAGCAACTTGGAGAATTTTGAAGCTTTGGATGGTGGTTATGTGGCCTTTGGGAATGATCCTAAAGGAGGTAAAATCGTTGGTAAAGGCATCATCAGAACTGGAAAATTGGATTTTGAGAAGGTGTATTTGGTGAATGGTCTCAAGTTTAATCTTTTTAGTGTCTCACAAATGTGTGACAGGAAGAATTTTGTTCTTTTTACCGATACTGAGTGTCTTGTCTTGTCTCCTGACTATAAGATACCTGATGATAAATTGGTTCTTCTTAAAGTCCCTAGACATGACAATATATACAGTGTGGATATAAAGAATATTATTCCCAAAAGAGATTTGACTTGTCTGTTTGCCAAAGCCACTGTTGATGAATCCAAACTATGGCACAGAAGGCTTGGACATTTGAACTACAAGGCTATCAACAAGTTGGTGAAAGGGAACTTGGTCAGAGGATTGCCTTCAAAGGTCTTTGAGAATCCTGAAGTTTGTGTTGCTTGCCAAATGGGAAAGCAACATAGAGCATCTTGTAAGTCCAAATTGGTGAATTCCACAAGCAAAGAAGGATGGATCTGCAGAGGAGTTTGTGTTGATTGAAAAGTGGAAGTTTGACCAGTACTTCTCTCAAACAGCTAAAGATGGAAAGAGTTCAGATGATGATGCTCTACATAAGGAAGTACCCAAGGTTAATGCAGAAGGTGATGATGAACCTGCTCATGATGATAAGGAAAGAAGTGAAGAGTCACAAGTTGATGGAATTCAAGGGAATAAACATAGCAGCAGTTCTCTTAACTCTGCTGCCAAGCCAAAACACTCTGCTGTTAAGCCAAAACACTCTGCTGTTAGGGTAAAACACTCTGCTGTTAAGCTTGGTAACTCTACTGCTGAACCCAAAGACTCTACTGATAAAGATGGTGATTCTTATGATGATTCTTCTGATGAGATGCCCGAATTGGAAGAAGTGTATGTGGATACTGATGATGAAGTTGTTGATGTCTTTGGTGCTGATGCTGATTTGTCAAATTTGGAGACTGATATACCTGTTAGTCCCACACCAACAACAAGAATCCACAAGATTCACCCAAAGGAGCAGATTATTGGTGATGTTCACTCTGCTGTACAGACAAGAAGTAAATCAAAAGGGTTGAGTGATTTGCTTGATCAGGGTTTGTTTGCTCAAACACTTAAGAAGAGAAATAGCCACAAGGATCTACAGAATTGCATGTTTGCCTGTTTCTTATCTCAGGAAGAACCCAAGACCATTCACAAGGCTATGAAAGATGAAAGTTGGGTTGAAGCTATGCAAGAGGAGTTGCTGCAGTTCAAGCTTCAAGAAGTCTGGACATTGGTGGATTTGCCTAGTGGACAAAGGGCAATTGGTACAAAATGGGTGTTCAGATGCAAAAGAGATGAGAGAGGGATTGTTGTCAGAAACAAGGCTAGATTGGTGGCTCAGGGATACACTCAGGAAGAAGGAATAGATTATGATGAGGTATTTGCCCCAGTTGCAAGACTGGAGGCTATCAGACTTTTCTTGGCATATGCCTCATACAAGAATTTTCCTGTGTATCAAATGGATGTGAAAAGTGCTTTCTTGTATGGAAAGATTCTTGAACCAGTTTATGTGATGCAACCACCTGGGTTTGAAGATCCTAAGTACCCTGATAGGGTCTACAAGGTGAAGAAAGCACTGTATGGACTACATCAAGCTCCTAGAGCTTGGTATGACACCTTATCCCAGTATTTGTTGAATAATGGTTTTAGCAGAGGAACCATTGATAAAACATTGTTCATTAAGAAAGACAAAAAGGATATTCTACTTGTTCAGGTTTATGTAGATGATATCATTTTTGGGTCTACAAATAAGGTGTTATGTGAAGGATTTGAGAAGCTTATGCACAGTAGGTTTGAGATGAGTTCTATGGGAGAACTGACTTTCTTTTTAGGACTTCAAGTCAAGCAGATGTCAGATGGGATTTTTATTATCCAAGACAAGTATGTGGCTGATATGTTGAAGAAATTTGGTTTCAAGGATGTTAAGGCAGCCAAGACACCCATGGATAAAAATAAACCTTTGCTCAAGGATGAAGATGGGGTAGAGGTTGATGTGCATCTGTACAGATCAATGATTGGCTCATTGATGTATCTGACTGCTTCAAGGCCATATATCATGTTTTCTGTGTGTGCTTGTGCTAGATTCCAAGTGTCCCCAAAAGTTTCACACTTGGAAGTAGTCAAAAGAATTTTTAGGTACCTAAAGGGTCAACCAAAATTGGGTCTTTGGTATCCTAATAATTCACCATTTGACTTGATAGCATACTCAGATAGTGACTATGCTGGAGCTACTATGGACAGAAAATCAACCACTGGAGGCTGTCAGTACCTTGGACATAGGCTGATCTCTTGGCAATGTAAGAAACAAACAGTGGTGGCTAATTCGACAACTGAAGCAGAATATGTTGCTGCTTCTAGCTGTTGTGGACAAGTGCTCTGGATTCAGAACCAATTGCTGGATTATGGGTACAATTTCATGAACACAAAAATTTTCATTGACAACAACAGCACAATGTGTATTATCAAAAATCCTGTTTTTCATTCTAAAACAAAACACATAGAGATAAGACATCATTTTATTAGAGATTGTTATGAGAAAAAGCTTATTCAAGTGGTTAAAATACATACTGACAACAATGTTGCTGATTTACTTACCAAATGTTTTGATATAAGTAGATTTCAGTTTCTAGTTGCTAGTATTGGCATGATCAATCTTTAAATCTTTTAACTATCTTATCTTTGTATGTTTTTGTAAATTTTTGTAAGGATTTGTGCTGTTTGTTAAGTCAAAATTTGCTGTTTAGTTGACTGTTGCTATGCTACTCTGCTGCTATTATGGAATATTCTTGCTTGTGTTTGTTGTTTGCTACTAACCTTTTGCAGATACATATACATACACAATCAAGTAAAGCATGCAAAGAGGAAGTTCATTGATAATAAAGGAACAAGTACATCATACAGTTTCATACATTCATGCTATTCAAAAGGAAAGATCAAAAGACAACCAAATACAAAGATTCACAACCTAAATGCTAGCAAAATTAGGCATGACCTTGCTACGAGGTCCCCTAGTGCCCATGGCTTCAAACACCCTTGGACAGGGGAGTGCAAGTACTACTGGTCGTGGTGGTGGACTCTGCTGTTGGCTTGTTGAGGGAGATGATTTCTTCTGTTGCTTCTTCTTCTTTGGAACAGAGGGATTCTGCTCAACCGTACTTGGCTTTGGATGAGGCATGTGGACACTCTTTGCAAAGGCGGGTGGCGGCATTCTCCATTTGTTTTTGAAGCTCAACGGTCAAAGGATGCTGTGGAGGATCGATCTTTGTTCTTTTATCATCATCAGACTCTTCAAAGGAGGATGGCGTTGATGGAAGTGGGTCGGAATATTCCTCTTCGACAACCGCTTTGCCTTTTGGTTGTTGATGAACTCAAATAAGTACATTTTATTACTATCATTTATCCTATTAATTTGACTTGTTTTACTATATTATGTATGAGGATTGATACTTAATCGTTTACTTTTGTAATTCTCAGTTGAAAACAAGCATTTGGTGAAACTTGGCGATTTTGGACTAATTATGGAGCAAAACATGCATAATGTGAAGAGTCTACTGAAATGGACAAGATCAAGACTAATCTGCTCCAGATGCGCCGCATCTTACTCATGACATGCGCCGCATCTCTATCAAGATATCACCAGATACGATCCAAGATACAAGAGGACATGCGCCGCATCTAATCATGGAGTTACGCCGCATCTTCTGGCGGTGTACGAATATTCCTGAATATTATAATCTTGGACCCCACGCGAAGTTAAGTCAATGCGCCGCATCTACTTAGTAGATGCGCCGCATCTTCCCTCAGACAGAAACTATAAATACCCCGTAGACCAGACGAATTCGTGGGGGACATATATTAGAACCGAAGTCCGAACAGAAGAAACCTAGGACGAATTCAGTTAAGGAGGCAGCACAAGACACACCAAACTAAGATACAAGAGCTGTAAGAAGGTGCTGCATGTGTTTAATTCATTAAGTAGTTTTGTTTTATTGTTTTAGCAAACTTTAATTCATCAGGATTGATGGGCTTGTGCTAATGTTATTCATTCACTTCAACTCCCCTTAAAATTGCTTTCCCATCGATTAAAGTTTATATGTTGATGTCTTTGGTTACTACTTATTAGTGCATTGACCACCTCTGTGTTTATTAGTGGCTTGTGTAATGTGGCAACGGAAAGGTTGCACTCCCACGGTTATTACTAAATTGATCACTTGGGAATAACTTTTAGACATAAGTCGTCATTAAGGGTTTACTCGCCGATAAGCTTAGGACCAACGAGAAAGGACCACCTATATACACTTCATATAAAGCTATCAATAAAACAAGTGACAATCTACTTAATCATAAGGACAGCCCTCTTATTGTCTCAAGTATCTATCTGTGTACGTGTGTGCTACTTGCTGATTCGTGCCTATTAGTTTAGTTTATTATTTTATTGCAAACAAATCGTGCCAGTCTCTCAGGCTGAAACCCCCTTGCGTTAGGATATTAAAATACTGATTAGAATAACGAGATAATACGTTCCACTCTTAGTGATCGACACTCTACTTACCATTATATTCATACTGACCGGGTACACTGCTCGTTAAGTGTGTGTGTTATTGATAAGTCGGCTAAATATAAATTTAAAACTTGAGTTAGGCATCTAAACGTGCTAAAACTATACTACAACATACGCACGCATCAAGTTTTTGGCGCCGCTGCCGGCGAGTGAATTGTTATTATCTGTTAATTTGATTAGTATTTTAATTAGATTTTTTTCTTTTTATTAGATTAATTGCATCATTGTATTATTTTGCATATTTGTTGTATTGTGTGTTATTTGTTTGTTTTTATTTTTGTTTTTATTTATTTTTGTTCGTGTGTTTTATTTTTGTTTTTATTTTTTTTCGTACTTTTGTCTGTTCTGCTATCGTTGTACTGTGCTAAATCAAACGATACGGCGCATCTGATCTCTCAGATACGGCGTATTGCGTTTAATTTTTATAAAATACAACACGTTTAATTAATTCGATACGACGCATCTTTTCCCCAAGATACGGCGTATCTGTTTTTAATAAAAAAAAAATTCTAAGCGATAAAGTAATACGACGCATCTGCTTTTGCGGATACGGCGTATCTGTTTTGATAAAAAAATTTTCTAAAACGTTAACGCCATACGACGCATCTGCTTTTGCAGATACGGCGTATCTATTATTTTAATTAAAAACAGTTTGCGAATTATTAAACAGATACGACGCATCGATCTCTGTCGATACGGCGCATCTTACTGAATCAAAAATCTTGTATTTTGAAACGTAACGAAAATACGGCGCATTAACCTTTGTTAATACGACGAATATAATTTGATAAATATATTTGATTTTTGATATTTACTTTGATCGGACCGCTACTCTCGTGTGCAAGTTGTTTATTTTCAGGATAAATGATGACTCAAGCATCACCAAGAAAGATTACATTCTGAACCAGACCGAGAGAAGATTGCTGGAGTGATCAAAACGTAACCTCTTCGATTATTTAACGAGCCCTAAGGGAAGTCCTCTCCACTATCATCTCAAGTTTTATTATTCATATTATACATCTGATTCAAATCGTAATCTTAATTTTGTACGCTTAAAAACTATATTTGTTCCTAACATCGGAATAAAAACTTATCCTCTAAACAATAAGATTACAATTATTAATAAAACGTTTATGCCTATTGCTCTTATCTTGAATTTATTTATATGGTATGCCGTTTAACCCCAATTTGATGTATAAAGAATCGTGTTGCGGAGGCCAAGGTACGTTCCTTATTTGAATTTCGTTCACTAACATAGCGATACGGCGGATCCAAAAAAAAAATCCAAAGCGCCGTATCTCTGGCCAACTAAGACTTATTGACTAGTCAACGAAATTAAATAGATACGGCGCATCCCAATTTTCCAATACGGCGCATCTCTTTGCCCTATAAATACGATGGAAATGCGCCGGATCTAAACTTCTTACCGCATAAACACACACAGTTAAGAACTTTCACACAGTAAATGCCTTGCCTCATAAAGAAAAAGACCCAGGAAGTTTTACTTTACCTTGTTCTATTAATGATATATCTTTCAATAATGTGTTAGCTGACTTAGGAGCTAGTGTTAGTGTTATGCCCTTTAAGACATTCACTACCCTAGGACTAGGAAAATTAGCACCAACTAAATTACTTATTGAATTGGCTGATAAAACGGTAAAACGACCTGAAGGGATTGCTAATAATGTGCTAGTTAAGATTGAGCAGTTTATTTTTCCCGTAGACTTTGTTATACTAGACATGCCCGAGGATGTTAAGATTCCTTTAATCCTCGGAAGACCTTTCTTGTCTACTGCCCATGCTAAGATTGATGTGTTCAAGAGAAAAATCTCATTAAGGGTAAGGAATAATAAACTAGTCTATAAGTGCCAAGATCCGGTTAAAAGCATAATTAGAGGTGTTTACATGCTAGGATTAAGAGAGCGTATGGACCTCGATCTTGAAGCTAGACTTATGGGAGAAACATTGATTCAAAACAACTCAACTAATCCTAATCATGAGAACTTTGAGGAATTCATTGACCTTAATGTACCTACCGAACTTAGACGCGATGTTGTTAATGATTCTGATGATGAGTGGTATGATTGTGTAGTAATTAATAAACGTAGGAGAATAGTTGAGAAAACGAATTTGAACAATGATGTGTTTATTGAATTACCACCCCACCTTGCTTATTTATGCCTATATGATAATAAGAATTTCCCGTCTATCATTTTGTCATCTCTGCCCGAAAGGGACAGGACTTTGTTTATACAGATATTAAAGAAGAACGGCGTGGAAATTAAGGACGAGCAAGGAGTGTTCAATATTACTGAATTGGCGATGAAGGAGCGCGATGTTTCCGACTCCTTCAATGATCGATACTAAAGAGCTGAACGTGAGTCTAACTTGAAGACTCTGGAATAAAGACAAGTGCTGGCCGGGAGACAACCCGGAGAATTTTTATTATTCTGTTTTCTGTGTCGAGTCAGTCAGACCCGCATGACGATACGGCGCATCTCATTCCTGAGATGCGACGCATCTCCTGCAATGGTCATATCTTATTTTAATTTTCTGCATTTTTTATTTTCGACTTTAAAACTATTTATCAGTTTATTTTAATGCGGCGCATCCCTGGTTAAGGATGCGGCGCATCTTTTATTCTGATCCGTATTTATTCCAGGCTCGATACGGCGTATCTTCTTCCATAAGATACGGCGCATCGACTGACCTGATGATTTTCAGTTTTAATTTTTAAATTTTATTTTTATCTAACTACTAATGTATTATGCAAGTTTGAACCTTTCTTACCTTAGGTGTATTTTAAAGCATTGGTGGTATTATAGTTTCCTGGATTTCCTGTGGATACATCAAGTATTATGCTTTAACGTTCTAATCCACAAGAAAGATGATTTTTGCTCTTATCAAATGGAGGATCAACCGAGCAAATCTCAGGGGAGTTTTTCTGTTCTAATTCTTTTATTTTCCAGTTTTTAACATTTTATACAAACAACGAGGACGTTGTTTAACTTAAGTGGGGGGATTGGAGAATTAGAACACTTAACATTTACTTGTCCTAAACTTTTTCAAAAATTATGCTTAAAATGTGCTTAATATATCAAAATCTAAAAAATTTTAGCATGTTTTTGTTTAAGATCTAAGTTGCATAGCTGCACACATGACGTTATTTTCAAAAATTGTGATTTTCCTAAATTCACAAATCTATGAGTGTGCCGGTGACTTGTAAACTTTAGAACTTGGCTTGTATACTATTCGAGACCACCATAATGAGTATTATTTATATAATTGGAATGACTTGTCTAAATTGGTAAAATTCTAGGATTACACCCAAAAAGCCTATTATATGTTTTGTGTTATTAACTAACTACACTGGTTAGTTAACCCCCGTATAAACCCTTTTGTTACTCTCACTTTTAGAGTAAGATACCCCTAGAAAAACATTCAGAACCATTCCTTTCGTTTCTTACACCTATGTTTAAAATGTTTCGTTACACCCTTACACCTTAGCCTACCCTGTAGATTAAAATCTGTGGTTGGTTAATTGCTATAGGCAAAGTGTGTTTCCTTACATTACCTGTGTTCGCGTGCGTAATACATTATCTATGGTTAGGTCGGGAAATTGCACAATGCAATTGGAGTGAAAGTAAATATTGTATATCTTTGAGTTTATTTTTCGTGTGTTTACTACTTTCACTATTAGCGTTATTTCTGAAAGTATGAAAAGTATGGAAAAATTATCCAGAATTATCATTATAGTGATGTGGTGAAATTTTACACATCTATGTTTATGTTTGAAAAAAAAAAAAAAAAAAAATCGAAAAAATGAGAAAAGAAAAAGGAAAAGGAAAAGTTGGATGTTTGTTTTAAGCCAACTTATGTAAAGTTATGTAAGTGGTTCATATGGCCACTATTTGTTGTACTATATCTATGGAGTGAATGGGAATTGGCAGTTATGGGAACGCCAATTAAGGTTTATTCTTTGATTAAGATCTTGTTGAGTATAATTCGTGTCTACCTAAAGCGTGTGTTTCAAGTGTTAAAGCGTGAGTTATTCAATGATATGAGTCTTATTCATGGGATGGTTGGGATAGTGATTAACCACACTTAGGATTTTAATTTATTTGTTTTGTTTATTTTTCGTTTTACACCAATTTATATCCCAAATGTTATCCATGCCCTATATTATTCTTTATCCAACCGAACCTTTGATTTATTGAGATTAGGGATTTGAGCAATCTTAAGTATCGTAGTCGTGGATTCGGCTATGTATTTATGATTTTGTCGCCCTTTTGATATATTATTATTGGTGAAGTTTGGACCTATCTTTAGCCTATTCGAGTTAAGGATTTGAGCAATTGCAAGTATCGTGTTCGTGGATTCGATCATGTATTTGTGATTTTGTCGCCTTTTCTGGAATTTGAGATCGATAGTGATTAAGAATAATTAACCCTTAAGCCTAAAAAACCCTTTTTACCGCTTTAGACTTGTTATTCCTTAGCTTTAGTGGTGGAGATGTGTATACTTGCCAAGCTTATGATAGAATATTCGTCGCGACTGGACAGTTAAACGATTAGATTTGCTTTTATCAAGATATTTTATTTTACTTCTAATTCGTTAAGTGTTTAGTTGTGTGATTATGAAATAAACGAATACATGCTTAATATAAAAATAAATCCTAACATCTTTTAGGATACATTTTCATAAGATTAATTCTAAGGTTTACTTGGGGACAAGTAAAGTTCAAGTGGGGGGATATTTGATGAACTCAAATAAGTACATTTTATTACTATCATTTATCCTATTAATTTGACTTGTTTTACTATATTATGTATGAGGATTGATACTTAATCGTTTACTTTTGTAATTCTCAGTTGAAAACAAGCATTTGGTGAAACTTGGCGATTTTGGACTAATTATGGAGCAAAACATGCATAATGTGAAGAGTCTACTGAAATGGACAAGATCAAGACTAATCTGCTCCAGATGCGCCGCATCTTACTCATGACATGCGCCGCATCTCTATCAAGATATCACCAGATACGATCCAAGATACAAGAGGACATGCGCCGCATCTAATCATGGAGTTACGCCGCATCTTCTGGCGGTGTACGAATATTCCTGAATATTATAATCTTGGACCCCACGCGAAGTTAAGTCAATGCGCCGCATCTACTTAGTAGATGCGCCGCATCTTCCCTCAGACAGAAACTATAAATACCCCGTAGACCAGACGAATTCGTGGGGGACATATATTAGAACCGAAGTCCGAACAGAAGAAACCTAGGACGAATTCAGTTAAGGAGGCAGCACAAGACACACCAAACTAAGATACAAGAGCTGTAAGAAGGTGCTGCATGTGTTTAATTCATTAAGTAGTTTTGTTTTATTGTTTTAGCAAACTTTAATTCATCAGGATTGATGGGCTTGTGCTAATGTTATTCATTCACTTCAACTCCCCTTAAAATTGCTTTCCCATCGATTAAAGTTTATATGTTGATGTCTTTGGTTACTACTTATTAGTGCATTGACCACCTCTGTGTTTATTAGTGGCTTGTGTAATGTGGCAACGGAAAGGTTGCACTCCCACGGTTATTACTAAATTGATCACTTGGGAATAACTTTTAGACATAAGTCGTCATTAAGGGTTTACTCGCCGATAAGCTTAGGACCAACGAGAAAGGACCACCTACATACACTTCATATAAAGCTATCAATAAAACAAGTGACAATCTACTTAATCATAAGGACAGCCCTCTTATTGTCTCAAGTATCTATCTGTGTACGTGTGTGCTACTTGCTGATTCGTGCCTATTAGTTTAGTTTATTATTTTATTGCAAACAAATCGTGCCAGTCTCTCAGGCTGAAACCCCCTTGCGTTAGGATATTAAAATACTGATTAGAATAACGAGATAATACGTTCCACTCTTAGTGATCGACACTCTACTTACCATTATATTCATACTGACCGGGTACACTGCTCGTTAAGTGTGTGTGTTATTGATAAGTCGGCTAAATATAAATTTAAAACTTGAGTTAGGCATCTAAACGTGCTAAAACTATACTACAACATACGCACGCATCAGTTGTGCTGCCGATGAACTTGGAAGATAACCTTGAGGAAAGTAGCTTGCCCATCCCTCTGAATCGTCTGATGATGAATCTGAGGAAATGTCGATAATTGGAGTTTTTGAAGAACTCATGATTTGTTGATTTTGAGTTAGGGTTTGTGAATTGGGGATTTGATTTAGAGATTAAAGGATTTATGGAATTAAATGTGGGGTTGGTATTGTATTTAAAGGAGTGATTTTGAAGATTTTGGGAATGTTGACTTTAGGTCAACACTTTCATAACTCTGCTGATGAGTTTGAAAGTTGAAGGGTCAAACTGTAACTTTTGGCGCGTTCTTAAACCTAAATAGATCAAAATGGTATCATCCACCAAATTGATCTCATTACATTGTTATTGCTCAAAATTACATTCGACTTTCACCAAGAACAACAATTCATATCATTTCACCCAAAACCCCCAATCAAATGGCTCGAAGAACGTTTCCGGATGAACACAATCAGATAGCATTTCTCAGTAAGGTTACTGCAGCTGATGGATTTTATGAGATTATGGATTTTCTGAGTTCGTCTAAGTTAAGGTATGCGTTAACAGTTGCTCCTACCATTTACACATCTCATATGAAGCAATTTTGGTCAACTGTTAAGTTGGATGTACTAGATGGTGAGGAACGATTGATAGGTAGTGTAGATGGGGAAAATATTGTAGTTAGTGAAACAACAATTAAGAGAAGTTTGCGCTTATCAGGCATACCAACACCCCCTACCATTACCCCAGAAACTGTTATGAATGAGCTTGAGAATATTGGATATGAGAGACCTGAGGTTGGTGGTACATTTTTGAAAGGTCGTCTCTGTCCACATTGGAAGTTTTTGCTACATACACTTCAACACTGCCTGTTTCCCAAAGTAGGTGGATGGAGTGAGTTTAGTGCTTCTCAAGCTATGGCTTTAGTGTGTTTAGCTACAGGGCAGCCCTTTGATTTTTCTGCTATGATATTTGAGGGGATGAAGAAGTTTGTTAAGAAGAAGTTTTACTTGTACCCAAGGTTTCTACAACTTATTATAAACAGACAGCTAAGGGAACCATTGAGGCATGTAAATGTTGAGCCCTGTAGTAGAATGGCAATCAAGATGTTTGCATTTTTAAAGAAGAATGGGAAAGGTTTTTCTGGCACTATAACTCCCCTAACTGAGCACATCTTGAATGTAGTGGCTGCAGTGAATGAGGATGAAGAGGCTGATACACCCACAGCTTCCCATCACACATCCTCATCTACAAGCTTAAATGAGTCATCTTCCACTGAACCACAAAATACCCAAACACCTAGGACTTCACAAGAGGACATTGTGCAACCTCAGGCCAATGTTAGTATGGATGCAGATGAGGCTGATACAGGCGTTGGAGGTATCATGATGGAAGAGGCTGGCACTACTGTTTCCAACTTAGTAGTTGAGCAGGACAGTGCTAACATAATTAAGACCTCGACCATGGCAACATCTTTTGTAGAAGGTTCTCAGGAACCTGACACAACTGATGGAAACCCCAGCCAAATGGCTAATATGGGGGGCTCAGATGTTCAACCTAGGGTTGAGACTGAGTTTGTGTCCCAAGATTCACCTCTCGGAGAAGGTAACACATCTCGAAGTGATGAGGACAGAGATGAAACTATTGACTTGATGGACACTGATGTACATATTGACATTGCATATGATACACCTCTCGGACCAGGTTACACAGGTCGAAGTGTTGATGCTAGTATTGAACATGATACTGAGGATTTGACGGTTAAAACACCAGTACATAATGCCAATTCCAATGATCAACCTCTCGGGTCAGGTTACACAGACCGAAGTTGTGAGGATATCATGAAACAATTGAAAGAATTGACGGATAATTGTACAAAATTGTCAAAGGAGGTCCTTGGTCTTCGAAAGGAGTTAAAGACAGTCAAGGCTACTCAAGGTGCTGAAATAAGAAGGCTTAAGCTAAGGGTTACACACCTTGAGGGGAGGCTAAAGAAGAGTTCCAAACCAAGTTTGGAAGAGGATGCTTCCAAACAGGGGAGGAATGATCAGGAGGCTGTAGTGAATGATCAGGATCAGGAAGGTGTAATGGGTTCAGGGGAGGTTGTTAAAGATTTTGTTGAAAATGTTGGTGATGAGAGTGACAAGGTTGACTCTGCTGGTGCAGAACACTCTGCTGATAGGTTAAAGGTTTCTGCTGAAGATATAGAGAAGAGTGCAAGAGAAAAGGACTCTGCTGATTCAGATGATGAACAGATGACTTTAGCTCAAGTACTGCTGAACATGAACAAAGGAACTAAAACACCCACACCATCACAACAACAACCTGCTGCTGAATCTGCTGAAGAGCTTGAAAGAATGCAAAAGTTGGCTGATGAACAAGCTCAGATTGCTCAGGATGAAGAATATGCAAGAAGTGTTGCAGCTGATGAAGAAAGAAATCAGTTTGAACTTATGGAAAGCTCTACATTTAAAGAAGTTAATCAAGAAGAATTTGATGAACAATTGCAGTATTTTGTTGATTCTGATATGATTGTTAGAGGAGAAGCTTTCTTGATAACTAATGATGAGCAGTTAGATGGAAGTGAAAAGACAAAAGAGCTGATTAAGAGGATTAAAGAAGCACAGAAGCATGGTTACAAACAAAAGTCATCTTCAAGGAAAGCATTGGTTAATGACATGAAGTATTATTTGAAGAATGCTAGAAATTATCAGATGAAGGATTTCAAAGGAAAGTCAGATGCCTTAATTGAAAAGGAATTTTATGAAACTTATGCTAAGCTTAATCCAAGAAAAGTTTCTGAAAAGAAGAGAAATCCAGAAGTTATGGAATCTGACAATCTGAAAGCATCTGGGAGTGGAAGTGTTTCAAAGCCCATAGTATCTGATGTTGAGAAGGAGAAAGAAATTATTGTTGAAGCTGAAGGAATGACTGAATCCTCTGCTGGTACAAAGAGATATAGGAGGATAGTAAAACAGGTTGGTAGAAAGAAGAGAAGAACTCAATCTGTAGTGATGAGTGATAGTGATTCAGAGAAAGAAGAAGTGACTGATGAGCATGATGTTGACAAAGTGACTGATGTTGATATGAAAGGGATTATGGATCTTACAGTTCATGAATCTCAAGAGGAACCTGAGTTACTTAATGAAGTTCCTTTATTAATCAAATATCCAATCATTTCATATTCACATGATGTTCTGCATGATAGTCAAGTATGCTGGGTAATAAAGAGATCAAATGGTTCAAGTGTAGGATATATTAGTTTTTCTCAGATGTTGCACTATATGGATAGGGAGGATATTATACAACTCTGGAATCTTTACAAGATGAATTATGGTGATACAAGACCAGAGTTGGTTTATGAAAGACTCAACTATTATCATTTGAAGAATATGTTTGAACCAGATGAGAAGAGTATTGAATGGAAGAAGTTACTGAGTTCCACAGTTCAGAAATGGTATTTATATCAATCTTGTGGAGTTCATGTTTTATCATGCATAGGTGTGACTGTGTATATGCTTGTGGAGAAGGATTATGTCATCAACAATAGTACATCTATTCTGTATCAAATGTTGCAGCCTGGTAAGTTGACATTACAAAGACCATTTGATGCAGATCATCAAGCAAAAGAACTGATTGAGAAATATAAAAAGTTGCTGGAATCAAAGGTTTCAAAACAGTAAAGTGTTTGGAAGCATCCTCCTGGTGGATAGTTGGATTTAAGGAAACTTGATGATTTTTGATGAAAAATATCAAGTTTAGGGGAGGATTGTTGGGTCTAAAATGCTGCTGATTCGAGAAACACAACTCTGCTGGATAGTTATGTGACTCTGCTGATTAGCACAAGAACTCTGCTGTTTTGATAACTCTGCTGTTTTGGATAATAGGCATAGTGTAACTCTGCTGCTAGCTCACGAGGACTCTGCTGCTAGAAGAATTACTCTGTTGCTTATTAGATATGTATAGTATGTTAAGGATAAATATAGAAAAGATACGTATGAATATTTTACTTGTATAGGAAGTCTTGTAAACCGACTAGGACTCCTTACGCTATAAAAGGAGGTTCTAGGGTTAGAGTTAGATACCGATTGATTGATCATCTTAGCATACGTATTATTGTTTTCACTTCAAGGTTTCTTGTAACCCTATTGCTATTTAGAGCAATCGTTATTAATATAATTGAAGTGTTGTTTGATAATTCGTTTGTGTTTATTCTTCTTAAGATCAAGTATTAGTTTCCGCATAATATTTGATATACAATTCAAGATCAGTTTCTATACCTATTACTTTAGATTTATCTAAGGTAATTAATAAGATCGTGAAGCTCAACTGGGATCAACATTATTATTTTATAATTATAAAATACTAAAGGGACATTTTACAAAAAAAAACAACATAGAACCACATCATCATAACATAAAGGGTAAATTACACGGATCGTCCTGAACTATAGCCTGTCTCCGCATTTGGTCCCCTTTTTTGAGTTTGTTGCAAACGTGGTGCCTGTTTTGCCAAACGGATACCCTTTTGGTCTCTGCAACCTTGTTATAGATAACACCGGTTAAATGGTCTCACTAAGTGCCTTGTGAAGTTACTAAAATGCTCTTTCTTTTTCTCTTATTTTACGGACACATATAACAAACACGCATGATTAAAAACAAACACACATTGTACTTTATCAAGAATCAGGCGGTAACCATTTTTGTTTTGAATCACTAATCATAACCCAGTTTGTGTTTGTTGATCTACAGTTTGTTGCTTGATGGTAACAAAAAATGGCTCTAGTAGTCATTTTAGGACAAAGTGGCCAAGTTATTCATTTCAAAATGCACTTCTTTTGTTTACCATTTTAGTAATTCTTTTTTGTTCTCATATTGTTTCAGGTAAATCCGACAACGAGGTGGTGATAACGGTCACGCTTGGCGATTATTCTGCTCTCTAAGCTATTAAACAAGATCTTGTTGATTTAAGAGATGTGTTGAGGACATGGAAGGCTAGAGGAGTTAGCTTGGGTGGATGGGTTGGAATCAAGTGTGATCAAGGTCGTGTTATCGTGTGACCTATTATCTGGTGTTATACCGCAATCTTTATGGTTATTGCGCTTAAAAGAATCAGCCTCCATGATAACCTGTTATCTGGTGTTATAGCGCAATCTTTATGGTTATTGCCTAATTTAAGAGGTCTTTATCTCTTCAATAATCGGCTTTCGGGTTCAATCCCACCATCTGTTACACCCTCTTTACAGAATCTTGATTTAAGTAAATAATCAGCTTAATGGTGCCATCCCCAACATTGTTGATTTAACCTTAGTTACAATGCTTTTTCGATGTGGTTCCATTCCACCAAGTTTTACCATTTTTCCGTCGCTCGCTTGGAAAGAAATCAGCTGCAAGATCAAAGTCTAAGAATACCAAAACCAATGTTGCCATGGCGGTAACCCCAGTGGCAGGGGCCGAGGTTGTGGAATCCGGAGAAACCGATGGGAATTTGGTGCATTTTTCGGGCCCTTTTGTGTTTACAACTGATGATTTGTTATGTACAACTGCTGAGATAATGGAAAAGAACACTTATGGAACCTCTTGTAAGGCTAGATTAGAAGATGGTAACATGGTTGCAATGAAAAGGCTAGGATGTCAAAACAGATACTGTACTTTTTTGACGGGTGGGTGCCTTTAATACTTGGGTTAGGTGTTGTATACATTTTGATACTGGCCAGATTAGGTTTGAGACCTGGTACTTAACCTTCCCTGAAGATGACGAGAAAACTTCAGCTAGTTCAAGTTTCTCCGAGGTAAGACTAGTACTGTCCATTGTCTTGCTAAGAACCTTAAGAGCCAATTGCACAACCTCTTCTCTGCTGATGTCATCCTTATAGTCCTGTTTCAGCATCGACATCGACTGAGCTGCTTGATTGTTTGCACCAATAGCCGCCGCCTTCCAGTCACCATAATTTCCACTCGGGTCACTCATGTAAAGCTGGAATCCGTAGTTCTTTATCCCATCCAGCAAATAAAAACGAGACCCCAAAAGGACGGAGCCCACTAAACTGTGTATAGCCTTGTTTGTTATCACAGAGGGATTGGACCAGTTGTTCAACTGGCATTGGTTCTTGGTAAGAGAAAGTGTACCGTTGTACATCTTCTCGGTCGAGGTTGATGTTTGCAGGAGCTTTGAAGTTACTTTCTTCTCACCAACCAAAACGACTCCATCTTTTGATAGGATTCCAATGGCAGATCCTGCATTTCCAATGGCTTCCATTGTTCACCCGACCTGGTAGAGACGACCTTCTGGGGAAAAGATTGTTGTACGGCTGTCATATCTTCTCGACATCTACAAAACAGTAACCCACAAAAAGAGAATGTCTCAAACTTGAAATCACTTTAGCAATTGAAAAGCAGAAACAATGCAAAAGAATTACAAATGGGAACTGATTAGCATGCAAATAATGAATAGACTTGAGGATTATAGATCGAACAGATTCAGGTCAACAAAATTTGGGCCGTGTTGACCCAAAATTTATTTCTAGTCTAAATGTCCGCTATGTCAGGTTTGGTGGACCTGACTGATCAGAATATCGAGTGTAGGTGATTAGCTTACTCGACTAGCTCATGCTCGACTGACTCAAGTATTATTTGATAGAAGCCAAACCATGCACTCTAGTTTTGATCCCAAGGAAACAAAGAAGAGTAATATAATGTTTATGCTAGATAAATAGATTTTGGGCAAACATTGGACCAACTTCAAATTGAATTACATTTACTAACTTGGTCGGAGTCTTGATATGGGAATATCTCGGATTTGACGTTGTATACACAAATATTCTCCTAACAAAGCGGTAATCGCCAATCCATTTCCGTTGACAACCCACCATGTTACTGATGAAGGCCAACCTCCATATAAAAAGATGCATACGCATAGATGGATGATGTAAATGGTGGCTGAAAAATCTAGGCACCTCTTCGCTCTCTCAATCAAATAAACCAGGAAACGAGCTCTGTTTAACAACATGAGAAACAAATAAAGGTTAAAACGAATTCGTAATCCTCGTTAGTATTTCACATAATGATTTCAAACGCAAAGATATTTATTTCTGGGGAAATATTGGCAACAATTACGACTGCACAAAGCAATCAGATAAGTCTCTTTCTTCCTGAATCAAGAGAAGTTACACCTATGGCCATTATCAAGGCTTCTAAATTGCAGCGGCAGGTTGTACTGCAATCTCTTTGGTAGCATATATTGTTCATACAATCTGCTTTATTTCCCACTATACCCTGTTTTGATCATTTTGTTTAGCATATAACATATTAACATTGTTGCAAATAGCTGATATAGTGGACTTAATCAACATAGATCATATTACAATTAAACATTATGAATGTGGCGTCAATATCATAACAGGACATAAGCTTCATTTAGAAACAAGAGCACCAAAATTAGTTTTTTCAACAAAAAATTGTGGAAACAAAAATAAGGCGACCTACTTCAATAAGGGTATCATAACTACAAAACTTATATAAACCATTCTATATATTGATCAGTTCCTTCTTATGGTAATACTAGTACTAGTAGTGATAGCGTGATCAAAATAATATTATAGTCATGTATCAGAAAATGCTACCGTTTTATAAGACTAGTTCGGAAAAAAGTAAGTCCATTTACCATAGCATTTAAGAGTACGCAAGCTGAATATTATAATCTACACAAGTGCAGCAAAGTAAATACACATGAATCTAAAACTGCACTGAAGAAGCAATCTAGTGTCACTTGCCATGTAAACATAACAACCGTTAAATGATTAAACAAAACATGGAATGAAAAAATAGAAGTAATATAATTCAACTCATTTCATGACTACATCTATCAACTCGCATAAAAGTAAACAAACACTGACCGAAACTTTGATGTTTAGTAGTAATATACTAAGCGCAGTTTACGGACCACAAACTAAGATTAAGCAGCAGAAGCAAGTAGGCAAATCGGATCATGAAAAACATTTTTTTTTAATCCTACAATCAACAATCATCATCTTACGCACCATCAAACACCATACCCGCCAGCCACTTAAACCCCCACCACAGTCTACCACCTCCACCTAACCCAAATTAGATTTTAAAGTTAGAAACTCTAGCAAACGAAAAGCCCCATTGATCTCAAGATTATTTTTTGGATTCCGAAAATTAACTATGGATTAAAATCATCAATCATTAAATTTCAAATGTTTTATGAGTTGGGCTTGATGATTTAGGGCCCGTTTGGTTTGTATGTGGGTTTAAGATTAGGATTTGGATTTGTATTAGGATTTGGGTTTGAAGTTCATGTTGGAGAAATAAAATGTAAAAAGTTGTTTGTTTTATCTATTGGTAAATAAATTAGGATTTAGATTTATAATTATAAATACAAAAGTGGCCATTCAAAAAAAAAAAAAAAATACAAAAGTGGCCCACAACTTATGACCAAAGGAAACAAAATAACAAAAAAAAGTGAGGTGTAAAAATTAAAAGAGTAATAAAACTGCGGGCCTTAGCATGAATCATTAAAAAAATAGAAAACCTCTGCTACTACCTGACTTTTGTACAACCCTACATTTTTTGCTACGAGTCTCATTTTAAAATCTAAACCATGAAACAAACATTTTCTATTTGTCACATCAAAATCTAAGCGGTCAAAACCCACAAAGCAAACACCACCTTCGGAGTTGGGTTTGAAGGATTTTGGATTGTCAGTCACATATGTGTATTTTTATTTTATTTTATTTTATTTTATTTTATTTCTAGAATATGTGTGCGTTCCATACACGTGCTTGTCAAATAAGCGAAAAAAAAGGAGCATTTAGTAACTTCATAAGCCACTTAGCATGACCATTTAATCGGTGTAATCTACTTGCTATTTAAAATCCATTCAAATTTTTGCGGTATTGAGAAATTGTCGTAAAACATTTAAAATGGAAATTGTTTCATGCAGTACCTGCTATAAATGTTATTCAAATTATTAGATGGGCATTTCAAACAAAGATACCACAATCTTTTTCCGAAAATAGATTTCAAAATTAACTATGGATTAAAATCATCAATCATTAAATTTCAAATGTTTTATGAGTTGGGCTTGATGGTTTAGGGCCCGTTTGGTTTGTATGTGGGTTTAACATTAGGATTTGGATTTGTATTAGGATTTGGGTTTGAAGTTAGATGTAGGAGAAATAAAATGTAAAAAGTTGTTTGTTTTAAATAAATTAGGATTTAAATTTATACTAAGTATTGTATACGGCGTATTTAAGTTCCGAGGCTCAACTGGTTTGTTTAGTATTTTCTTTTTTTATTTATTACAGTATTTAAAAAAAAACTATTACTTTAACTCTATACGGTGTTTTCATTAATTTGGATACGGCGTACTGATATTGACCACAGTGTACGTATTCTGAGTAACTGGGATACGACGTATTGTATCCGAAATGGATATGGCGTATACACTTCAGTTGTATAGTGTATACGATATATCGAGGGTCTGTAACCCAAAATATATATATATTTTTTTTGTATTTAGTTTTTGTTCTTTGTTTTCTGCATTTTTCTTTTGTAATCCCTATTCTACTGATTGTCTTTTTTTTTTTTTTTTTTTTTTTTAATTCAGAGTCGAGATGGCTCAAAAAATAGAGGAGTACATGGCTTAGACTCAGGACAACAGTGGCCAAGGCATTGTAACACCAGCTTTCGAAGAAGCTGTTGCGTTTGAATTGAAGGAGAAATTTCTCAAGGAACTTTGTGAGAAAACCTTCAATGGGGCTGATTTGGAAGATGCTAACGAGCACATTGACAAGGTGCTTGAAATTGTCGATTTTTTTGACACTCCTAATGTGAATGAAGACAAACTTATGTTGTGTGTCTTCCCTAAGACACTTATTGGTCAAACAAATCGATGGGTTAAGACCATACTTGCTAGGAGTGTTACTACTTGGGCTGAACTAAAGGAATTTTTTTTAAGCAAGCATTGTCCACCTTCTAGAACTACAAGGAAAATAGAAGAGATCAACAACTTCAAGCAAAAGCCGTGATCGTCTTCTACAAGGGTTTGGATGTAGCTACTATACAGATGTTATTGATTTACTTTTGAAGTGTCCCCAACATGACTTAACTGATACACATGTTGTGATCGTCTTCTACAAGGGTTTGGATGTAGCTACTATACAGATGTTAGAATCTCATGTGTCGATCCCTAAGATGAGTGTCGAAAATGCCAAGACAACAATTCAAAACGTGGCTGACCACTCTCAAATGTGGCAGATAGAGCATCGAGTAGGAGTAGAAGTGAAAACAATTTCTATTAGGAATTATCCTGACAAGTACAAACTAAGTTCCAACTGTTGAACTTAATACTGTCAGTACCAACTCACTTAGTATTGATAAGTCATATAGTTTGTACTGCTTATATGATGAAGACAGAAGACAGAAGATTTGGTTAAAGATAAATATAGAATAGGTCTTGTGTATATTCTATATGTTTAGATTGATACGAATAATGTATCAATATAGTTTGCTTGTACAGGACTCCTTGTGTCTATAAAAAGAGATCCTACATTAGGGTTTAGGTATCTCATCAATACCTCTTTCATACATACTTGCTTTAAGGTTGTAAACCCTAGTGATATTAAGATCACAATAAAGAGAGAAAAGATAAGCAGTTTACTCTAATCTTATACAAGGAAATGTGAAAGTCTAAAAAGCTAATATAAGCTGAACTAGGGAAGACTAAAGCTAAGGGCACACTAGGGGAAAACCTAAATAAGCAAATGGGTACAAATATAATAGCAATTAAAACAAGCTAATTAGCGCTATTCTAAGCTAAACTTATACTAGGCTGTTGGGAGGAAAACTAGCTAGTGGGCTACTTATGAGTGCCTAAAAAGCTATCTAAATGGAAAGCAAATCCTAAAATAAGCACAAACAATTAAACTAAAGCTAGAAAACTACTCCCAAAATCAATTTTGGGGATTATGGAAAAGATTTAAGCTAGGAAAAAGGCGTTTAAAGACTGACAGATAAGTACTTATGTGAACTTTGAGGATATGCTAAAAATAGCCTAGAGGGTGAACTTTAAGCTAAAATTTAAGCTAATAAATGGAAAAACAAGGGACTAAAGCTATTGAATTGTAAAGACAAGCTAGGACAGAGTAAATAGAAACATAAATCATGAATTTTGAACGAGTGGATAAGCCAAAAAGTGACAATGAAAAAGCTAAGTTGAACTATTAGGACTGCTGATGCAGTTTGTAAAATGGGTTAAAATGGGTGAAAAAAATGCAAATGTTGACTAAGAAAGCTAAGGAACTAGATAATGAGCAACTAAATTTCTCCTAAAAACAGTTTTCAAGAATTTCCAAGAGGTTTTGAAGGCTAAAATGTATCTGGTACAAAGGCTTATGAAAAAAATGTGTTTTAACTGATGCAAATGGTAATTGAGAACTGGCCAAACTAGAGTGAACACTAAAATGTAGAAATGCAGAAACTATATTATGCCTAAATGGGTTGAAAATATGCAATGAATGAGTACTAAATGCAACTAATGAAGGTTATCC
The DNA here is from genome assembly GCA_021014915.2 of Artemisia tridentata subsp. tridentata. Taxonomy (NCBI): domain Eukaryota; kingdom Viridiplantae; phylum Streptophyta; class Magnoliopsida; order Asterales; family Asteraceae; genus Artemisia; species Artemisia tridentata. The sequence goes on from CP139508.1 coordinate 433,162,708, forward strand.
AATAAATTTTATTAAATCTGATTTATGAAGCTAAAATTGAAACACCAATGCAAAATCTATTGAACTGCCAAAAACTACTGAGAATGGTTATAATTCTACTACTAATGACCAATGAAAACAGAATCAATTAGATCAAATGGCCAAAAATGTTTCCAACTCAAAAATACTACTGTGCCGAACACTCCTTAAAGTGGTGGCTGTTATGAGAATTAGCTACTAGATGCCTAATTACGCTGAGGAAATGTATAAAAGATCTTAAGCAAGCTAAACTAAATCCTAAATAGAAATAAACAATCACTAAACAATACTCAATAGAAATCAAAGAGCAAAAACAGTTTCCACTTTCCAAGCTAAAAACATGAAATAAAAGGGAGAATTTGGTACTTAGCTCTAAATAAAAATGAAAATCACATAATAGCTTCTCAACAAGCTACTTATACTCAAATAACCCATACAAGATTATCCTGTACCAGCTTACCACCATTTGAGCTTATGTTGACTATTATGTTGACTTTTTGGAAAATTAAGGTTAAAGCAGAATTTAAGTGAGAATTGAACTTACAAAAACTATTTTTAGCTTATACAAGCTTATTTGAACAGTAGTAAAAGCTTATGAAACTAATTAAACCATAGAGGAACCTTAATGAAGATTTGAAAGTAAATTTTGGCAAGAGATTAAAATAAACTGAAATTGCATTGAAATTGAAAACTGGATTACAATTCTAATTGGACAGAAATTTAAAGTTTATAAAAAGCTAAACGAGCTACACTACTAATTCTATACTACTACTAAACTACTCCTAGAGACTAACAGTCTCAATTTGTGAGAGTGAGGGAGCTTTTATAGCCATCTGAGGAGAGCTAGGGTCTTGGATAGAAGCTTCCCGTCCTTCTAATCTCAGCCTTTGATAATCATCTCATGTGGAACTAGTGATCTCAGCCCTTGGATCATGTTCATGAGGTGTTGCATCATGGGGCAATGGTGTAGTTTCTTCTCTAGTTGGACTAGAGAATACTCCTAGACCACCACTACTAGTACCTAGACCAAAAGGTTCAGGCATAGCTTGTGTTGTGGTAGAAGGAATTGGTTGTTTAGACTTCCTCCTATAAGTGTGAATTAAAGTTGGGGTATGGGAGGTTGATCGAACTGTAACGGGTGTGTGATGGGGCTCAGAAGGATTGACTGTACCTTCGCCCTGTACCTGTGGTATTATAGAAATCATTGCTTCTGTCAAAGGTTGAATCTCACCATTCCAACCTTTTGTTTGCATTGCCATATTTTGAAAAACCTTTACTTGCAAACAAGGAATAGGAAAGATGTTTTTATGAAGCTTAAGTTTTCTTTCATTTGCTTTCAAAATTTGTTGTACAAACCTTGGGTACATCAAAAACTTTTTAGATGAATCCACATTCTTCTTCATTTTTTCAAAAATATAGTCAGAAAAATTATACTTCTCATTCTTAGAGAGACACACAAGAGCAGTGGCAATATTGCTACTGAACTGCTCCCATGCTGACCTTTTGGAACTGAGACAATGAAGAAGATTGTGAATTAAAAACCTCCACTGAGGTGAAAAGTTTGCTTTCTTAAAGGTTAAAAGTCTATTAGAAGTATCATAACCTAAAGTAGCAATTCCATTTAAAATATATGTGTTGGCCATACTTATTGTACCATCAGAGTCATCCAATTGGAGATGTCTCCTCAAGGACTTCTCAGTTACATAAATCAATTGGCCATCTACAGTTGCTTCCAGAGCAGGGATTGGTGTATCCTCATCATCTTCATCAAGTGTTATGACAGATGAAGACTGCCAAAACTGTTTGATTTGAGAGGAATAGATAGTGGGACTTACAGTCAAAGCATACCTGATGTAGGAGTGATTGAGATAGTCCACAATTTAATGGAATTTGGGTCCATCCTTCTCATAAGATTTCACCAGATACGCTACCGAGTTATGTTGATCAGCAAAAGTTAATCCAACCATTATCAAAAACTTTAGAACTCTGGTTAGTACTTGAATAAGGTTGAATTGAATGTGTGTAAAGCCAATTGGGTTAAAGTATTATACTGCTAGGGTTTGGATTATGAACGCACGAGAGAATTTATCTTTGAAAAGAGAATAAAGTAAATTTATAAAAGATAATTCCCATGTATTTGACCCTTTAAGTATGGTAACAAATGGTTTTACCCAACGACTATAATCAAAAATCTGTTACTGACACAACAGTTGCAACGGCTAGTTCATCAGAACTCTGCACTATCAGTACAAACTTTGAACTAGCAGTATGAACCTTTTGACAAAAAATTTTAAGAGCAGTAGGAACTTAAAACATATGAAAATTAGACTGCTCATTCATAGTTTTTAGAAAACTACCAGCTATCAACGGATTTGATATGTTTTTACCATTAGCCATTTGCTATGGACTAGCCAACTCTTCACAGTTAGAGATAGTGAGTTGATAACCATATAGTTTTTGGTAAACTATCAACCATAAACGGATTTGTTAAGTCTTTGCCAAGAGCCGTTTGCTTTGGACTAGTTGGTTCTTATGTGAGTTAGACATGGTGAACCAATAACCATTTGTTGTGCGTACTGCCACACACCTTTCCATTCCAAAGCACACCATATCCAATGCAAGATAATTAATCTTTTCTTGCCTGAAAATGTTAGTCTAAAACCAAAGAAAACATACACACAACATTTTCATTTAAACAATTTAAGAACATGACTAACATAGCTTAGGAACAAAATCAACTAAACTTTTGGAGTCCAATCCATTACTGACTTGATTCTTCCTCTTTAATCAATATAGGTTTGTTTCTTTAAAACCATAGATGCTTTGTCCCTTTGAATTGGTCTCCAAACCCATTGAGCAGTAGGTTTAAAACTATTTCCCAAATTACCCTTAACAGCTTGCTTTTGCCTAACAGTTTCAACTTTTGGCATAACGGTTGGAACTGTTTGCTTACCAATTTGAACTTTAGGCACCCATTTTTGCTTTTGCCCAGTTGTTTTATTGAAAAAGGACTTATTAACTGTTTGTGCTTGATTTGAAAACTTTGGTTTTGCACATGAAACAGTTTGCTTGGGGTACACAGTTTTATTTGACTTTACAGGATTAATATGTTTGATGCCAGTGTTCAACAAAACTGATCTTGGTATCATTTGAACATTAGAGTGTGTATGATTAGCAAAATTGTTATTATACACTCTAGTCTGTGTGTTCTTAGACACCCTTGTATCCCTATTAGTCACCTTTTTCCATGGGTTATTAGGACAATATGCAGCATAGTGATCAAAGCTACCACAAAAAAAACAAGCTTTGTTCTGCATAAAAAACTCACTACCTAGCTGTTGGGACTTCATATTATTCCAGTTTCTTTGATTTCCCCTAGGTTGTGGTCTATGCATTTCTGCATATTTTACTTGATTCCTAACTGGTTTGACTCTTTCTTGTGCAACCACTTTAGGAACAGTTTTAACCTTGACTGATGTCGTTGTACCGATCAAAAATAAACCTAATTACCTTATACTAGATAGGGCAAGTGGGTATCGTATCCACGAGGAGTATGTGGTTTTAATTTAAGTTTTGGGGTGATCACTGATCAATAAAAGTTTTGGTTTGTTTAATACTTAATAATAAAACTACTGATTAACTAGAAAGCAAATAAGTAATAAAAAGTAAATAAACAAATAAAAATTAAATAAGCAAATAAAAGCAAGAGTGTAAAGCAGTTGAGTAAAAAGCAATCCCTCCCGGCTCCGGATATATTAATATAACTAAGTTATGGATTATGACTAATGTTTGCTTTGTATTAATTGAAAAGAACAATTTTGGGCACAAGTTATGTTTACCACACGACCGTCTTAATCCCTAACTAGTTGGACTCGGCACAACTCGTTGACTAGCAATAACATGTCTTACAATAATCCTATCAATTAATTTAATAATTACTCAAGTGAACAATTATGGGCACAAATTATGTTTAACATACGACCGTCTTAACCCCTATACTAATTAGGCTCGGTACGAATCGTTGACTCGCAATAATATGTCTCATAATTATTCAATCAAATAATTATATTAAACATTAAAATCAAATAAATGATATGCATTAAAATTATATGAATTAATGTTTGACAAACAAAATAAAATCCATAAACATGATCAAACCAAATATATCTTTTACCAGGAGAGATTACAAGAGGCTTAGCCGCGCATCACAATGATAGACCTCATATTCGATCTGCTATACTTGTTGAATGTTGAATAAAGAATAAATGATGGCTCAATAAAAGTGTCGGCTGAATTAATTCCCTCTTCTCTGTGTTTCTGTCTTGTCGAATGAGAATGCCAAAAGTGGCGGCTGAATAATATTAAAAATGGGGTCCTCTTCTTTCTTATCTGTCGATGTATATATATCCCACAAGGGTTAAAACCCTTTTTCTTTTCTTTTGCTTCACGTCCCAAAAAAAACAGGCCAAAGGCCTTTCTTTTACTTTTGTCGCTGCGTCCAAGTCTTAAGCCAAAAGAAGTCCACCAGGCCTTTTTTCTCATTTAATAAATTTGAGCCCAATTCTTAAATAATAAGCCAAACCATGAGCCGGCTGTTCCAGCAGATAAACGCATGAGTTTAATCCAGCTTTTTGTCCCATTTATGACTTAAAAGTGTAGCTTTCTCTTTTCTCTTTCCGTGGCCTTTTGAATCACTTAAAACGGAGCTCGGACGAAGAAATTATGACCAAAATAGTGCAACAACGTCCAAATCTCTTATGTCTTTATATTAAACTTGTAATATCACCAAGTTTAGCTCATTTGTGCGCATAGCCTACATAATCACAAAACACCTCAAAGTACATGTATAGCAACGAATAATAATGCAATAATGCGTAATTAACATACTATGAGGTGTATGTAAAATACACCGATCAAACCTCCCCAACTTAACCCTTACTCGTCCCGAGGAAGAAATCTACTATATCCTGAGATGTTAATTACATAGTTTTTAATCATACCATTGAAATTCCATCAAAAAGATCAAATTCAACCTAGCACACTAATAACCATTCTATGTGACCAATAATCCAAAATGATTACCAATATTTTTGTCCTTCTTAAACACTTAACATAACCGTTCCCATTGGTTCCATTTACTTTATGTTTCATATAATTAACCATGTGCCCAACATACTTAGCACACCCCTATAATCAATCTAAACATATATCCAAAACAAGAGGTGAGAATACCTTATACCTTTTATAATACTGGAGTTTTTATACCATAGGAGCAAACTTTTTAAGAGCACATAAACCATCATACATTAACTCATATTTTCACTTTTTTGCTCAATTTTTTGCACATGAATTTTACTTCATATTTCAAGCATTTTTGCTCATAACAGCATTTTTGCTCATAACATACATAAGCTCCTTTTTTAGCCATCCGGGACCGTTTCTTATACAAGTCATCCCGAATGCTTTATACACTCCTTTTAAGGTTGATATAAAGACCAATCATTCGGATGTATGAATATCTATCCTATAGGTGTATACTAAGACACATCGGCACACAGGAACCAGTTAATTTAGTCCATTTTAATTAAATGGGAACAGTTATGCTTCGTGCCTACTGGTATATCATATGATGGAGTTATCTACCACATAGTCTAATTAATCAATGCACTAACTTAAACCAACCTTCCTAATTTCATTAACAACAATACAAGGATTGGGTTATTTCACATAAAATTGTCTCAGCTGAGTGCAATGCTATCCATCATAATAATTGGCGTCTGACCCATGCTAACAACTAAAATATCACCTTGCGCGGGTGACGAATCAGATAGGCAAGCCCAGCATATGACTACCACCAATAATTATGACAGTTCTCCAGCTTTTTTCTATGGCCACCGTGCGCGGGTGACAAGCCGGATAAGATCAATTTAAGTGTCCTAACCCAACTATTACATTATTATATTTCATATTATATCATTTTAACTTTCTTCCCGTTCTAAGCAAAAGTAAGTAGGGAAATTCAATCGGGTATGGTTTGATCATCTACTAATTATACATATGCCTAACTACATGCAAAACATCAAATTAATTTTAGAACCAAATTATACAATGGAATCGGGTGCACCTTATAATCATGGCTGGATCTTCTAGTTTGCTTCAATAAATCATCCACAAGCTAATCTTCAGAATCTGCAAACACTCAACAAATATATGTAGAAAAAACTTCCACATCCAATTAGCACAAAACTCTTATAATGTGATTTCAATTTTTCTTTTATTATTATTATTATTATTATTATTATTATTATTATTATTATTATTATTTTATTATTATTATTTTTTTTTTTCAAAAATCACATTTTGACCCATTTTAACCACAATTTCACACAAAAACATGTAACACATGTGACACCCCCCTCCCCAACTTAAAGCATTGCATTGTCCCTAATGCAAAAACTTTAAGTTGAAATTTTGGTTAAAAATCACTTTGATAAACTCACTCAACACAAAAACCTAACTCACTTTCGTAGGAATCACGGTTGCATTTAGCGTATGCAACAAGCCTTTTAAACCACTCGGTAGCCCGAGTGGACGAGTGTAGTCTCGTGAGGGTTTGTAGTGAACACACCCACAAAGTTTTTAACACACACAAAAATAAGAAAATAAAAAGAAACATAAATTAGAAAGAACATAAACACACACTACAACCCACGGGTTGCCTCCCGCGAAGCGCTAAGTTTACCGTCGTTAGCCCGACAACACTTGGTATTAGTTTCATGGTAGTATGATGGAACATTTACCAAACGAGTTACCTAGATGCAATGAAACTTTACGGGTCCATGCCATATCCCTCTTTTCAAACACTTTATGAATATTAGTTTCCCTTATGCATAAGAAGTGTTTATGCTTTGAAACCCATACTCGTCTTTTCCTTTTCCGTCGACTGGATGCACTACGAACCTGTTTCACACGGGACTTCTTGCTTGCATCCTTAATCAACTTACCACAATTTGGCACTCCATGAAAGTTCTTCTCTTCTTTGCGCAGGGGTTCTCTCAATTTACGAACTCCGACTCGTGCTTTCCTATGAACTTGCTCAAGAATAATATGAAGGAGTGCCCTGCTAGAGTTCTTGTTACACCGCTCAAACGCATAATGATTTTCTATTAGTAACAACCTTGCTTGTGCTTTCCCCTTTGTATAAGTTGAGTCACCAATACCAAAATTCTTGATTAATACTTGAAGCACATGTGGTGGGTTTGGGTCGATACAGGGGCCTTCGACTTCTTCCTCATTGAGATATTGTTGTTCTTTCAATGAATCTGAACACTCATCTTCATATGGTGAAAGAGCCAAAGAGTCCTTAACTTCATTTGATTTTGTATCCTCAACTGATGAAAGTGTTGTTTCATTTAAAGTTGGGAGATAAGGTGTGGTATTAGTCTCCACAACTCCCTCCCCAACTTTAGGACGAACCAATTCTTCACGATCATCTTTAACCGGAAAAATGAGATTATCTAATGAATTGTTATGAGCATTAGTATTATATTAGTCTTCTTCATCTTCATCTTCATCATCAAAATCAAATATGGTGACGCCTTGAGATTCATATGTTTCTTGCCTATTAAATTGATCTGCCAATGGATCCACATGTGTCTCAAAAGCTGCAATACTAACGTATCTTTGATGTTCCTCTATGTTGGATTCTATCATTGAAATGAGCTTATCCAATTTTTGTTCAAGATACGAGAGATGGTTATCACCTTGTCCTTGGCCTTGATGATCATATTGTTGAGTCGGTCTCTGTGGTTGATCGAAGAAACCCGAGCTCTCATATGAAGGATGATAATATTGACCACCATATTCCCCTCGATACCTCGTGTAATCTTCCCTCTCAATATTGTAATTAGCATGATATGTGTTACGCTCATAATCATCATTTTGAGATTGATAGTCATATGTCTCAAGTACTCGCTCCTTCCTACTTGCTTTCTCCTCCGGACAATTTTCATAAGAATGAAATGGATTCCCACAAGTCCAACATGAATCCATAGAAGCTCGATCTACGCGTGCGCATACACTAACCTGCACACTCACAACCAACAAAACAAACAAGCAAACAAAACAAGAGAAAAAGAAAAAGAAAATCTTTTTTTTTTTTTTTTTTAAACTATTAACAAAAACTTAAACCAAAAGCGCACTCACTCCCTGGCAGCGGCGCCAAAATTTGACCGATGTCGTTGTACCGATCAAAAATAAACCTAATTACCTTATACTAGATAGGGCAAGCGGGTATCGTATCCACGAGGAGTATGTGGTTTTAATTTAAGTTTTGGGGTGATCACTGATCAATAAAAGTTTTGGTTTGTTTAATACTTAATAATAAAACTACTGATTAACTAGAAAGCAAATAAGTAATAAAAAGTAAATAAACAAATAAAAATTAAATAAGCAAATAAAAGCAAGAGTGTAAAGCAGTTGAGTAAAAAGCAATCCCTCCCGGCTCCGGATATATTAATATAAACTAAGTTATGGATTATGACTAATGTTTGCTTTGTATTAATTAAAAAGAACAATTTTGGACACAAGTTATGTTTACCACACGACCGTCTTAATCCCTAACTAGTTGGACTCGGCACGAATCGTTGACTAGCAATAACATGTCTTACAATAATCCTATCAATTAATTTAATAATTACTCAAGTGAACAATTATGGGTACAAATTATGTTTAACATACGACCGTCTTAACCCCTATACTAATTAGGCTCGGTACGAATCGTTGACTCGCAATAATATGTCTCATAATTATTCAATCAAATAATTATATTAAACATTAAAATCAAATAAAAGATATGCATTAAAATCATATGAATTAATGTTTGACAAACAAAATAAAATCCATAAACATGATCAAACCAAATATATCTTTTACCAGAAGAGATTAAAAGAGGCTTAGCCGCGCATCACAATGATAGACCTCATATTCGATCTGCTATACTTGTTGAATGTTGAATAAAGAATAAATGATGGCTCAATAAAAGTGTCGGCTGAATTAATTCCCTCTTCTCTGTGTTTCTGTCTTGTCGAATGAGAATGCCAAAAGTGGCGGCTGAATAATATTAAAAATGGGGTCCTCTTCTTTCTTATCTGTCGATGTATATATATCCCACAAGGGTTAAAACCCTTTTTCTTTTCTTTTGCTTCACGTCCCAAAAAAAACAGGCCAAAGGCCTTTCTTTTACTTTTGTCGCTGCGTCCAAGTCTTAAGCCAAAAGAAGTCCACCAGGCCTTTTTTCTCATTTAATAAATTTGAGCCCAATTCCTAAATAATAAGCCAAACCATGAGCCGGCTGTTCCAGCAGATAAACGCATGAGTTTAATCCAGCTTTTTGTCCCATTTATGACTTAAAAGTGTAGCTTTCTCTTTTCTCTTTCCGTGGCCTTTTGAATCACTTAAAACGGAGCTCGGACGAAGAAATTATGACCAAAATAGTGCAACAACGTCCAAATCTCTTATGTCTTTATATTAAACTTGTAATATCACCAAGTTTAGCTCCTTTGTGCGCATAGCCTACATAATCACAAAACACCTCAAAGTACATGTATAGCAACGAATAATAATGCAATAATGCGTAATTAACATACTATGAGGTGTATGTAAAATACACCGATCAAACCTCTACCTTCACTTCAGGCTTACTTGCAGGGGAGTATCCTGAGCATTCACTACACCATTAGTAGCCTGATTTTCACACTTAGTTTCTTTAACCTTAGAACCATATTCCATAACAGGGTATTGAAATTCTTCTAATCCTGTGTGTTCTAGGTTTTTCTGGTGGAGCATGCATTCCTCTAAGAGGAGGTGGAACAGAACTATACCCTAGCCCAGATTTAGCTTTATGATGAGACGAAAAGTGTACCGCTTTTCGGGGGTCATTTAAGCCCGAAATCGTATTTATTTAAACAAATATTGCCCTAAATCGTTCCTTTTGTCAATTTAGGTGTTTTGGAGAAGAAATGTGGAAAAGGATGCATTTTGAACGTTTTTGGAGCGTAAAAGTGAAGAATTCGACAAAGTGCCAAAAGCTGCTTGAAAAGTGGAGGTGACGGCGTCAGGCTTACACGAGACGGCGTCAGCCCTTGACGCGCCAGAACATGATTTTTGGGATTTACACGAGATGGCATCAAGAAGGCCATCCGGGAACCCTAGTGGCGGCGAGGTGACGGCGTCACCCCCTAGAACGTGATGCCGTCAGACCCCTAAACTCTATATATAGAATTGTATTTTTCATTCTTTGTGTGCAACTTTGTGAGGAGAAACCCTAAAGACGAATCTTACTGTATTTTTAAGGGTTCCAAACCCTTGGATCTCCCATGTTCAATTGAAGATAAGTATCCATTCAATCATTTAATATGTCTATGTATTGTGTGATTTTATCTTTGTCTTGTCTTTTATTTAACATGCTAGGCTAGATCTCTCTTGTGTTTGCTTAGATCTAATGAAACCTAACTATTGATTATTGGTTGATTGATGTGTTGTTGATTGTTGGGATGATTGTTTCATCGATGTTAGGCCTAAAAAAACTAGCTAAACTCTTATATGTAACCTGCTAGACGTCTTAGGAAACATGTAGTCAATGTGTACTAGGCTATTAAGGTAGTATTTAATGCATGAGCCACTGTTTATAATCCCTATGATTGGGTGCTTTACGCATCGTTGTAGGAGGAGATAAGAGCTCATAGGATTGGAAAGTTATGTACGCCACCCCATGAATGTTAAGGAATACACCCTTCATCCACACAATTAATATACGCATTAATCAACCGGTAAAAGATAGTTAGGGAGTAAGGAAATCTAAGTAAACACATCTTCTCCCCATATTGTTCACAACCTTAGTTAATTAGATATTTTATTTTATTTTGCAATTGTAGTTATTTGGGTTAGTTGGCTAGCAACTAATTCCGCCCTCTCCTTCAAAACCGAGATTTTACTTGCTTTCCATAAAATATAAAAATACAAAAAGAATCATCCCTCACCTTTAGACCTAATTAGAGTAGTTCTTTAATCCTAACGAACACTATTCCCTGTGGAGAACGATCAATCCCCTGTACTTACCACTTCACTATACTACACCGGTCAGGTACACTGCCTGCGGGGATTGTAAGCTTCTCGAGATCCCTCGAGAGGTAAAACCCCAGTGTGTGAGCGTAATCTCATGCATCAAAGTTTTTGGCGCCGCTTCCGGGGAATAGTTATTGTTTAGGTTGATTTTCTATTTTATTAGGTCTACTCACTAGATTCCTTTCTAGTGAGATTTTTTATTTTCTTTTTCTATGATTTTCTTTAGTCTATCTTATTTCTTCGTGTTTTTGTTCGTAACCATACCATCCGATGTAATGGAAGGTGGTAATATCCTTGATCCCAACAACCCACCACCACAACCAAACCATCCTCCTAGAGCACGCACATTAGGAGAGTACTCCCGTCCTAGCCACCAAGGCTATCGTAACACCATTGAGCTCACTCAAGGAGCCAATGTCACACCCTTGTGATTCGACACCATCCGGTTGGTGCAAAGCGGATGCGCATTCCATGGACTTCGTTCCGAAGATCCCAATCAACATCTCAAGGACTTTCTCAAAATCGTTGATTCTATCGACCTTGATGCTGCCACTCGAGAGACGACCCGATTGCGTCTCTTCCAATTCTCTTTGCGGGACCAAGCTAGTCAATGGCTTGAGCGTCTTCCCGTAGGATCCATCACCTCTTGGGATGATCTCACCACTCGTTTCCTTGCTCAATTTTTCCCACCGGGAAGAACTACCAAGCTTAGGAATGATATCTTGATGTTCCAACAACGTCAAGGCGAAACCCTCTACGAGGCATGGACTCGATTCAAGGACTTACTCCAAAAAGTCCCTCACCACGGTATTGATCTTTGGCTCCAAGTCCAAATCTTTTACGATCATATCAATCTTTCCACAGGGCAAACCATTGACCAAGCGGCCGGTGGTAAGCTACGTGATCTAAGTGCGGAACAATCATGGGATCTCCTAGAAGACCTTGCTCTTTATGACAACGAAAGTTGGAATGATCCCCGTGATTTGACTAAAACGGTCAAGGCAATATCTTTGCCCTCGAACAATTCAAGCACTTCCGACCGTATGATCATAGAACTTGAGGACCAAGTCAAGTTTCTCATGAAATCCTACGAGGCTCCTAAATCTTCAAGCCAAGTGAACAAAATCACTTCTTCGTACGAATTATGTAGTGGTCCCCACGACACTCGTGATTGCATGGAACTCCTCGAAACAGCTTTTGCGGACTACGCATCCTCGCGTACCGACAGAGCGGGAGACAAGTGGTACACTTTCAAACCCGAGCCAAACCCTTATGGTGATTCATACAACCCCTCATGGAGAAATCACCCAAACCTTAGGTGGAAACAAAACCAAAACGCTTAACAAAACAACTCTTCCCACCCACCTAATCGTTTCCAATCAAGCGTGTTGAGGCAACATGATCAAGATCTCCTAATGTTTTGATAATGACAAATAAACCTTCGAAACACTCAAAACGTCAAACGGTAGCCTAAATTCGCCAAAAGCATAAGTGCTGCTGGCGCGCTGACGCCCCGGGGACGCGCCAGGAATCTGTATGTTTTTGGTGAGTTTTCAAAGTCGGCTTTCCCCTTACCCGAAAAATGTGGATCTTTCAATTCATGTATGAATATGTTATATGCTTAATTGAAAACACTCGAAACGAGTTTTGAGATTTGAGAGATCCATTTTCTAAAACACCCACTTACGGGAAAACGCCAACTCAAGTTTTCTAACACTCGCCTCTAGCCAAGGCTTTTATAAACTTAGGGAGCTTATATATTTCACGTAACAACACGTGAAAGCATCCATAGGATCATATCCCGTACTTACGTCTTCTCTAATCACGTAACGGGTTTACTCCCTTATTGGTCAAACAAAGTCAAAGGTCACTTTGCGTAAACGCATCCTTTCCCACTTGGGTTATGCTTTACATATGGCAAAGCACTTAACTTGTTTGTACCAAAGTGTTAGTTGAGAACGTCGAGTCGTGGAAAGTCACAAGATATGAAATTATGGATTCTCGACGTGTCGTTACTTGGGTATATAAGTAACCTATGAATTTTCTCAACTTATAATCTTAATTGTCAAACACTTTTCTTCTTAATGACAATTAGATTATTTACTAATCTTCTCTTTATTTCCTTAATTATTTTCATAATCTTCTTCTTCTACAAATTACCATTTTTCCATCAAAACCACCTTCAACCAAAACCACTCACTTCAAAACCATTTACATCCAAAACCATCAAACCCAATACCATCTACTTCAAAACCACTTCCTACAAAACCACTAAACTCAAAACCATCAAACTCAAAACCACTCTTCCAAACCCTAAACCACCATACACCTCTTCCTAATACACTCTTACATATTCCCTTACACACATCACACTTTTGTACCTTCTTGTCCCCTACACATACTCCCACACATTTTCAAATTACACACACTCCCCTCACATAGACTCTTCACACACACTTACACACTTCACACAAACTCCCACACAAATTCAAATACACACACTACCAATTCAAATTACACACACTACTCACATACCCACTTTACATTCAAATTACACACACTTCCCTCACAACCCAACTTTACACACACTTACATATTTCACCCTATACTTTCAAACACAACCCTTTCTCTCCAAGAAAGGAATATTCCTTTGGAATATCTCCTTTAACCCAACCATGGTTCACCTCTTTCAACCATGGTTAACCTCCATCACTTAACCTTCTCAACCCAACCATGGTTCATCCTTCAACCATGGTTAACCTACATCACTTCATCTTCTCAATGATTAACCTTCAACCTAACCTTGGTTAACCTACTTCATCACTTAACCCTCTTCACCTAACCATGGTTACCTCTCTGCACTTAACCCATTTCACATTTAACCATGGTTAACCTTCTAAACCCTTAACCTAACCTTAACCCTTCCCTTGTGGAATATTCCATGGCATATTCTCTTCTCACTTATGCCATGTGAGGAATTACACTTACTGTAGGAAATAACCTTCTTGATTGTGTGGATCTATTCGGGTGGCCTTGGATCTTGAAAGATCAAGAACTCCATGGAGTTAGTTTGTAGAGAGAAGTTAGAGAGAGTGGGAGACTCTTGAGAGAGAAAATCTGTATGTTAGATTAAATGTGTGAAGAGTTCCAACCCTTCCCAAGTGTGGGAAGGGGTATTTATACTTCTACTATTTGGTGCCCCTAGTGGGCTGTGGAGTGAGCTGACAGTGGGGAAAGCCCCGACCCACTCCACAAATATAAATACGACTAAGCTAATACTAATATTACTAATAATACTAAACTAATATATATAAGCCTACGAGCTATATAAATGCTAATTAGATGCTCGGGGTGACCGAACCTTCATATGAATATTTATATTCCTAACAATCTCCCCCTAAGGGAGGTCACCCCGGAAATAATAACTTGAATTCTAGCATTTTGTCTTCTGAAGATGTCTTCATAGCTCGTAGTCTTTGATTCTTCAAAGTCTTGTATCTTTGTGTTTTCAGCAGTGATCTTGTGATGACCTTTCTTTGTCTTGGATGATCTTTGAGTATTCTTCGACTTTATCATCCAACATTTGTTTCCAAGTCATCTTTCAGGAGTATGTTTCCATGTGATGTGTTATTCTTTGAGCCGACATACTCACACTATTTGGTGTCATGATCTTTAGCATCAGAGTTTGCAGAAGCCGTGATAAAGGTCTTTTAAGTTGATCATGACTTCTTTGATTAAGATGATGTAGTGTGAACATGTGGTAGAGGATTGGCATCTTTACTGCAACCAGCTACAACCGCATTCAGCTGCAACTTCAATCAGCTACAACCGCAAACAGCTGCAACAGCAATCAGCTACAATCGCCAGAAGTTCCTGCATACGACAGTTAGCAATAAAACGTCCGGTACTTACAGGTTCGGACTTCGAGATTGTTAACAGCATAGTGTGAAAACTCTCTCTAATCCTTACCAAGACCGTTCCTAATCGAAAACCCACAGAGGGCTTTTTAAGATCGAACCGTAGCACATCAACGATTAGGTGAGTCGCTGGAGATCACTCCACGACTGTAGATCGTTTGAAACCGCCGCGATTACTAAGCGTAATCCCCAGGGAATTACCGAAGTGACCTGCTTTCAGGGCTGCTTGATGTTGACCCTGGCAGGAATTTCCATTCAATCATTGAGAATTACATTTGTAAATTCTCTCATAAATGTTCTGGCAGATTGCAAAGATCTGCGTAGGACTCATAAGTTTACAACTGGTGTCCTTAATGATGAACACCCAGTGTAGAAATAATTCGTGTTCCTATGAGATCTTTTTATGCATCTCGTGGCTCTAGACTCAATAGTGCGCTTTGGTTTCGTGAGCGGAGGCTGGAGAGAACTGCCACCTATTCAATATCATCTAACTCGGAGTGAGAGAGACGATAGGAATGTATTGAACTCCGTGACAATTGAAACAAGAATCCTTTGAGGGACCTTGAGTGGCTAGGGAGGGTTGTGCAGCGTATCACTGGGTCCATGATACTTTGTCTTCAATGCCAGCAATCAACTAAGTGATTCTGACAGCATATGTATTGACCCGGTTTCTGCCTAAGTTGTAAGAAGGGCTATTTCTTTTCACCCTTTCTCTTTACAATTCTTTTTCATTCTTCAACCCCTTCAGTGCTTACCGAGACTTCATAACTAACACCTTGTTGGGTTTGTTCCAGTGTTAGCTCCATCTCAGTCGGCACTCTTCCCTAATTCACATTTCTCCTTTTTTAATCATACCTAAGGACTTCTACACTAACTAGTGGATTGTCCCTGGGTAGATCCCTCCGGCTCTGGCGGGATCGTGGGAACTTGAGCCTAACCTAACCATCCTTATAACTCCATACATTAGTTAAAATGGTAGGTCTTTGGTATTCATCCACGATTGCCAAACCAAATCTTTGAAAAATCTCTCAAAGCGTTCATGATTCTGAAACACATTTTTGTAAACACTTGAGAGTTTTATATTTTTTCAAATGCTCCCCCTCAACATGTGCTCGGTTGATTGTTTTATAAATTTGCACATGTTAGGTAGAGCTCGCACTTTTTGAATTGATCAACTTTCAGTGAACATGACCGATTCGAGACACGCTTACATTACTAGTTAGACTAGCTTGAAATTATTACCCGGCCTGGTCAAGTCCACAGAAAGTTTCTCGAAACGGTACACTCTACTCAGACACATCCTTTTCGAGACACGCTTACATCACTAGTTAGACTAGCTTGAAATTATTACCCGGCCAGGATATGTCCTTTCGATTCATGACAGTATATGTTTCGTCAATTCATTTGTTAAGTCTGAGCCGTGCTCACATAAGATGCATGCCAAAACCTTTTTGACAATTCGCTCCCCCTCAATATGTGCATCGATATACGAAAGAGTTTAGCACATATGGGAGAGCCTAACGTTTAAGTCCAAAACATCACATTTTCATCAGGTTTCATATTTAAATCACATTCTCTCCCCCGATCAAAAATTTCAAACCTTTTGAGATTTGTGATCCCAATTGATTTAAATAATTTAGAAAACATGGGAGAAAATGTGGTCAGGTTTAACATGTTCTGATGATGAAACATACTTTGCTCCCCCTTAATCTAAGAGGGAGATTCACTGCTCATTTTGCACAAGTTGACATTGATGATGGTGTTGTTGTTGTTGTTGTTGCTGCTGCCGATGTTGTTGTCGTGGTGAATTCCGAGCCAATCAATAGAGTTTGAACGTCTGATCAAATGGTTAGAATGGGAACTGGCACATTCATTTTGGCTATGGAATCTGCATAAGAATATCAACACAGATATACATACATACAGATACACTATTCCTAAATAGCTACCCTTCAGCAGCTTGCCACATTATAATACCAAGTTCATCTTATAATCAAACCCCAATCAGGAACTACGTCAAACCACTATCTAGCATGAAGAGCAAATAGCAATCATGAACATGGCAATTCACACGAATTTCAATATTCAATTCAGGATCTTAGGAACATGATTCTAACATAATAGCAATCTACCTAAGCGAATCCTGAGAACATATGCACAATATCAACAACCATTAAGCAGCAGAGACAAACAACATTTGAAATTCATTCATTTAGATCATACAAATGCCAGTGGAGTATTCAAAAACATCAAACACAACTGGTTTTCTAACTTCTTTTAGGTTTTGAGTCTTAAAGCATTTTGGGGATTATACGAGGATACCAAAGTAACACAAATGAACCTTCTAGATACATAAAGCTAGGAAACTATAAGCAAATTGCCCATAATGTCCTAAACTTTCTAGCAACTAACACACTTGGTCATTTGATATATTTAAGCAAGATCCTCTTCAACTAATTCCCCATTAACTACAAAACCTTTTCTAACAAGTATGATTTAACCAATAAATCCGTTTGATGATATAAAATTTGAATTCACTCTCCCCCTCAATCAATGACCCGTATTCTAGTTGAACCTCAACTAAAATCACGCTCAACCCCACAACTCATCAAACAAGAACTGTCATGAGGTTGTGTAGTCGTTGATTGAGTGACAAATTTTATGCATAATCCAAGTATAAACAAATTTCATACAACACATATTCACCAAGTGTCTCACAAATAATTTTCAGAAGAATCATAGAATGAAAACTATTTGTATGCAAAGAAGACTTCTCTTCTTTTTCAAGAAATGATGCACTGAAACGTACATCAGATCGAAGAAAGATGGATATAAAGTAATCCATGCCCAGGTGAACATCACCCAGTTGGAGGAACAGCCGTCTTTTTGGCGACGTGCTTTCCCCAGTTTGAAGCGCGGGTTGCTATCTAAAGTAATAGCAAGCCATTTAGACATGTTTTAACAATCCATTTTAACTTCTGCTCGAGCTTCATTTAAAGACCCGTGCCATTATTGAATGACATTTCTAAGTCCGTAAATGTTATCGATAAACAGAAGACATGCCTAGGTGAAACTATTTTTGGTATTTTCTAATTTTTCAATTTTTATGGGTTTTTCTGATTTTAAGTTTCTCTATTTACAATTAGCAAGATTTCTATAAATCTATTTACAAGATGGCATAAAATATGAACAAGTATATATATACAAGGATACGAACCAGAAACCATTACTCCTCAGCATTCTGAATCTTCTCCGCATTCATCACTTGACTTGCTGAAGAGCAATGTGAGCACTTTCAATCAGGGAATGATTCTGGCTCAACACTCCCCCCTAATTAGTGCTCTCCCCCAATCTGACAACCTTTCTGATGAACACCCATAATAGGAAGAAGACTTTGGATGAACGCCCGAAATATGAAGAAGTCTTTTGATAACCAAATGCATGCCGTCTTTAATCTTCTAACACTCCCGTCCTAGAGTGACGCCGTCAAAAACCTTAGGCATCTTTTCGGTAGTTTAAGTTGAGCTTCAACTGAAATCTAGCTTAACCTCACAACTCATCAAACAAGAACTGTCATGAGGTTAAACTAAACCACAAATTTAAGCCCGGTAACAACTTGATTTCAGCTTAACCTCACAACTCATCAAACAAGAACTGTCATGAGATTAGGTTAAAATCAAGTTGGACCTACCCTTAAACTACAGAACAACTTGAATCTAACTTAACTCCACAACTCATCAAACAAGAACTGTCATGGGATTAAGTTAAATATCAAGTTGTAAGAAAAGAGCTCAACATTTTTGAATGTAGAGAAGACTGAAGACTCGACCTTCTTCAAGATTGCCCAATGTGGAGGAACAGAATACCAATCATCTTCATCTCACCCAATGCCTTCCAGTAACCTTACATGTAACCCATCAGCCCGCAGCATACACATGAGAAGATAACTCCCAACAGAGAATGAAGAATAGACTGACGACTCGACCTTCTTCAGTCTTTAGTATAACACCAAAGTAACAAGTTGAACCACTGATCATCTATAGAATGTATCCATCCTTGGATATTAAGCCCTGATCACGTGAACCTGTTGTGCGTCCTTGATGTACACATTCTCTCTCCCCTGATGGTTACGATTAATCAGCCCATGACGTAACAGTGAAACGATAATACCAAGGTAACAAGTTGAACCACTGATCATCTACAGTATTTATCCATCCTGGATATTAAGCCCTGATCACGTGAACCTGTTGTGCGTCCTTGGTGTACACATTTCTCTCCCCCATGATGGTTACGATTAATCGGAATCATCATCATGATGTGTACATGTAGCCTGATGACGTATACTTGAAGCATTGACTAGAAACCCATTGTTGCTGATAACCCGTGAGACTTTGTCGATTAGCATTCCATGACCATGTTCTTCAACACCTTGATAGACGGAAGAAGTAGTGTTGGAGAAACATGGTTTGCACGACTCCTGAACTGACGTATTCAGGAGTCGTATGACCATTTCTCAATCATCAACTAACATGTAGATTAATATTCACCCTTTCCCCCCCTCAAAAATTGCATATGTCTGCCAACTGCAATTTTTGATGATTGAACTCGTGAATATGAATACCATCAATGGTAAGTAGCTCCACTTGACGGTTCTTGAAGACTAACATGTTGTTTATTCACCCTTTCCCCCCCTCAAAAATTGCATATGCCTGTCAACTGCAATTTTTGATTGAATATGTGAATAAAAGAATACTCCAATATGCGCCGATCCACTTGAAGATTGAATAAGCACGGAAAGAGCATGAATCTTGTTGATGAGAATGGCCATTAATAAGAAGACTCCTCTTCTTTTGAAGATAAAGTGCACTCAAGCGTACACTTTTCTTTTCTTTGAAGAATGAGGCCTGAACTGATGTATTCAGACGTCATCATGTTGAAGAACGAGGCTTGAACTGCTGTGTTCAAACGTCATAATGATGAAGACCGAGGCCTGCACTGATGTGTGCAGACGTCATTTAATGAAGAACGAGGCTTGAACTGCTGTGTTCAAACGTCATCTGATGAAGAGCGAGGCCTGCACTGACTTGTACAGACGTCATCATCTCTCTCTTTATAACTTCTCTCATCTAACTCGTTACCAACCCCATTATCATTTTGTCGGCTTGAAATCGCGACCACTGATGGAGAAACCCAATATGATGAACTTGAAACTGAAGTAATATAACCCGAACTTGTGACTTAAACTTGTACTAATGCGTGACAAAGAGCGGTGTAGAGACTTCGTGCAACATCGAATCCCTAAGTACTCTATACTCTTCAACCAACCAACCATCAAGTATAAGACGTACATCACCTCTTGGATATCCACAACTTCGTGTGACACTGAGCACTACAACGTGACTCCTTAAAGTGATAGTTATTTTGTAATAGGGAGAAAGAAAAAATAACTAGATATCCAAGTCCTTGTCATTGTATTGAAAGCTCGAACAAGGATCTCGAAGTATCTTCATCCAACCTCCCCGATATCTTCAGATGCTAAGTACACGCACCCATGAAATTTCACTTCAGCCTCAAATAAATAATACTGAACTAACGCCGTAGTCACATCTTGTGGTTAATGCCCAAATCTAGCCCTTTTTGATGCTTTAACTGAACTTTGATAATGGTTTTAACCCGATCATGGTAAAGAGCGCATAGTCCATCATCACGGAATTTTACAAATCTATGATTTAAACCGAGAAATAAGTTCTTTCGCGGGATTTTACAAAATCAAGAAGAAACCGTGAGAGAGTAACTGATTGAATGTGGCGTGACTGATTTGGTAATGGTGAACATCAGTTTGGGATAAGAATAATTCGTGAGAATTACAGATCACATCACAACTTCTAAAACCTTTGGCCAACAAACCAACCTTGAACCCCGATTAGTGACCACTTGATGAAGGAAACCCGATATACCAGTACTGAAACCAGAAGAATAAATCCCCAAATTTGTTACTTAAGCTTGCCCTAATGTTGGAAGAACGGTGTAGAGAATTAATGCTCCAAGCAGATCTCTAAGTGCTCAATACCCAACCAAAGTATGAGACATTAACACCTCTTGCGATTATCGACATCGTCATTGACGTGTGACACTGAGTATTCCAATACCTCTTAAGTGATAGTTACCCCGACAGCTGGTAACTAGATAACCCAAGTCTTCAACTTAAAATTTAAGCTCGAGCAAGTTATCATTGAAAGTCATGCATCCAACCAACCCCGACTTCAAGATAAAATAAGTAGACGCCCTCGAGAACTACAACTTCAATCACAAATAAAGAATACCAGATTAACTTCGTGGTCATCTTGTGCTGTTGACTAGTCAGAAAGGAAAAGAAACATGCGCAAATTCTTAGAAGAGCCCATGACTCATAGTCAGTCCTATCAAACAAAGCAGTCTGATCCAGCTACTTGGATGTGAAATAGTTGTCGTACTGTGTACAGGATTTTACAGTTCTTGAGATTTATCTGAGAAATAAATTCAAGAACTAACTGCACAACAGTAAGTATCAAACTGCTGTAGACAGAACCACTGAATCCTGAATCGCTACGATCTGACCCGCTGTAACCGACACTGCTAAGATTCAAACCGCTGGAGACTGAACCGATACGATCTGACCCGCTGTAACCGGAACCGCTAAAATTCACATCGCTGGGGACGGAACTTCTAGGAAACTTGCGATAATTCTCCCCCTCAAAAAGGACATGGAATGACCTTTTTGCCAAAGCTGAGAGTCCGTGATGTTTGTGAATTTGACAGGCACAAAACATGGAAAGAGACAAATGAAACTACTGCAACGAAGATGGTGATTAAGACTCTCTTGTAGTAACCCCTTGCTTTCCTCATCATCAATGGTTTAGTAGATTAACAATTCATTGAAGCTCGTATTATGCCAAAACCGCTTGATGAAATGCATATGACTTTAAAGTGAGTAAAAGGTTAAAACATGTCTCCAAACAAATCACCTCTTGTCTTTAAGCCTGACTAACTCTTGAGAAGATCTTGAACAACAATCCCATTAGAAGCTTGAGAAACAACAATCACTTGATGAAGCTTGATAAAGAACAAGTCAGCGACTTAAACTTGCACTAAATTATGAATTAGAACCTATATTGAGCACAACAACGTAACTCCTTTAGATATAGGTAGTGATATATACCCAACCTTCCATCCTTAATTGTATACATTCACTTCGTGAACATCCAAGTCTACTCACCTTAAATTGCAAATTGTGATTTAGAACCTATATTGAGCACAACAACGTAACTCCTTTAAATATAGGTAGTGATATATACCCAACCTTCCATCCTTTATTGTATATATCCACTTCTTGAACATCCAGGTCTAATCACCTGAAATACGCTTGAGCAAGGGTCAACAAACATCATGCATCCATCCACCCCGAGATGTTTGTGACACTAAGTACACCAACCCGTGAATTAACAAACCAACCAAGTTACCATAATTTCCCAATTCCTGCTGATCTTGAAGCACAAACTTATCCCGGAAAAGCAGTCAAACCCCGTAAGTTTCATAATGTCTACATTCAAGTCTAGCCTACTTGTCCAATATTAATTTCACGGGATTTTACAGCTCTTGAGATTTAAACCGAGAAATCGAATCTTTCGCGGGATTTTCTAAAATCTACAAGAGAAACCGTGAAATCAACCTGAATACCCAAGAGTGAGGTGCAAAACCAATCTTCGAAATTCAAGTCACAGAAGTCAAATCACAACTTGATCAAATCGCAACAAGTCGAGTCACAGATTGTCAAATTGTAACAAGTCAGATTGCAATCAACCAAGTCACAATAAGTCAAATCGCAAGTGTCAACTCGCAACGTCATATCGTAACTGGTTAAATCGCAATCCGTCAAGTCGCAACACGTCAAAGCGTAACTTGACAAATAGCAATTAAACAAATTGTAATTCATCAGCTATAACTCAAATTGCAAAAAAATCAAATTGCAGGTTCACTCAAGTCATAGGCACTAATAGAACTATGCTGACAAATCCCCATCTCTGTAATATCGATGACATTCATAAACCCAAATACTAACCGTGATGTGTGTATCTTCGTGAGAATAATGACCGAAATACCATTTCTTTTAGTCAACAATAAAAAATTAACACCATGTACAAAGAATACATTTGTTAATTATTTTTAAAATATGTTAACCAATTTCAGATTCTTGCATCATTCGGTCCAAGTTAAAACCATTTCCAATCATCCTTGTGATTACAATCAATAAACCTTAAGTCCATCATGTTCAAGCCCAACATACTTGCTTGGTCCAACTCAATAATAGTCCAAGTAATTGTTGTATCATTTCCAGCGCCTAACATTCAACCCATCACAAATTCGAAGCCCATAACAAATAATAACCCACTTTCTAATGCAAATAAGATCCGGCCTCTTAAGTGAAACATGATTTCCACAAGACACTGATAAAAGAACACACTTAACCATAAATTTACACCATTTGTAAACCCTAATCCACTTTCACAAACAATCCGCCCCCTTTTCTCCTTCCTTTACCTCAGCCACCAACAATACTAACCTTAACCCTAATTGTCCGGATCTATAAGTCACTCGGCCCATGTATTGAAATAACATCCGATCCAAGTCACCCATTACCCTAATACTTCGGGTATTTAAATCCCACTTAACACAAATCCAAACCCTAATCACATTACATCATAATCATACGCCTCCTTGCTATTCTCCTCAAACGCAGTAACTAATAACATCACGAACCCTAATCTCTTTCAAGATTTTAAATCACATCTCACAGCCACTTGAGAGGTCACGGGTAAGTGATAATTTGTGGTAGTGTTTTGTTTTTTTTAGAGAACGAATCAAAGTCAGATTATAACATAGTTGTTATAAATCTTTCTTTTACATTCGGATATAAACAAGAAGCTAAGCTTCAAAAATTGATCAGTGATGGTATTTATTGAACCGAATAGCAAGAAAGGTGATAACACAAAATGTTATAGACCTTTTCTTGAAGATTAATTCGGATAAAAAAATGAGTATAAACTCATCACAAATCAATGATGATTATCTTTCTTTCGATATGATCGACCTTTAAAGGTTTGATATTGCTTTGAGTTATACGAAAGACAAGAAACTGAGATTTTTGTAATTAGTCTTCTTCATTTGGATTCGTGTAGGGTAATGGAGATGGGATTAGCTGAATTGATGTAGGATTAGTTGAAGTTGGTTGTAATTTAATGTTGTGTCCGAGTTAATTGTTGTGAATTTGTTGGGTGATAAAAGTTATGATTTGTATCGAATGCATTTGATTCATTCACAGTGATTGCTTCTTTCATTTTGATATCTCGTTGTCCACATTTGACCTGTTGATTATTGTGGGACTAGAATATCACCTAGTTGTAGCTGTATAGACAAAAGACTTTAGCAACCAGTTGTAGATTAGGTTTAAGGTTGTGTCATTGTTGTTTGTAGTTATCGGTTGACCGTTTGACCAAGTGACAAACAAACCAAGTCGATGAAATGGTACACAAACCGCATGGGTGTGGAACACACAAACCGAGTCTGTGTAAAACACACAACCCGAGTCCGTGGATAAACAGACAAACCGCATACACCTTGTACACAAACCGAGTTCGTGATGAAATGGACAAACCGAGTTCATGATATTATGGACAAACCGAGTTCAGGGTTAAACAGACAAACCGAGTCTGTGAGCCAATAGACAAACCGCGTCATAGACAAACCGCGTTTGACCAGTCAACCCTGTCACTTTCGTACTTTTCCTTAAAAACCGGATCTGTGTTTGTGTATTTCTCATTCATGACAAACCGCATTCAAGAATTTCATCCTTCTAACACTAGCAGTAACCAAGTACATCATTAACAACACCAACACATGTATTCGGCAAAGTCCATAAAAATCACTCACAAAAAACTTTCACAAGCCAGGCCACGAATTGGTTAAAGATAACCAATACCACTTAGTAAGATCAACCAACAGATAACAAATAAGAGTGAATGATATACGGATCCAACAAAAACAATGAACATAAGCCCACGATCAAACACAATGAACATAGGCCCACTGTGAAATGAAGCACATAAATCAGTGTATACTAAATGAGAACCAAAAGTTGAGTAAAACAATTTGTACACAGATATTCGAACCAAGAAGATTGAAACCAACACACAATCAAACCGAGTTAAACCATTGACCACAGATTTGACCAAGATGAAACCATGGCTCTTGATACCAATTGTAGGAAATAACCTTCTTGATTGTGTGGATCTATTCGGGTGGCCTTGGATCTTGAAAGATCAAGAACTCCATGGAGTTAGTTTGTAGAGAGAAGTTAGAGAGAGTGGGAGACTCTTGAGAGAGAAAATCTGTATGTTAGATTAAATGTGTGAAGAGTTCCAACCCTTCCCAAGTGTGGGAAGGGGTATTTATACTTCTACTATTTGGTGCCCCTAGTGGGCTGTGGAGTGAGCTGACAGTGGGGAAAGCCCCGACCCACTCCACAAATATAAATACGACTAAGCTAATACTAATATTACTAATAATACTAAACTAATATATATAAGCCTACGAGCTATATAAATGCTAATTAGATGCTCGGGGTGACCGAACCTTCATATGAATATTTATATTCCTAACACTTACACCCCTTCCAAATTACCCTTTCTATCCTTAAACCCTTGGTAATTTGTTTTCTCTTTATCTACTTCACAAAATGTTTTTCAAATTGCCTATTTGAGTTGGTAAACCATAGATTGATTAATGATAAGGTTTAGTGTGAAGTATAATTGGGGGTTTAGCAAGGTATGGTATTTACAAGGACCAAATCTCAACATTTGGGAAAATTGTTTCAGGGTCCTGGTGCGCTGTCCCGCGCGTTGACGCGCGGGCAACGAGCCAGTCTCGTAAAACTTTTCCCAAATTTGGGATTTGGCCTGTAAATACCACCCTTGCCTCTTGTATTCCTCACCCTTGCCATTATTCTTTCTCTCTACATTCTTTCTCTCAAAACACTATCTTTCTCTCTCAAATCTCTCTATCTCTAATCAAGTGTTCTTGATTATCATATCACATCGTTGAAAGAACACTTCTTCTTTGCAAGGGAAGAATCACAAGAACTTAGTCCACTCTTGTGATTGTGTCAAGGGTCTTCTTCTTATACCCTTTCTATTACAATCGAGTCTCTAAGTTAGGTTAGGACTTGGTTGAACAAACATTCAATCTCTTATTCATTTGTTTGTACGGGAAGTCTTGTGTCTTTGTGACCAAGCCTAGATCATTGGGGATCTAGTTGGGGTTTGATACTTCCGGGTGGAAGTTTTGGTAGAGGTCTTGGTGACCAAGGTTAAGTCGAGTCACAAGGTTCTTTTGGGTGGATTCCGAGGGTGGAATACCGTTGGGGAGTAGCTCTTTCTTTGTGAGCACCAATATTGTTGAGTATTGGTGGAGTGAAGTTGTAACGGTTTATAGTCCACCGAAAGGATTATACTAGATTAATAGTATCGGTGTCGTGGATTCGCAACTGGACGTACGGATGGTATAAACCCCCCATCCGGAACCGGTATATATCGTGGTGTCACTTTATCGCTTTATATACTTGTGCTTGTGTTTGTGATAGTGGTTGTTCTTGTCTAAACCACTTGGTGTTCTTCTTGGCTTAAAGTTTTTAAACATATAAAAAGCCGAAGAAACCGTATTCACCCCCCTCTACGGTTCTACAATTGGTATCAGAGCGGTATACTCAAGTTTTTGAGCGTTAAAACCTTCCCGAGAAGTCGTTTTTAAGTCAAAAACTTCTTTTCCAAAAATCTAAAATCCTAACTAAGATTTTTGGTAAAGTTGAGTATAGATCCATGGCTCAAGAGAACTACGCGGAGGGGTGTTCTATGCAAAGACCACCTTTGTTGGAAACCGATGGGTTTTGTTTTTGGAAAACCCGATTTGAGACCTATGTAAGGTCCAAAGATCTTGACCTATGGGAGGTCATTCAAAATGGAAACTTTGTTTTCACAATGGTGGACCCGGAGACTAAGCTAATGGTTGAAACACCACTCTCCAAACTTAAAGAAGATGAATTAAAGAAGCTTGTCAAAAATGATGAAGCGAAGATGTTGATATACAATGCTCTACCTCGAAGGGAGTTCGAAAGAGTCCATGTATACAAGACCGCCAAGGAGATTTGGCACTCTCTTATCATCACCCATTAAGGGAACTCTCAAGTTAAGGATTGCAAGATCGATCTTCTCATACAACAATATGAGAAGTTCTCGATCTCGGATGAAGAAACTATTGATAATGGTTACACAAGATTTAATGCTATTATCACTAGTCTCACGACTCTAGATCCAAGTTTTTGTAACAAAAATCATGTGAGAAAGTTTCTTCGTGCACTCCCAATAAAGTGGCGTCCAAAGGTAACGGCGATTGAAGAAGCTAAGAATTTAGCCGAACTACCTCTTGACGATCTCATCGGTAATCTCAAAGTTTATGAGATGATCCTTGAGAACGACAAGGTAAGTACCAAAGACAAGAAGGAGAAGGTTAAGTCTTTGGCTCTTAAGGCTAAAGCCACTAGTAGTCAAGCTAGTGATGATAGCGATGATCAAGATGGTGGCAATGAAGAAGATGAAATGGACGATGAAGAATACAACCTCATGGCTAGGAACTTTCGAAGATTCTTTAGAAGAGGTGGTAACTTTATGAAGGGAAATAGATTTGCTAACCGGGGAAACATAGGAAGAAATAATTTTGATGAAAGAGACAACTTTGGTGTAAGTCGCGGTAATGACAACAATGTTGGTAAAAGCTCAAGGCGAACTCAAGGATGCTACGATTGTGGTGAGAAGGGTCATTTTATAAATGAATGTCCTAAGCCCAAAATGAACAAGGCATTCGTTGGTGGATCATGGAGTGATAGCGAAGAAGAAGATCAACCAACAAATGAAGTCACTTGTCTCATGGCGCAAGAAAAACTTGAGGTACCTCTAAACTCTTCTTCTTCTTTTAAAAATTTAGATATTATTGACTTGCAAAAGGAGAATGAGAAGCTAAACAAGTTCAACGATGACTTTAGAAAAAAATTTGAAATTGTTGTTAAAGAAAAACATCGTCTTGAACAAGAACAAATCAAATTTAATGAAACAATTAATGAACTTAAAAAGGAAGTAAAGACACTTAAGCATTGCAAAGAGGTTGTTGAACCTTGTAAAAGATGTGAGGAACTCACACTTGAGGTTAACTCTTTGAATGACAAAGTATCTAAACTTCAAAAGGATTCTTTGAGTTTCTCTAAATTTGTAAAGAGCACTCATGATTTAGAAGAAATAATAAGTCGTCAAAAAGTGTCCCAAGATAAGGAAGGTCTTGGATTTTCAAAACATGATCAAACATCTTCCATAAGTCTAACAAAACCAATAACTTTTGTAAAGGCCAAAGAAAGCGAGACTCCAAAAGTTTCCGAGTTTGACGTGCTGCCCGACGCGCCAACGCGCCAACAGCGCGCCAGAAGTCTGAGGAAAATTGAAGACTCGTCAATTGTTTATAACAAACCAATTAAACCTCAAACTCCTTTTGCAAACACTCGAGGTAATCAAGCTCCCATTAAAAGAATGGAAAACCCAAAACAAAGTTTTAACTCGGGTTTTCGAAATGGCCTTGGTTACACACAACCTCGAGTGCATAATCAACCACTTCTACCCACACCTAATATGAGACCTTCTACCTCTTACAACAAAAGTCCTTCATTTTATAATAATCAAAGGCGTAATTATTATCATAATCAAAGATCATCACAACATAATTACTACCAAAGAAGAAACAACTCATATTCAAACCAAACTTTCTTTAGACTACAAGGATACAACTATTATAGACCAAACTATCAAAGTCAAAATAGTTTTCAAAATAATCCTTGGTCCGCTTTCTCTAGTTTTGGTATTGAAAAGTTATGTGCGTTTCTTCAAGACCCAAGGATGTTTGACTTGGGAACTTTAAGTACTAACCAAAATGGACCCAAGAAACAATGGGTACCAAAAGCATGAGTTGTGTCATTGTTGTAGGTTTGTCTCAAAAGTGATCTACAACCGGACGAGTGGATAGTGGATAGTGGTTGCACTAAACACATGACCGGGAATAGAAGATTGTTCACGTCATACATGGAGTATAACGGCAATCAAGTCATTTTTAGAAGCAAACTTAACGGCAAAATTGTCGGCAAAGGTAATGTCCTTCATGGCTCCATAGAAATATCCAATGTTGAGCATGTTAGGGGTCTAAGCTTTAATTTGATTAGTGTGAGTCAATTAAGTGATGAAGATTGTGAGGTTAAATTTACTAAAGTAGATTGTACTATTAGTAAAAATGGTGTTGTGTTAGCTAAGGGTATTAGGAGAAACAACTTGTATACATGCAAGTTAGGTGATAATTCTAAGCAACACATTTGTCTTACGTCCATGGTGGACAACTCAACGCTTTGGCATAGGAGGTTAGGTCACGCCAATATGAGGTTAGTCCAAAACCTAGCTTCCAACGAGCTAGTACGAAATCTACCAAAGTTGAGTTTTGAAAGACATTATTGTGATACATGTCTAGGGAGTCAAAGGACAAGCAAGCAATAGAAATAAAAATGAAGTGTTAACTAATAGGGTTCTAGAGTTAGTTCACTTAGATTTTTGTATGATCCATCTCCAATCCAAAGCTATGGAGGAAACTTCTACACTTTGATGATTATAGATGACTATTCAAATTATACATGGGTCTTGTTCTTGGAAAATAAAGAAGTCGTTTTAAATAAATTTGACATCTTAAGAAAGAAACTAGAAAATCTACTTGATTGTTCAATTGATTCAATTAAAACAAATCATAGTAGTGAATTTGATAAGATGCAATTTGGAACCTTTTGTGAACAACATGGAATATCTTATAACTTATCGGGCCCGTTCACTTCTCAATCGCATGAGATTGTTGAAAGAACACATCGTAAGTTAAGAAAGATGAGTCGAGCTATGCTTGATGAACAATCCATTCCACAAAAGTTTTGGTGTCATGCCCTAGATACCGCGTGCTATATCTTTAATAGAGCTTACATAAGAAAGGTAATTAATAAAACTCCATATGAAATACTTAGGAATAGAAAACCTTCCCTAGAGTATTTTAGAGTTTTTGGTTGTAAAGTATTTATACTTAACACCAAAGAATACGTCACCAAATTCGACCCAAAGTCGTATGAAGGTGTCTTCTTAGGATACTCTCAAACAAGTAAAGCATACATAGTGCTTAATAAGGAAACAATGAGAATTGAGGAATCTCTCAACGTAACCTTTGATGAGAGCTTGCCCGAGCCTTCTACATCTCCTCCGGTTGAGGATGATGTGATCAACGAGCATATAGCTCGTGATCAAGAAAGGTCGCCAACATTGCAAGTTAATGTTTCGGATGACGGCAACCCTAAGGACGTAAGAGAAGCGAGGGGTCATCCCATTGAACAAGTCATTGGTGACTTGAACAAAAGGACACTTAGATCTCAAACTAAACAAAATTAGGAATTGGCATGACATTAAATAATCCAAATTATTTTGGGATAGGTCTAGATGATCATGGTGTACATGCATCTTAAGAGAACAATCTTTAAAAGTTAAACAATTTGGTTGTCAAATGCTCCTAGAGCTTATATGCTTATGTGACTAGGACTTGTGTGGAGGCATGGAAGGAAGAATTAATAGCTTCCGAGAAGAAAAATATGTATCAACTCATTATTCAATAAATGAGTGAGAACATTCTAAGATCCTACATGTCTATACTATGTGCTTGAACAAGAAAATTTAACACAAATTATCTTGATTTATCTTGATAAGTTTGATCATGTTAAATTTCCAAGATTAGATAAAATTTCTAAACACAATTCACACTTGTGTTAAATCTTGAATCTAATTCTACTTGTTCACCTTATGTGTTTGATATATGTTGCATGCTTGAATAAAATTGATCTATGATTCCCTCCTAATTGCTTGTGGCGTTTGCATGCATGTGATAGGGTGGTAACTAGCATAAGTTTCTAGTCCTTTCAACCTCAACTAGATACTAACTAAAACACTCATGTCACCTTGAATATCTCTTCCGAACACCATGTGAATTAAGCATATTAGTACATGATTTAGATAGGTTGAACATCTCATCAAGCATCTTAGTCCTTGATCATTGATTTCTTGACTACCTTTATGTTCAAAGAATCCTAACTACCTCCTAAGTTACCTATTTAAGTGATGATCTTGCTAGTTGTTCATGCACCAAACAATCCTTAAGCTCTAAAAATTACACTTAACAACACACTTCACTTAAAATGAATATGGAAGAGGAATATGTTGGATCATCATACCACTTCAATAATGGTAGAAGGATGATTACTAGAGAGGAGGAAGAAAGCATAAATTGGGATAGCATTGGTAGTGCCGAAGTCCCGATTGTTAAGGATTTTCTCAAACTTTCCTTTGTACAAGATGACATTTGGGGAAAGATAGAAGAAAAACTAGTCAAACCGGTTATGGATAATCACACTCTTGGGTGTGCATGCTGCTCAACCAATATTGTGATTGAGCAGAATGTGTTCGCTATACGTAAGGAGATTAGAGAACTACACAAGTCAATGAACAATGACATGTTGGTTATGACCGCCGTTCTCAAGGATATCTCAAGAGTCACTCTTCAAGAAAAGGATGAAGAGTGAAGTTGTGGAACCTTGCTCTAAGTACTACCAACCTAGGATTTCACACAAGCTTGTAGAAATAATATGTGATAGGATTGTATGATGCTCTCTTTGTATGTCCATCACTTTAGTATAATGAATAAAATGCTTGTTTATCTCTATGATATGCCTTTTTGTGAAGATAATTGCAATCTATTATGGTTAATATCTTATACATATATATATATATAATTATTCTTGTGTCTAGCTCAACATTTGGATAATGGAGTCATATTGGACACTAACTCTATATATATATATATATATATTATGTCATGGACTAACCCATGTTGCAAGCATCCAAATGGTTAACTAACCCATTTTGGACTTCCACATGTGAGAATTTTTTGTTTGTTGCATGTTGTGGTGTTTTCATGTAACTAGGCCACCGCAAAGGTGAGGCTCTTGACCCATGGATCCCCGCCTTTAAACAAGGGGGAGAAACGATCTAGGGGGAGCTATGTTCAAGGGGGAGCACGTTCGGGTGCTATTTCAAGCTACATTTCCCATTCCAATGGAAGTCCCGCCTTTTTGATTCGACAAAAGGGGGAGAAAGAAAGCAAGGAAGAAAGCAAGGTGAAGATAAAGCTCAAGAGCAAGCAAAGGACTTCACCAAATTTACAAGGCAAGGTCAAGACGCAAGCTTCACCAAAGGCGCGCTTGTCTTCGCTACGTTTGTAAGTTTATTTGCTTTCGGATTTTATTTGTCATCATCAAAAAGGGGGAGATTGTTGAGGCAACATGATCAAGATCTCCTAATGTTTTGATAATGACAAATAAACCTTCGAAACACATAAAACGTCAAACGGTAGCCTAAATTCGCCAAAAGCATAACTGCTGCTGGCGCGCTGCCGGGAGTCTGTATGTTTTTGGTGAGTTTTCAAAGTCGGCTTTCCCCTTACCCGAAAAATGTGGATCTTTCAATTCAGGTATGAATATGTTATATGCTTAATTGAAAACACTCGAAACGAGTTTTGAGATTTGAGAGATCCATTTTCTAAAACACCCACTTACGGGAAAACGCCAACTCAAGTTTTCTAACACTCGCCTCTAGCCAAGGCTTTTCTAAACTTAGGGAGCTTATATATTTCACGTAACAACACGTGAAAGCATCCATATGCTCATATCCCGTGCTTACGTCTTCTCTAATCACGTAACGGGTTTACTCCCTTATTGGTCAAACAAAGTCAAAGGTCACTTTGCGTAAACGCATCCTTTCCCACTTGGGTTATGCTTTACATATGGCAAAGCACATAACTTGTTTGTACCAAAGTGTTAGTTGAGAACGTCGAGTCGTGGAAAGTCAAGAGATATGAAATTATGGATTCTCGACGTGTCGTTACTTGGGTATATAAGTAACCTATGAATTTTCTCAACTTATAATCTTAATTGTCAAACACTTTTCTTCTTAATGACAATTAGATTATTTACTAATCTTCTCTTTATTTCCTTCATTATTTTCATAATCTTCTTCTTCTACAAATTACCACTTTTCCATCAAAACCACCTTCAACCAAAACCACTTACTTCAAAACCATTTACATCCAAAACCATCAAACCCAATACCATCTACTTCAAAACCACTTCCTACAAAACCACTAAACTCAAAACCATCAAACTCAAAACCACTCTTCCAAACCCTAAACCACCATACACCTCTTCCCAATACACTCTTACATATTCCCTTACCACACATCACACTTTTGTACCTTCTTGTCCCCTACACATACTCCCACACATTTTCAAATTACACACACTCCCCTCACATACACTCTTCACACACACTTACACACTCTTACACACTTCACACAAACTCCCACACAAATTCAAATACACACACTACCAATTCAAATTACACACACTACTCACATACCCACTTTACATTCAAATTACACACACTTCCCTCACAACCCAACTTTACACACACTTACATATTTCACCCTATACTTTCAAACACAACCCTTTCTCTCCAAGAAAGGAATATTCCTTTGGAATATCTCCTTTAACCCAACCATGGTTCACCTCTTTCAACCATGGTTAACCTCCATCACTTAACCTTCTCAATCCAACCATGGTTAACCTACATCACTTCATCTTCTCAATGATTAACCTTCAACCTAACCTTGGTTAACCCACTTCATCACTTAACCCTCTTCACCTAACCATGGTTACCTCTCTACACTTAACCCATTTCACATTTAACCATGGTTAACCTTCTAAACCCTTAACCTAACCTTAACCCTTCCCTTGTGGAATATTCTATGGCATATTCTCTTCTCACTTATGCCATGTGAGGAATTACACTTACACCCCTTCCAAATTACCCTTTCTATCCTTAAACCCTTGGTAATTTGTTTTCTCCTTATCTACTTCACAAAATGTTTTTCAAATTGGCTATTTGAGTTGGTAAACCTTATATTGATTAATGATAAGGTTTACTGTGAAGTACAATTGGGGGTTTAGCAAGGTATGGTATTTACAAGGACCAAATCTCAACATTTGGGAAAATTGTTTCAGGGTCCTGGCGCGCTGTCCCGCGCGTTGACGCGCGGGCAACGCGCCAGTCTCGTAAAACTTTTCCCAAATTTGGGATTTGGCCTATAAATACCACCCTTGCCTCTTGTATTCCTCACCCCTTGCCATTATTCTTTCTCTCTACATTCTTTCTCTCAAAACACTATCTTTCTCTCTCAAATCTCTCTATCTCTAATCAAGTGTTCTTCATTATCATATCACATCTTTGAAAGAACACTTATTCTTTGCAAGGGAAGAATCACAAGAACTTAATCCACTCTTGTGATTGTGTCAAGGGTCTTCTTCTTATACCCTTTCTATTACAATCGAGTCTCTAAGTTAGGTTAGGACTTGGTTGAACAAACATTCAATCTCTTATTCATTTGTTTGTACGGGAAGTCTTGTGTCTTTGTGACCAAGCCTAGATCATTGGGGATCTAGTTGGGGTTTGATACTTCCGGGTGGAAGTTTTGGTAGAGGTCTTGGTGACCAAGGTTAAGTCGTGTCACGAGGTTCTTTTGGGTGGATTCCGAGGGCGGAATACCGTTGGGGAGTAGCTCTTTCTTTGTGAGCACCAATATTGTTGAGTATTGGTGGAGTGAAGTTGTAACGGTTTATAGTCCACCGAAAGGATTATACTAGAGTAATAGTATCGGTGTCGTGGATTCGCAACTGGACGTACGGATGGTATAAACCCCCCATCCGGAACCAGTATATATCGTGGTGTCACTTTATTGCTTTATATACTTGTGCTTGTGTTTGTGATAGTGGTTGTTCTTGTCTAAACCACTTGGTGTTCTTCTTGGCTTAAAGTTTTTAAACATATAAAAAGCCGAAGAAACCGTATTCACCCCCCCTCTACGGTTCTACAAAGCGGTTCCAACTCAAACCGCACTTTCAATAACAATCCTTCCAACTATGGTAGTACCAATAACCTTGAAGGATTGATGTCTCAATTTATAGCATCTCAAGAAGCCAGAATAGCTAGATTTGAATCTGAGTTCAATCAGCAACAAACGGAGATGACCAATAAGATTGACAATTTATTGAAAGCCCTCAATAAACAAGTGCTATCACCTCCACATAAGGACGCTAGGACCACAAATAGCGGACCCCAAGTCAAAGACCCTTCTTCATCCAAACATGTCCACTTCGTCAATGTTGTTACCATTAAACCAATCGATAGGAGTGAGGATAATAGTGAACCTAAGGATGAGGTTAAGGAAGTTGAGGTAGATAAGGAAGTTAAGGAGAATGAGAATGAAGAAGTAGATGACAATGAGGACTACTTCAATAGGTTACCAACTAGGAAAGAATGGGCATACCATAAAGATTTATTCGATGATCCCGAAACACCATACTTCCTAGGTAATCCAATTATCAAAATGGGTGACCCTTCGAATCTCAACATACCATGCAACATCGGACATTTGCATGTATGGAAAGCTTACATCAACCCTAGATCGCCCATAAACATCATGACTAGAGCCCACTATAATTTGATAATGAAATATCAACTTGGGTTTAGGATGTTCCCTAATAAGAAGTTGATAAGTAACTTCACGGGAAGAGTTAGAGGATTGCCGGTTTATATAGGAAACTTCACCTATATCACCGACTTTGTGATTGTAGAGGATATACGCCCGGTGATAGATAGTTGCCTAACTCAAGTAGTGTTTGGGAAGCCGTTTATTGAAACCTCTAGGATGATTCACGACCCAACGCTAGGAATTGTTAAATTTAAGGATGAGACCGACGAGGTGAACTACCAAATGCCGTATAAGATAGAGCAATTCCAACACTTTTCAAATATTGTGAAAGAGCACAAGCAATCGGTCTACTATAGGAATGATGAGGATAGACGTAGAGGAGTAGACTATGTCATGGAAAGGATATTCGGGTTCTATAAAGATTGCTTGAAATTAGGACCGGAATATAAGACCAGACAAGAGGATGACCTAGGAGCCATGAACAATGATGGAGTCACGTAATGTACGGTGACTTTGAGTCTAGCTACAAGACTCGTTAATAAAGAAAAGCGCTTCTTGGGAGGCAACCCAAGCTTTATTTGTTTTATTTGTTTTGTGTGTTTATTTGTTTTGTGTGTTTGTTTATTCGATTTTATTTGTTTCCGTATGAATGTTTAATTTTTATTGTTATCAATTTATGTTTCAAAATAACTTGTGAAAATGCTTTATTTGTTTTTAACTTCGTCTTAACTACATATAAAGGTATTTTACAAAAGATAAGTGTAAGGGAAATCTAAATCGGTTAATTAGAACTAATGAACATGAATCATAATAATATTAAATTAACATTCATATTAGTATTGTTCGAGTCAAATGCTTGTATCGATTCATAATGATATTTTGCAGGATTTCCAGGAATTAAGAATGAAGTTTTTCCAATAAATTTTCTGGAAACTTAACAAGATAATCTGTCAGATCATAGCTGACGGCGTCACCCTCCAGGCTGACGGTGTCAGGTTCTATTTTCTGGAATTTTTGAAAGTTTTGTCTTTTCCTCCGGAACCAAAAAGTTTTTATGAATCTCTAACTTATAAACTCCAGGAATCTGCAAAATATTCATTCCACAAGCATTATATCCCTATATATAGATTTATCCCGTCGTTGTTATGCAGGTTTTCGTGTTGGCTTTCTATTTCAGGTTAACAGGTTATTTCGGACAAGAAGATGATTTACATTTCGGAAGGGAAGCTTTGAGCGTTCATTTTTCTTGGAAGAAGATCTAACCATGTTACCACACCTTCCACCGAGCAAATCAGGGGAGTATTTGATTTCCTTCTTTACCTTATTTACTTTTACATCTTGTTATTTGAACATTGGAGACAATGTTCATCTTAAGTGTAAGGGGGGGGGGGGGGGTAAAGTACGATACCTTAGAGAATACAATTATACTTGATTTTTGCTTGTAAGATGGTAAATGTGCAATGAAGCCGCGAGAAACACTTGTTAGGGTAATTTTGACCCAAATTTAAAATTTTTTACAACATTTAGGAGTGAAGCTTTAGTCCGAATGAGCGTCTCATGGATAGGAATTACATGACTAGCACAAAAACCGTACCACTAAAAAATTTTCCACCCAAATATGTGAGGATTCGCCCCTAGAATTGGTAGGAAAAGCATCCATTATTGATGCTATGATGTGAGTACCGGTAGCACTTAGATTCTAGAACTTACGATAGGACCATTCCTAGTCCACAAGTGAGACTACATTCGTGTAGTAAGATCTACTAAATGATAAGAGGCATTAGGATTAACCCCCGTTTTTGTTTTACACCCGTGTTTTTTGTTTGTTATAATTACGTTGGCTACATTCGTCAAGTAATTCTCCTACACCCTTTGCGATGTACTCATTTTTAGTACACGATACCCCTAGTACACCCCTTTGAGCCTATCTTTTCGTTTCGACCTTTGAGCATCATACTCAAAGTGAGAATTTGTTACACCCTACTTAAATGTACACCCAAATCGCCTTAGCCTACCTTGTATGCACTCATTTTTAGTGCATTATTGTGACAACATTTGTTTAAACCCAAGTTAACTATCTAATTGATTACATGGTTGCTAATTCGAGTCATATCCTTGTACATATTGTTTTGGGACGATTGGGACTCATGGGTAAAGTACTAGTATTATGGAGTAATGGGGAAGAACAACATTATTACCCCCATATGTGCTAAATGTTTTAAAAGTACTCCAAGTTTTTCGATTATCTTAATTCGAGTCATTAGAATAGTTTATGTAAAGTTATGTAAAAGTTCAAGTGTAAGGGGAATGCAATTCCCTATGATGTATTATTTTGGATGGTAGGGCAAGAGTGTATGAAAAAAAAATTCGAAAAAATCAAGAAAAAAATACAAAAAAAATGAGAAAAAGAAATAGAAAAACATACGGACTACCATCCCGTTTCATTCTAAGTTTATTTCATCTTTTCGTTGTTTTGTTTTATTAGCTTAAGATCGAGTCTATTCTTGTCTTAGCAACATTGTAAAGTACTTGTAATCAACCAAGATTGTTAGCTCGCCACCACTAAATATCCCGTATCCAACAAATCCGTGTTTATCATATCCTTACACCTAACGTTATAACCCTTTATAAAGCCCTCTTTGATAGTTTATCTTAGGTGCTTACGCCTAGTGGAGAAGGTTTTCAATCCTTTCCCAAGCCTATGGTAATCTATTTGCTATGACAGGTAGTGAGAGATATTATTCATTTTCATTTGTGAGATTTATATTTATGACACCTGAGAGATGTGAGTATCTAAACACTACTTGTGAGGTGCTAGTATGTAATCTCCGTGCTTATTTTGGCTAAAGTGGAGCGATCATTTGTTGTAATTACTTTTATATTCGTGTTAAATGACCCCTAACATGCAGTTTCGCTAGGAAGAAAAGCACATTTGCTTGAGGACAAGCAAATCTCAAGTGTAAGGGTATTTGATGAGACGAAAAGTGTACCGCTTTTCGGGGGTCATTTAAGCCCGAAATCGTATTTATTTGATCAAATATTGCCCTAAATCGTTCCTTTTGTCAATTTAGGTGTTTTGGAGAAGAAATGTGGAAAAGGATGCATTTTGGACATTTTTGGAGCGTAAAAGTGAAGAATTCGACAAAGTGCCAAAAGCTGCTGGAAAAGTGAGGGTGACGGCGTCAGGCTTACACGAGACGGCGTCAGCCCTTGACGGGCCAGAACATGATTTTTGGGATTAACACGAGACGGCGTCAAGAAGGCCATCCGGGAACCCTAGTGGCGGCGAGGTGACGGCGTCACCCCCTAGAACGTGACGCCGTCAGACCCCTAAACTCTATATATAGAATTGTATTTTTCATTCTTTGTGTGCAACTTTGTGAGGAGAAACCCTAAAGACGAATCTTACTGTATTTTTAAGGGTTCCAAACCCTTGGATCTCCCATGTTCAATTGAAGATAAGTATCCATTCAATCATTCAATATGTCTATGTATTGTGTGATTTTATCTTTGTCTTGTCTTTTATTTAACATGCTAGGCTAGATCTCTCTTGTGTTTGCTTAGATCTAATGAAACCTAACTATTGATTATTGGTTGATTGATGTGTTGTTGATTGTTGGGATGATTGTTTCATCGATGTTAGGCCTAAGAAAACTAGCTAAACTCTTATATGTAACTTGCTAGACGTCTTAGGAAACATGTAGTTAATGCGTACTAGGCTATTAAGGTAGTATTTAATGCATGAGCCACTGTTTATAATCCCTATGATTGGGTGCTTTACGCATCGTTGTAGGAGGAGATAAGAGCTCATAGGATTGGGGAGTTATGTACGCCACCCCATGAGTTAAGGAATACACCCTTCATCCACGCAATTAACATACACGTTAATCAACCGGTAAAAGATAGTTAGGGAGTAAGGAAATCTAAGTAAACACATCTTCTCCCCATATCGTTCACAACCTTAGTTAATTAGATATTTTATTTTATTTTGCAATTGTAGTTATTTGGGTTAGTTGGCTAGCAACTAATTCCGCCCTCTCCTTCAAAACCGAGATTTTACTTGCTTTCCATAAAATATAAAAATACAAAAAGAATCATCCCTCACCCTTAGACCTAATTAGAGTAGTTCTTCAATCCTAACGAACACTATTCCCTGTGGAGAACGATCAATCCCCCGTACTTACCACTTCACTATACTACACCGGTCAGGTACACTGCCTGCGGGGATTGTAAGCTTCTCGAGATCCCTCGAGAGGTAAAACCCCAGTGTGTGAGCGCAATCTCATGCATCACTTTATAACTAGTTGAGCTTCAATTATCTTTTGTACACCTTTAGATGTGTACTCAAGAGTATCTACACTCAACTGAATATTTTCATTTTTCTCTTTTAACTTTGCTAAATCTTCCTTAAGCATGCTGATTATGATGTCCTTGTTCCCTAAGTCTCTTCTTAAACCAGCTATATCATCATTAAAAATAGCCTCATTTTTTCTATAGTAAACAAGTTGTTCTTCTACTACAACTAAACCTCTTTTATGATTTTGCAAATTATAGTAGGTTTCATTAAGTTCTATTCTCTGACTATCATATTTAGCCTTAAGTTCTTCTAATTCTTTTAAAGCAAAGCAAGATTTAGAACAACCATTAACATATAGCTTAGAATCAGAGAATGCCATTAGTGCAATTCAGGGCTTGCTTCTTCTTCCTCCATGAAGCTCTAATCAAAAGCAGCTCCATCAATGGCCAACATAGCCTTGGTGGAAGATTCCTTGTAGTTCCCATTCCTGTTCTGCTGTTTTGGGCTTCTACACTCTCTTGCAAAGTGCCCTTTCTTTCTGCAGTTATAGGACTCCACCTTGGACTTATCATATCCTACTACATCATTGGGGTTGAGAATGAGCTTCTTTCCAGTCCTCTGAAAATACTTCTTGGCCCTTATGCTTATTAAAGCTAACTGCCACTTTAGATCCATTGCTTCCAAATCATCATCAGATATTTGAAGCAAATCTTCATTGTATAGAGAGGCATCTTCATCTTTACTAGCCAAGAAAGCATAGATGGTATCATCACTTAGATCAGCATTGCTAGTTTTAGAACTACCAGTACTAACTTTGGGACTTGCAGTGCTACCTTTAGGATTAGCAGTGCAAACATAAGTGAGCTCATCTTCTTCATCATAGTTATCATCTTGGCATATGACATGAATGCCATGTTTCCTGAGATTGAGCTCGATCCACCTGTCTTCTAAACCTTTGTCTCAGCAATCTTGAGATTGTTATACAATTTGTTGGGAATTATTTGTAACAGACTTAAGTCTGATTAAGTCTAGTTAAGTTGGGTAGAATAGTTAAGTTTGCCAGTATTAAGTTAAGTTGAGTCTTGTTATGTTTGTTCAGTTAAGCCTGTTTTGCTGGACAAGTTAGATATCTTAGGAGATATTATAGGAAAGGATATGCACGCGGTTAGATATCTTAGGAGAAGATATGCATGCATCCTTTCACACGTTTGTAGAATTAGGGTTTTCTTGTAGTATAAAAGGAACCCTACGGCATAATGTTCTATGCCAAGTCTTCTAAAGATTAATAGAATATAAAGTTAGTAAACCTCTGTGTCATTCTTACTGCTTGTGTTAATATTCCGCGTTAACATCAAGTATACATTGTTTAGAGTTTCTCACATAAATACTTTGGATTTATTCAAGGTGTTTATTGTCTTACAAGGCTGCTTAGATCCAGAACTTTGGACCTACAAGTGGTATCAGAGCCTCTTGAGGGACTCTGAGTAAGAAGAAACACAGATCTACACACCACTCAAACACTCACCAAAAATCCCACAAAGATGTCTATACCTAATGATGAATTCTCTAGTCATCACAGTGATTCTGAAAATGAATCAAACCATGAAGAAGGTGTCTCTAACAATCAGAAGCAAAAGCAGCAACAACAACAACAACAACAGCAGATTGTACCTGTGGCTAATATCAAACTCCCAATTCTCAAGAAGGAGGAGTATGATATTTGGGCAATGGAGATGGAACATTATCTTGAATACATAGATAATGAGGTATGGAAGGTCATACAGAATGGAAATTCTAAGAAAAGAATTTCTGTGGGAAAAGATGGTACTGTTAAAGTTCTTCCACCTGTTATTGCTGCAGAGATACATGCTGTGGAGAAAGAAAGAAAAGCAAGGACCATTCTTATGATGGCCATTCCAAAGGAACATCTAAGAAGGTTCCATGGAATGGATGATGCCAAAGAGATATGGGAAGCTATTAGAACCAGATTTGGAGGTAATGCTAATTCCAAGAAAATGCAAAAAGCTGTTCTTAAACAACAATTTGAAGCATTCACAGTAAGCAGTTCTAAAGGGCTTGAGAAGGGTTATGAAAAGTTCCAACACCTACTCTCTCAAATAGAAGCTTATGGTTCCCCTGTATCTACTGAAGATGCAAATCATAAGTTTCTCAGATCTTTGCCTCATGAGTGGACAAATGTGATCACAACCATGAGGCTCAAAGAAGGTGTTGATGATTGGTCAATTGATGATTTGTTCAACAATCTCAGGGTTTTTGAACAAGATATCAAAGGAAGCTCAAAGCCATCTTCAAGTGCAGCTAATGTTGCCTTTGTTGGACAAGGCAAGACCAGTACTAACAAAGTTAGTTCTGG
Organism: Artemisia tridentata subsp. tridentata; assembly: GCA_021014915.2. Taxonomy (NCBI): domain Eukaryota; kingdom Viridiplantae; phylum Streptophyta; class Magnoliopsida; order Asterales; family Asteraceae; genus Artemisia; species Artemisia tridentata. The sequence goes on from CP139508.1 coordinate 433,205,237, forward strand.
CAGTTTTAATTCTGGTAGATATGCTTCTTCTTCACACAATACAAAGGAGAGAGATGTTCCCGCTGACTTTGCTAATGAAGTCCTTTACTCTCTGTTTGCAAAAAGCTCTGATGAAAGAAATCTCATCCATGATGATCTTGATCAGATTGATGATGTTGACATTGAAGAAATGGACATAAACTGGAAACTGGCCATGATTGTACTCAGGATGAAAAGATTCTTCAAGAAGACTGGAAGAAATATCAAATATAATGGAAACAAGTCAGTTGGCTATGACAGGTCAAAACTGATATGCCGGAAGTGCAACAATAGTGGTCACTTTGCTAGAGAATGTACAGCAAAGGTGAACTCTGAAGAGAAGAAGAAAAGGAACTCCATGTATCCAGAAGAGGGGCACAAGAAGGAAACCAATCAAGTTGGATTACTGACAATGGATGATGGTGTTATCAACTAGGTGGAGCATATTGAAGAGGAGGAATCTACCAATCATGCTCTAATGGCCTTAAGCTCTAACTCAGAGGTACCTTTATGTTCTAAACTGTGTATTGATTCATACAACAATATTAAAGCTATTTGTGATGAACAAGCAAATCAGATAGATGAACAAGAAGTTAAAATACTTGCTTATGAAAATGGTGTAAAAACTTTAGAAGCTCAAGTTGATGAACTTCATAATCAACTAGCCAATTTAAATCAAAAACTTACTTTTCAGGCTAACGATATATATGCTAAAAGTGAAAAACTGAAAAAGTATAGAAGAATTGGTGAAAAAGCTCTTAAAGATAAAGAAGAATTAAAGAAAATAGTAGACAAATGGAACAATTCTTCTAAAAATCTGTCTAAATTAATAGATTGTGGTATGAGCTCAACATGTAAAATTGGTTTAGGATATGAGATAAAGTCAGATAGTGAAGTGTTAAGTTATGAAGAAGAAATGGATAGGAGTTTGTTTACTGCTTCAGATAGAGACTTAATGGACTCAATTACATATTGTAGATTCTCAAAAACTGACAAATTACAAAGGAGTTCCACCACCTTTAAGTGGAGATTATACTCCTCTACCTGAAAAAGAGTTTGATGAATCACTATATGTATATGGTAAAAAGGGACCTCAACTTCCTGAAACAAAGGTCTCAGAAGATAAAACCAGTGAATCTCATGACAGTGTGGGATCACATGGAAACACATCTGAGCCTTCTGAATCAGAACATGAAAGTGTGTCTAGTGAAGGGTCAAAGTCAAGTGTTGTTAATAGCAATCAATCTGTTGTGTCTGAATCCAAAAAAACACCTGTTGAACCTAGTTGTGAAGCTCACTTAAAATCTCCTAGGCAACAAGTAAATAAACCTGAGACACCAAAGAAAGAGAAGAATGATAAGTGGAATAGAGTGTTAGGAGGAGGGTATGTGTTTACTCAAAAGAGATGTTTTGTGTGTAAAAGTGCTAGCCATTTAATAAAAGATTGTGACTTTCATGAAAAGAAAATGGCTAAAGAAAATGAGTTGAGAAAACAAAAGGTGGTTAATACTGGTAATGTTAGGACTAAACCTGTTTGGAATAATGTAAACAGAATTAATCATGCTAATCAATTTGTTCCTAGACAAGTTCTACTCAACACTGGTAACCCAAAAGTTAATTCTGGTTGGTCAAAAGTTAATACTGGTCGTCCCAAAGTTAACTCTACTAGACCAAATGTTAATACAGGTAGAAACTATGTTAAACCTGTTGGGCAAAGGGTTAATCCTGTTCATCCCAAGGGTAACAACATGTATTATAGACCAAAACAACCAGTTAAACCACAGGTGAATCAAGCTAATCACTTTGCAAAATTTTATTCACCTGTGAGAAGACCTATCTCACAGATGAAAAATTTTAACCAAAGAAGAAATTTTTCTAAATCACCTGTAAGAAAGCCTTTTGTAAATAATACAGCTAAGGTTTCAAACTCCTATGATGAGGTGAAAAGTGTACCCGTTTTAAGGGGTCATTTAAGCCCTAATTCGAGTTAATATGATCAAATATTGCCCTAAATCGTTCCTTTTGTCATTTTAGGTACTTTTGAGAAGAATTCTGGAAAACATGCTATTTTGGATGTTTTTGGAGCATAAAGTGATGTAAACGACCAACTCTCAAAAGAAGCTGGAAATTACTAAGTGACGGCATCAGAGATCCCAACGGGACGCCGTCAGCCAACCTGGACAAAAGAGTGGAATTGATTACACGTGACACCCTAAGAAGGAAATCTGGGATTAACACCCGACGGCGTCAGGCGTTAGAGACCCAAGGCCGTCTGGAGTAAGGTTAAAGAGAGACGGCCCAGACCTATTTTGTACTTGACAGCGTCAGAGATGGATCTAGGTGATCCGGAAACCCTAATGGCGGCGAGCTGACGACGTCAGGACTTATAACCTGACGCCGTCCGAGAGATTTTTCTATATTATACTTTTCTATTTTTCATTCATTAGTTTGCAACTTTGGTGGAACTTTTGGGAACCAAACCCTAGACGATTTTCTCTGTATTTTCAAGGGTTTTTCACCCTTGATCCCTTCATGTTCAATTAAAGATAAGTCTTCTTTTAATTTAATCAATATGTCTATGTGTTGGTTAACTATCTTTCATGCTTGTCTTTCAATTAACATGCTAGGCTAGATCCCTTTGTGTTTGCTTAGATCTAATGAAACCTAACTATTAATTATTGGTTGTTGGTGTGTTATTACTTGTTGGGATGATTGTTCCATCGATGTTAGGCCTAAGAAAACTAGCTAAACTCTTATATGTAACCTGCTAGACGTCTTAGGAAACATGTAGTCAACGCGTGCTAAGGCTATTAAGGTAGTATTTAATGCATGAGCCACTGTTTACAATCCCTGTGATTATGTGTGGATGCACATCGTTATAGGAGGAGATAAGAGCTCATAGGATTGGGGAGTTATGTACGCCACCCCATGACTTATTAGGAATACACCCTTCATCCACACAATTAATACACACACTAATTAACCGGTAAGAGATAGTTAGGGAGTAAGGAAATCTAAGTAAACATGTTTGTCTCCATATAAGTTCACAACCCTAGATTAATTAGTATTTTATTTTTATTGCAATTGTAGTTATTTGGGTTAGTTGACTAGCAACTAATTCCGCCCTCTCTTCCAAACCCGAGATTTAATTGCTTTCATAAAAACATAAAAATACAAAAAGAATCATCCCTCACCCCTTAGACCTAATTAGAGTAGACATCTCAAACCTAACGAACACTATTCCCTGTGGAGAACGATCAATCCCCCGTACTTACCACTACACTATACTACATCGGTCAGGTACACTGCCTGGTGGGGTTGTAAGCCTCTTGAGATCCCTTGAGAGGTAAAACCTGCTGTAAGGTTGCAAAACCACGCATCAAGTTTTTGGCGCCGCTGCCGGGGAATAGTTATTGTTTAGGTTTAAATTTTTATTTTATTAGGTCTACTCGCTAGATTCCTTTCTAGTGAGATTTTTATTTTCTTTTTCTAGGATTTTCTTTAGTCTATCTTTTTCTTTGTGTCTTTGTTCGTAAAAGAAATTTCCATTGACTCTTCCGTTCACCATTATGGAGAACGTGAATCCACTACATAATCTACCCCTTCCACTCCAAAATGACATCTTTATGTTCCGTCGACATAATGGTGAATCTTTTTCCGATACATGGACTCGTTTCAAATACTTATTAAAAAAGGTCTTTCATCATGGTCTTGACTTATTGTTTCCACTTCAAATCTTTTACACTCGTATCGACCGCCAAACCCAGCAGGAGATTGAAAATATGGAAGATGGGAAAATGTGGGATTATGGTGATGAAGAGGCATGGGAAATCTTTGAGATTCTCGCCCAAAAAAGAAGTGGAACATGTGACCCAAAAAATGCAAGCTTAGACCTATTTGGTATTTGGATAAATCAATTGGAAGGTTTGTTTAGGAATGAGGTGGGTAGAGTTGAGGTACCTAAGTGCATGTCATGGTTAGGCACTACCATAATACAAGATGAACACATAGGTGATCTTAATGAGATGGAGGATATAGTAGAAAACCCAAGCCCACCAAGTACCCCACAAGTCCCACCATCACTTGAGGCATACACACCACCCGTGACTTACCCGGAAGAAGTAGAAGAGACTATAGGAACCCCAATAGAGGTAGAGCCCTTGGACCAAACACAACTAGAAGAAATAGGTTTGAATACTTGTAGTCATAACCTTTCTTTTAGTTCTATGGAAGTTCCTAGTTTTGATGAACCGGAGCCTCAACCAAAACCGCTACCTAATCTTCCATCCTTAGATGTGAATTTAGGAATTGAAAAAGGTCCCGATCAACCCATCAAACCATATAGTCTGGATAGTCTTACGTTGGAGGTAGTAGACTTTAAGCCTTGTAGAGAGGAAGCTAACATAGGAGTGAACCATGATCTTACAAGCTTACATAACCCACTCATGATAGATCACAAGAAACATTATGGGTTTAAACCAGGTTTATTAGGTCAAGATGGATTCCCAACTAGGAGCCTTTCGAAGTTGATTGAAGATGATCCCTTTTTAGGAGAAAACTTTGATTTACCCATTGACCGAATTGAATTAGGTAAGGTTATGATGATAGGATCCCACATCTTTGAGCATATAATTCATCCACCACTCTTCCCTCACGTGGCATACTTCCACCGAGCTGATGAGTATCGCTACTTTCACCCGCACTTAATCCTAAGTATAGGAAAAACCTCTCCTTTATCCGTTAAATAAGGGTAGAGTCAGGCTCGTGACTCGAACAAAAACAAGCGCTTCTTGGGAGGCAACCCAAGCTTTATTTGTTTTGTGTGTTTTTATTTATTTGTTTGAGTTTATTTGTTTCCGTATGAATGTTATTTTTCTTGTTATTGATTCATGCTTCAAAATTAACTTGTGAAAATGCTTTATTTTGTTTTTAACTTCGTCTTAACTACATATAAAGGTATTTTGCAAAAGATAAGTGTAAGGGAAATCTAAATCGGTTTTTAAGAACGAAAGAACATGAATCATAACAATGTAAATTAGCATTCATATTAGTATTGTTTGAGTCAAATGCTTGTATCGAGTCATAATGATGTTTTGCAGGAATTCCAGGAAGTAAGGCATAGTTTTTGCAGAAAATTTTCCGGAAACCTAACATGAGAAAACCGTCAGATCATTTCTGACGGCGTCAGGCAACACAACCTGACGGCGTCAGACAAAATTTTCTGCAATTTTTGAAAGTTTTGTTTTTATTCCGGAATCATAAAATGTTTTGTTAATTCTCTAACTTATAATCTCCCGGAATTCTGCAAAAACATTCATTCCACAAGCATTATATCCTATTATAGAAAATACCGCCGATTTTACGCGAGGTTCGCCTTTATTCTATTTCAGGTTAACAGGTTATTTTGGACAAGAAGATGATTTACATTTCGGAAGGGAAGCTTTGAACGTTCATTTGTCTTGGAAGAAGATCTAACCATGTTACCTCACTATCCACATCAAAACGAATCAGGGGAGTATTTGATTTCATTCTTTTACTTTTTACTTTTATATCTTCATTTGAACATTGTGGACAATGTTCATCTTAAGTGTAAGGGGAGGGTAAAGTATGACACCTTAGAGAATTCAATTACACTTGATTTTTGTTTGTTTGATAGTAAATTTGTAATAAAACCGAGATTAATATTTGTTAGGGCAATTTTAGCGCCAATTTAAAATTTTTTACAACATTTAGAAGCGGAACTTTAGTCCTAATAAGCGTCTCATGGATAGGAAATTATATGACTAGCACAAAACCGTACCACTAAAAAATTTTCCACCCCAAATATGTGAGGTTCGCCCCTAGAATTGGTAGGAAAAGCATCCATTATTGATGCTATGATGTGAGTACCGGTAGCACTTAGTTTCTAGAACTTGCGTTAGGACCATCTCAAATCCAAAAGTGAGACTACATTCGTGTAGTAAGATCTACTACATGATAAGAGGCATTAGGATTAACCCTTTTTTTTATACCCGTGTTTTTGTTATAATTACGTTGGCTACATTGGTCAAGTAATTCTCCCACACCCTTTGCGTTGTACTCATTTTTAGTACACGATACCCCTAGTACACCCCTCAGAGCCTATCTTTTCGTTTCGACCTTTGAGCATCTTACTCAAAGTGAGAATTTGTTACACCCCACTTAAATGTACAACCAAATCGCCTTAGCCTACCTTGTATGCACTCACTTTTAGTGCATTATTGTGATAACATTTGTTTAAACCCAAGTTAATTATCTAGTCAATTACATGGTTGCTAAGTCAAGTCATATCCTCGTACATATTGTTTTGGGACGATTGGGACTCATGGGTAAAGTACTAATGTAATGGAGTAATGGGGAAAAACAACATTATTACCCCCATATGTGCAAAATATTTTCAAAAGTACTCCAAGTGTTTCGATTATCTTAATTCGAGTTATTAGTATAGTAATTGTAAAGTTATGTAAAAGTTCAAGTGTAAGGGGAATGTAATCCCCTATGATGTATTATTTTGGATGGTAGGGCAAGAGTGTATGAAAAAAAAAAAAAAAAAAAAAAAAAAAAAAACAAAAAAATGAGAAAAAGAAAATAGAAAAACATACGGACTACCATCCCGTTTCCTTTTATGTTTATGTTTTTGTTATTTTTGTTTCATTAGCTTAAGATCGAGTCTATTCTTGTCTTAGCAACATTGTATAGTGCATGTTTTTGATCATGGTAATTAACTCGCCACCAGTAAAATACCATTTATTCCAACCAAACTGTGTTTATCATATCCCTACACCTTACGTTACAACCCTTTGGAAAGCCCTCTTTGATAGTTTATCTTAGGTGCTTACGCCTAGGGGAGGAGTAATCGGTCCTCTCTCAAGCCTATGGTAATCTATTTGTTATGACAGGTAGTGAGTGATATTATTCATTTTCATTTATGAGATTTTAAATTTATGACACCTGAGAGATGAGAGTATCCAAACACTATTTGTGAGGTGCTAGTGTATGATTTCCGTGCTTGTTATGATTAGGGTCGAGTAACTACTTGTTGTAATTACTTTTATATTTGTGTTAAATGACCCCTAACTCATATTTTGATTGGAATAAAAGCCTATTTGCTTGAGGACAAGCAAATCTCAAGTGTAAGGGTATTTGATGAGGTGAAAAGTGTACCCGTTTTAAGGGGTCATTTAAGCCCTAATTCGAGTTAATATGATCAAATATTGCCCTAAATCGTTCCTTTTGTCATTTTAGGTACTTTTGAGAAGAATTCTGGAAAACATGCTATTTTGAACGTTTTTGGAGCATAAAGTGATGAAAACGACCAAGTCTCAAAAGAAGCTGGAAATTACTAAGTGACGGCGTCAGGAGTTACAATGGGACGCCGTCAGCCAACCTGGACAAAGGAGTGGATTGGACTATACGTGACGCCCTAAGAAGGAAATCTGGGATTAACACCCGACGGCGTCAGGCGTTAGAGACCCAAGGCCGTCTGGAGTAAAGCTAAAGAGAGACGGCCCAGGACTAATTTGTACTTGACGGCGTCAGAAATGGATCTAGGTGATCCGGAAACCCTAATGGCGGCGAGCTGACGGCGTCAGGACTTATAACCTGACGCCGTCCGAGAGATTTTTCTATATATACTTTTCTATTTTTCATTCATTAGTGTGCAACTTTGGTGGAACTTTTGGGAACCAAACCCTAGACGATTTTCTCTGTATTTTCAAGGGTTTTTCACCCTTGATCCCTTCATGTTCAATTAAAGATAAGTCTTCTTTTAATTTAATCAATATGTCTATGTGTTGGTTAACTATCTTTCATGCTTGTCTTTCAATTAACATGCTAGGCTAGATCCCTTTGTGTTTGCTTAGATCTAATGAAACCTAACTATTGATTATTGGTTGTTAGTGTGTTATTATTTGTTGGGATGATTGTTCCATCGATGTTAGGCCTAAGAAAACTAGCTAAACTCTTATATGTAACCTGCTAGACGTCTTAGGAAACATGTAGTCAACGCGTGCTAAGGCTATTAAGGTAGTATTTAATGCGTGAGCCACTGTTTACAATCCCTATGATTATATGTGGATGCATATCGTTGTAGGAGGAGATAAGAGCTCATAGGATTGGGGAGTTATGTACGCCACCCCATGACTTATTAGGAATACACCCTTCATCCACACAATTAATATACACACTAATTAACCGGTAAGAGATAGTTAGGGAGTAAGGAAATCTAAGTAAACACGTTTGTCTCCATATAAGTTCACAACCTTAGATTAATTAGTATTTTATTTTATTTGCAATCATAGTTATTTGGGTTAGTTGACTAGCAACTAATTCCGCCCTCTCTTCCAAAACCGAGATTTAATTGCTTTCATAAAAACATAAAAATACAAAAAGAATCATCCCTCACCCCTTAGACCTAATTAGAGTAGATATTTAAAACCTAACGAACACTATTCCCTGTGGAGAACGATCAATCCCCCGTACTTACCACTACACTATACTACATCGGTCAGGTACACTGCCTGGTGGGGTTGTAAGCCTCTTGAGATCCCTTGAGAGGTAAAACCTGCTGTAAGGTTGCAAAACCACGCATCAACGCCGACCACAGCAAGAGTTAACACCCATCACTTCGCCGTGGCCATTTTATAAATGGGGTATTGACATCGCAGGTCCATTTCCTGTTGCAGCAGGAGGACTAAAGTTTCTCATTGTAGCCATAGATTACTTCACCAAGTGGATCGAAGCAAAAGCTGTGGCGACAATCACAGGTAACCAAGTAAAACGCTTCGTTTGGGACAACATTGTATGCCGCTTTGGATTACCTGGAGAAATCGTTTCAGACAATGGAAAACAATTCCGTGATAATCCATTCAAAGACTGGTGCGCACAACTGAATATCACACAACACTTCGCGTCAGTTAAACATCCACAAACCAATGGCCTAGTAGAACGCGCGAATCGTAGTTTAGGCGAAGGAATCAAAGCGCGCCTAGACAGACACCAAGGAAGATGGGTGGAAGAACTGTCGCATGTCTTATGGGCGCACCGCACGACTATCAAAGTTAGTAACGGGGATACTCCTTTCGCTCTTGTCTATGGGACAGAAGCCGTCATACCAACTGAAATTGGGATGCCAACTATCCGCACAGCGGAAGTTAATGTTGCGACAAATGATGAAGAACGTCGCATAGACCTAGACTTATTAGAAGAAAGACGCGAACGCGCAGCGATACGTGAAGAAAAAGCCAAATCAAGAATGAAGGGATACTACGATACAAAAGTAAAAAACACTTCATTTAGACCAGGCGACTTCGTATACCGCGCTAATGACGCAAGCCACGCAGAAGATACAGGAAAGCTTGGACCAAAGTGGGAAGGACCTTACGAGGTCGTGGAAGCACTAGGAAATGACGCTTACAAACTGCGTGATACAGATGGCCATGAGCTACAACGCACATGGAACATTTGCAACCTCAAGAGATGCTATCTCTAGGAGAGGCCACGGCCCAACACACGGACATCGCTGCACTTTAGTACGTGCCCAATAAAGATCCGTGTATTTATACTTCGTTTATTTCTTCTTTATTTTTTCAAAAACTTGCAAGTATTAATAAAACGTCGCGGTTTCTAGCTAATTCCGCGACCTATTCAACTTTATTGTTTGCATATTATTTATGTTTCAATTATTGTTATTATCTTACTTTTCCGCCTACATGGCGTGCCTACATGGCGTGCATGCACTTATTAAGACCCACGCTGGCACAAGGATGAGTAAACCTACTAAATAACTCGTTGAGTAAGAGGGTTGCAAACCCATCAACATTGGATCATGTATCCTTGTTAAACACCTTACTCTCAAGACATTGGAGTAAGTACGATGTGCATCCCACGACGGGTGCGCACCAATGCACACAGTGCGCATTTAACAACTTAGGTTTCAAGACTATTGACTCCTTAAAAATGGCATTTACAGTACGCTGCATGCCACTCTATACATTTGTAAAAATTCATACACGACTATGATTTTTTGGAAAAACATGTAAACTCCATAACATGATAATAAGTCTCTCTTAAGTACGTTTTGATTCTTAGGTATCTTTCGTATAAAGATATAGAACTAAGTACAATCATACTCGATACCAATAGAAACATACAACTTTATTATGAACAACAAGTTTATATAAAGAGTAGATTCAACGTGCACAAGTGCTACAAAAAGTTAAATCTATTATAAGCAAAAATGGCAAAGGAAAAACATAACTAAAGGCTATGAGCACGCCTCAACCCCGAACTACTAGCTTGGCGAGCGACGTTGCCAGCCTCGGTAAGCCTCGCTAGTAACTCTGCATCCTTCTGCGCCACAGTTGCCACACAAACAGGTACCCCATCGGACCTAGGAAGGTGCGCTGCCCCAAGACCACAAAGGGTGGCCCTCCCCTTTATGCCCTTCTTCCTCGCAACTCTCATCTCATGAGCTTCCAAAGACTTTTTCAATGAAATTTCTTCCTGAAGGGCGAAAGGGTTCAGGATGTCACGGGGATGGGCAAACACAGGAACCTTCAGCTGCGACAAGTCAGGCTTCAAGTGATAGTCAGGTTGCGCCTCGGCGTCCTCACCTCTATGCCTAGCGAGAGTTAAGCCTTCCATAATCAAACCTATTGGGTAGTCCTGGTCGCGCTCAATCATCCCAATATGAGGAAGCTCTAATAACTTCAGCCTCCCCATGGCAGCAACAAGCTCGTCATACGCACCAGCATTATACCCAGGTACTTGCTCAACGGGCATCTCCAGCACTTTGCTCTCGTACAACTCTTCTATGGCCTGCGTTTTTCCACGTGCCACTGCACGGTTCACCACATCCCCGAATGTACCTGTTACCTCCGGAGACTCCAAGGTGTTCATCGCAGCAAGACGAAGGCCATGGTTTATTAGCCATCTGCAAATAAAAACCATTATGTCACGTACATACAACTACAAGCTTTGGAAAAATGACGCGCAATAAAAAACACTACATGCGTTCAGAAACAGCGGACACCAGATGCGGATACAATTCTTCGTCGAATTCGATACTAAGCTTCCGCAGCTTCATCTCCTTAGCCTCCAGAAGGCTCAGAACAGCCTTGCGAAAATCGTCCAAGTCAGCAAAGAGCTTTTCTCGGCCTTGCTGCAGGTATTTCAGGGCCCAAAAATAATTGGCCTTGCGCTCTGCAAGTTCAGAGCGTTCCCGGCTCACCTGGGCAAGGAGCGACATCTTGTCATCCGCGAGCTTCCTCGCAGACTCGCTAATAGACGCTACTTCAGCACGCGCGTTCACCAACTGCGCCTCTAGAACCGCTATCTCCTCATCTTTGGCAGCTATGCGGCTACTTTCACCACCATACCGAGACTGTAACCGCGCAACTAATACAGCCTGATGAGAAGCAGCTAACTCAAGCTCCTCAACAAGAATATCAGTGAGGACACCCTTGAATCCCTCAGGCTCAGACTCTTGGTCCCTATGCGACTGCGCATCACTTCCTGCAGCTTCAAAACTGCAAGAAGAGACAACAATGGTGTTAAAATTAATCTATAAACCGCAGATTATGAATCAACACTAGAAAAACAAACACTTACTGAGAAGGAGCAGTCTTAGATGGCGATGCATCCTCTTCTGCAGATGATTCCTCATCAGACAGCATACGGCGCCTTCTCTTGGAGGTGCTAGCTCCATCATCTCCATCAGCAGCCTTGCGCTTTAACCTCTGGCTAGTGTCCCCTGACTCACCCTCAGGCTTGGAGACACCCGCGGACTCTGACGATGCAGTATGCGACAATTCTACCACATAATTGGGAAAACTCTGAATGGGTTGAGTCTCGGTAATAACAGGAGGTGTCTCCTCTTGCTCCACATGCGCTATTTCCATAGTGCGTCCTGCCGTAGCATCCAGTATAGGCTGCTCACCCTCCCTCAAGGGACGCACACCTATGGTCACCTGTGTAGGCTTGGCCAAGCGAACGACGCCAAAAAGATCCATCTTTGCGCGCAAAAAGCAAACAAATATGGTTAAATAAATTATAAAAGGACGAAGAGCACTCACATAGCAAAGAAGAAGGATAGATGAGCACCCACCCCGACTGTTTGCATCCAACAAAGTTGGCACTTCATCTGGACCACCAAAGAAGTTGCGACTAATGCCCATGTGCACCAGAAACTCTTTTGGATACACTTTGATGGGGAGGCGGTTGCCATTAATCGTGTCCGCATCTCCTTGGTCAAAGGTCCCGGGGGTAGGGCGCTCATCCTTCGGTAAAGAGTCTCGGGTATAAAATGGGAAGTCCCACGGGAAAAAACGAAGCATCTATCCAAAAGAAGAACTCTCTCCATTCTTTAAGCGCATCCACCTTCTCTGTATAGCACTGCAGTTTGCCTGTGCGCTTGGAGAACGATACCCATCCGTTTGACCACGACGTGTGGTAAAACGCACGAAAGAGATGAATGGTGGGTTCTATCGCTAATAAGCGACAATTCACCTCAAAGTTTGTCACTTTTGCTGCACCTATGCAGTGCAGCTGAGAGATATAGAGGTGATAAAAGTTTAAAATATCGCACAAGAACAGGGAAATAGGCACACGCTGATTCGCGAATTCGATAAATCGCGTGTATACCCCAACTTTTCCTACGGGAAAGTCAGCGATAGACGCATCCGCCTCCGGAACAACCGGATGCAGCGCAAGCGGGATTTAGTAATCCGAAGAGAATTGACGCAAGTCGTCCTCAGTTAGCTCGAAGAAGAAATCGTTTAATTGTTTAACCATGATTGGGAACCAATTAATTAAACGCGTACGCGCTAATACCTTTGAAATTGTTGATTTCTGGGCTGCTGTTTTAAAGGTTTAACAATGGCGGATAGGCGAAATTTTTTACTGTGATTGACACAGTGAAATAAGGGGAAGACTTTATAGGGTTACTACCCTCAAGGATGATCGACACGTTTCCCCACTTGCCCTAATCGTGTGTTAGAAAGACGAAGAAGTATGACACGTCTCATACACTCTTTCACGATTTACTAGGGAAATATAAGTGGACTAGATTCATTGGTAAAAACTCTTGGGCGGGAAACGTTTGAACCTTTCCCGCTACGTTTCCTTGAGACCTTTTGGCCGCGATTGATAGTCTAGCATCCGAAGAGTACGCACCGCGAATACTAGACTGGGGGGACATGATGACGTATAGTCCAGATTCGGGTCATGAACCCGACCAACACTCAAGCCCATAACGAATGGGCCACTACGATAACAGTTTGGGCTCACGCAAGCCCAAACCTAATGTTATTTATGGATTTGATACAAGATATCTTCTATTAAGGAGATATGTATCAAATAACCGCCCTACGCGGGATTCACCGAAGATTGGGGAACACAAAACCAATAAGGATTTCGTATCTATAAATAGAGGGCTTCCTAGCTCTCGCAAAGGTACGACATTGCAACCCTAACTCTTCGACTAAACCCTAAAACCGATTACTTACTCTCACGCTGGAGGATAATCGTGGGAGACAATCCCACGATAAGCCTAACGGTCTTTTCTTTGCTTTCTTGGTGCGCAGGTTACAAGCATCAAGATCCAATTGATACGGAAACAAGGAACGCCCAACTTTTGTATCAACACTGCTGCTTGGGTATTTGATTCTGCTTCTATGCGAAATTTAATCTGCTGCTGTGTTATTTGTACTACTGCTGCATTTTGATAATTTGTGAGCAGTGAGGGGAAGTACGTATGTTTGATTGGTTTTGGTTTACACACACTGGAAGGTTATTGTTATACACACACAAGGAGTTTGGTTTATTGTTCTTAAATGTTTTTAAAGGCTCGAATTAATTTTCTTATTGGAGAAGAGGAGTATTTGTTGCTTCTTTGATGATGCAGTGGAATTTTCAAGGTTGTGTCTTATTATATCTTAAACGGCTTACAACGTTTAAAGATAACTTGTTCGTGCTTAATGGTGTGACGAAGAATTGACAAACACTTGAAGGAGTTACGTTATTGTGCTCAGTGATTATTGTCAAGGGATTGCGGTCTCCTTATACATACATTGTTCTGGTATACGTTAGGAGTCACGTGGTTAGTACAAGACATAAGATACAAGGTTGGTTTCTTCTACTTCAGCATCAAATTGGTAATGATTAGTTTTCTTCAACAATATATAAAGCCTACAGATTTGAAGAATCATTTTATGTACATGCATCACTCGAGGGGAAGTTTCTACGGTTTATTCATTCTCTATTTGTTGATAACAAAAAGGGGAAGAAATATTGTGATGGCATGGGCATGGATTAAGGGGAAGACAAGATTGTTTCATTCATGGCGAGATTTAATTATCTCAACTTCTCTACTTCGTCTAGGGAAGTTCGTACAAGATTCGTGGTTGTTTTGTTATCATCAAATAGGGGAAGATTGTTGGGTTTATAGATTCGATGAGACAAAACAAGAAAGAATGGAACATGAAGGGCTTAATGTGACAAAGGATGAAAGTTCAAAGAAAGAAAAAGATTACAGCAAATCTTTTTATTTATTTAATATATTCTTTGTAACCCTAATTCTGTGTTATATAAACAGAATACAGGGAATTAGTTTTGTTATGTCTTCCACAACGTAGATATCTAAAGGGGTGTGTGTGTGTCTAGGGCGCAGAATATAAACGCCTAGACTAGTTGTTTCGTAGCTCCAAGAATCGAGTGATTCTTGATTCCTGTTACATATGGGTTGTAACTGTGTTATTCTGATTAAATAATATTGGAGCTGATGATGGTGAAAAACCTTGTTGATAATATTGTTGTTCTTATTGTTTAATCCGCTGCATATCAATATTATAATGTGTTTATTGTTTATCCTAGATCAAGGTCTAAACAACCTAGAGTCCAAAACGGTTCAAGAACTTAATTGATGATGGCGTACATAAGTTCTATCAATAGAATACAAAGTTAGTAAACCTCTGTGTCATTCTTACTGCTTGTGTTAATATTCTGCGTTAACATCAAGTATACTTTGTTTAGAGTTTCTCACATAAATACTTTGGATTTATTCAAGGTGTTTATTGTCTTACAAGGCTGCTTAGATCCAGAACTTTGGACCTACATAATTCATTGAGGTTCATATTCTCAAGATCTGGCTTGTGTTGATAGACAACAACATAAGTTTGCCATTCAACAGGCAAACTGTTGAGAAACTTCATGTTGAGGTCTTCTTGTGGAATTGAGAACTTCAACACAGCCAGTTGACTTACAAGCTTTTGTAGCCTACTGAACACATGATCAAGAGATTCATTGCTTAAAGCAGTGAAGTTCTCAGAGTTCTGTTTTAGTAGATTCTTCTAAGACTTCTTGGTAGCTTCATTACCACTAAATCTTTCAACAATAGCCTCAAAGAGTTCTTTAGCAGTTGCATAACTACTAAAACTCAGAACTTGATCATTTGGCATAGCCATAAGCAAGAGATGCTTAGCCTTTAGATGATTCCTTCTTTTTGCCTTCTCATCACTGGTTACAGGCACAATATTGAGCTTGGTAGTTTTATTGCCATTAGCATTAGTGGTTTTAGATGTGTATTCTTTCCATGAATCACCATTCATGATGATGTCCCATAGTGCATAATCCTGCACCATGAAGTATTGCTCAATCCTTAGCCTCCAAAGATCATACTCATTCTGTTTGAGTATGGGAAGCTTAGCAGTGGTTGAAGAAGACTGTGTGGTTTCCATGTCCATTACTTTTTGAGAAGTAAGAGCTTGAATCTTCTAAATCAAAGTATCAGCCTGGCTCTGATACCACTTGTCAGGATCTATCACACGCCTTGTGATTAGATTAATACTTTGAGTTATGCTAACTAGTAAACGGAATTTACTAGCTAACACTTAGAAGGTTTTGTATATGTAGTGTTTAAGTATGAATGAACAATGAACAATGTATATCAAATTAATAGCTTCAATATTATTATGAATACGAGTTATCTCAATATCACTAGGGTTGACAACCTTGAAGCAAGTATGTATGAATGAGGTATTGATGAGATACCTAAACCCTAATCTAGGATCTCCTTTTATAGATACAAGGAGTCCTGTACAAGTAATGAATAATCTAAACAAATAGGATATACACAAGATCTTTTCTATACTTATCCTATTACACGTTTATCCTATTCTGCATAAGCAGTACAAACTATATTACTGATCAGTACTAAGTGAGTTGGTACTGACAGTGTTAAATTGAGCAGTGGGAACTTCAGTTTATACTGGTCAGGATAATTCCTAATAATCCTCCCCTAAACTTATGATTTCTCCTAAATCAATAAGTTTGTTGAATTATCTTATAACCTCTGATGATGGGGGAATTCGTCTAAGTGTGATACTACTGCTGGGCATAATGAATCTACTGCTAGTGTTATCATACTACTATTGGATGGATACTGATGCTAAGAGACAAGAATACTACTGCTAGTGTACTTATTCTACTGCTTATGTGATAAATATGTATACGCGTTTTGTTAATTATAGAATAGATTCAAAAAGATATGTCTTGTATATAAAGTTATTGTAAACCGACTAGGACTCTTTAGTCTATAAAAGGAGGTTCTAGGGTTAGAGTTTAGTACGTATCAAAGTTAGAGTCAAATCACTTCAAGGTTGTAAACCCTAATACTGTCAAGTATTCATATATTAATAATATATTGAAGTGTTTAGTGAGAATTCTATAGTTGATTGTTCTTCTTAAGTTAAACACTATATTCCGCATATTGTTTAAGTTTATTTTCATTAAGTTAGTTTCTATAAGATCAACTGCTCAACTGAGATCAACAAGTGGTATCAGAGCTTGTGATCTAGAAGCTGTGATCAAGAAGAACTCGTGTTTACTCAGATATGTTCATAACTACTACTAAAGATATGGGTGACGAAACATACATGGTTACTGCATCAAAGGTGTCTATGCTCAAGCAAGGAGAGTATGAGCTATGGAGGATGAGAATGATGCAGTACATCAGAATGATTGAGTACAATATATGGGACGTCATTCTGAATGGTGATACTTTGCCAACTAAAGGTGCTGATGGGGCGTTTGTACCCATTAAATCAGATGCAGACAAAACTACCAGAAAGTTGGAGATCAAGGCTCACAATATTCTCATGATGGGAATACCCAATGAGTTTCGGTTGGACTTTAGTGATTGTGAAACTGCCAAGGAGCTAATGAAGGCTATTGAGAAAAGATTTGGTGGTAATGATGCTACAAAGAAGTCAAGGCAGAATCTATTGAAGCATCAGTTTGAGAAATTTAACTGCCACAAGTGGAGAGAACCTTGATGGTAAGTATAATAGGCTTCAAAAGCTTGTTAGTCATCTAAAGCTTGTGGGATACATAGTTCATCAGGAAGACATCAATATCAAGTTTCTCAGAAGTTTGGCACCAGAATGGAGCATGCACATAGTTGTATGGAGAAACAAACCTGACTTTGAGAAGATGATTTTGGACAATCTCTACAACAACTTGAAGGTTTATGAATCTGAGATGAAGGGGACATCTGATTCATCTTCTGCTACTCAAAATCTAGCTTTTGTGTCTTCCAACAATGAAGGCTCTCAAGAAGCTCATTCTGCGGCTTATGGAGTTTCTGCTGCTGGTTCTACTAACAGTGACAACATAAGTGATGCTGCTATTTGTGCCTTTTTGGCTGATCTTACCACAAGTACTCAAGTTCTAAATCAGGATATGGAGCACATTGATCCTGATGATCTTGAAAAGATTTATTTAA
This sequence comes from Artemisia tridentata subsp. tridentata, assembly GCA_021014915.2. NCBI lineage: Eukaryota > Viridiplantae > Streptophyta > Magnoliopsida > Asterales > Asteraceae > Artemisia > Artemisia tridentata. The sequence continues at coordinate 433,223,052 of CP139508.1, forward strand.
AGTGGCAAATGGCTATGCTGACTATGAGGGCTAGGAGGTTTATGAGGAAGACTGGAAGAGAGCTCAAGTACAAAGCTTAGGACAACATGGGCTTTGACAAGTCCAATATTGAGTGCTACAACTGCCAGAGGAAAGGTCACTTTGCTAGAGAATGCAAGGCTCCAAAGAAGAATGGAGAAAATTCAAAGAAAGCTGCTGAAGAGACCAAGACCACTACAACTTTGGTATCTTGTGATGGTCTAGGTGATTATGACTGGAGTGACATGGCAGATGAAGAACCCAATTATGCTTTGCTGGCTGAAGAAGGATCCAAAGGACATAACTTTGCTCCTATGGCTTATGCTTCATTATCATCTGGTTCTGACTCAGAGGTATCTAAGGAGTCTAATGATTATGTTTTTTTCTTTCAAATCATGCTTAGACACTGTAGAAGAACTTAAAGCTAGGAATGAAAGTCTTAGATTGGAAGTAGAAAATCTAAAACTTGATAACTTAGGTTATAAGGTTGGAATTCAAAATGTAGAAAGAAGACTTGAAGACCTTAAACAGTGTGCGTTATTCAAAATGTAAATAACGCACCTCCAATGGCTAAGACACCTAATGCTCATAAAAAAAGAGAGAAAAAGCCATGTGATAGAAGTTTTTGAGGGTAGGGTATAAACAAAATAATCACAAAGTACTTATAGTAAAACATAAAGTACAAATAAAATTAGAAAAAAGATAGTAAGGGTGTATTTGTAATTAAAGAAAAGAAAAGAAAAGAAAATATATAAATAAAGTAAGTAAAAAAGTTGTCCAACTTTTGATTACAAATCCTAAGAAAAAGAAACTCATACACCGACCCCGGGTAATAAAACAATATAAGTTGTCGATTCTCAAACTGGAAGGTTGTCGTTTCAGTAGGTAGCACGGCGTCGAACATAGTCTCCGTTTCAGTTTTAAAGGTATGTATTTATTATGTACTCGTATATGAATTTCAACTGACAATATGCATACAAGGTGTTTGATGAAATGCCATACCACTTTTAGGTTTGTTTGTTTATGTCTTAAATTTATTTGAAATTCTCAGTTGAAGGGTGTGTGAATCTTCGATATTTCTAGAATTTGTGCTGTGTTTTATGGAAAATGCTTTTTAAGGTCAAGGATATAGGGTCTCGCTTATCATCACTTTAACTATAGATAGGGTCTCATAATTAAGTACTACTTACTTCTTATGAGTGTATTAACAATGCCCTTGGCAGTTACGTAATCCTTTTTCTTCTTTTTTGGCTTGCCTTGTTTCAACCAAAGCTTCTCTTTAGGTTGAGTACCAGTTGGCTGAGGCAACGTCTTTTTCTCTTCCTCCTGCAATGCCGGCGCATTAGCTGCCTCTTTGTAGTCGTTGAACCCCATTCCCATATTCTTGGGACGTAACTTGGCTTCAATCGGAGCAACAATACCTTGTGCATTCTTCCCTAACCCGCCTCCTGATACCCCATCTTCTCGAGCAACTTCATACCGATTCCTTTTGTGTGTTTCTCAAATACACCAACATTTCCGTCGTCTTTTGCTTCTCTCTTTCCTGCTCCTGACTGAGAAGACTTCTTGTTTAATTTTGAGTTCTCTTTTTCCATCTCACGTATCTGAAGTGCACGTTCTTTGATCTTTTTACCAAATGCTGTAAAAATAAAGTCAACACCGTCATCATTGGCGTTCTTTCAATAACAAGACTCAGTTCATTTTAAATACTTGTTAGTTACCATAGTATGTGGCACGTGAGGTGCACATGCCTGGCATAGCCAGTCAGTGAGTTACACGTGTTCCTTTTCACTACTTGTGGCCTAATAGCTTTTCCCGCCAAAATCCCTTTTAAATACTTGTTAATCTTTCATTTGTAATTAGCCAAGATTAATACAATTTCTCATTTTCCCTTGTTCTCTCTCTCTTGTAACTGATTGTTCTTTCAATAACAAGACTCAGTTCATTTACTAATTCAGTTTCAACGATCTATTTCTGTTCTTGATTGTTCTGCTGAGTTGTAGCCCATTAACGAATCTTTACTGATTCCTAGTGGTGTATATCATTGTTGTGGAGGCGGCAAAATCTACTGGTTATGTGGCGTGGGTTGTTGTGTTTGGGTTTGAGTTTTGTTTTTTATTTTTTTGCGTTTGAGTTGTGTGGCGGCGAAAGAATTGTGAGGGTTGTTAAAGACTTTTTTAAAAAAAAATTAAAGACTTTTTTAAAAAATGGTAAAAATTAAAAAAGAAAAGAAAAGAAACATGTGATAGAAGTTTTTGAGGGTAAGGTATAAACAAAATAATCACAAAGTACTTATAGTAAAACATAAAGTACAAATAAAATTAGAAAAAAGATAGTAAGGGTGTATTTGTAATTAAAGAAAAGAAAAGAAAAGAAAATATATAAATAAAGTAAGTAAAAAAGTTGTCCAACTTTTGATTACAAATCCTAAGAAAAAGAAACTCATACACCGACCCGGGTAATAAAACAATATAAGTTGTCGATTCTCAAACTGGAAGGTTGTCGTTTCAGTAGGTAGCACGGCGTCGAACATAGTCTCCGTTTCAGTTTTAAAGGTATGTATTTATTATGTACTCGTATATGAATTTCAACTGACAATATGCATACAAGGTGTTTGATGAAATGCCATACCACTTTTAGGTTTGTTTGTTTATGTCTTAAATTTATTTGAAATTCTCAGTTGAAGGGTGTGTGAATCTTCGATATTTCTAGAATTTGTGCTGTGTTTTATGGAAAATACTTTTTAAGGTCAAGGATATAGGGTCTCGCTTATCATCACTTTAACTATAGATAGGGTCTCATAATTAAGTACTACTTACTTCTTATGAGTGTATTAACAGACTTTTATTTCTTTTGCTTTTACTACTACTAGTAGTTATTAAGAGACTTTTAACAACACTAGTGGTTTCCCATCCTATTAGGATGCTACGCCTTACAATAGAACTTAGAATTCAGGCCAACTCGAGTGTTCTGAGGGTAAGGAAATCTGACCTTGAACGAAAACCACTTGTCATTCTTGTGTTCTGCATATTGTGTTTCGAGAGTGCTTTTCTTTCGGGTGTTTTTAAACCTTCGACTTTGGGTGTCTATCTTGCAACTGCGGGCTGTATTTTTAGACCATCATGATTTGGTTGAACATGGTATGTCTATTCATGCTTATTAGGTGGTATTTTTAGACAATTAGTTATAGATGCTATACAAACGATTCTGACTTTATTTGTATCTTTTGTTCAATTGTTCCTAACTTACAGTCCTATACATAATTTACTTGATTCTGACTTTATTTGTATCTTTTGTTCCTAACTTACAGTCCTATACAAAAGATTCTGACTGCTACATTACTACTATTTACTTGATTTGGCTGGTTAAATTTTATCAGTCCACCTTTAAATGTTAGAAAATGGAAACATCAATATTAAGCTGAATTTTTTTTATGTTTTTGCAGATTTCCTTAAATGGCAGGCCCACAAGAAACTGATATTGTTGGTTTGCTTAGCGAACCCGTAGTCGCTAAGAAGATACTTACATGTCTCCCACTCAAAGATGCAGTAAGAACCACTGTACTTTGCAAGAACACGAGAGATTTATGGAAGATCACTCCCAGAATAGACTTCAGCGAGCAAATGGCAAGGAGTCTTCAGTGTCATGAACTTAACAGCTTCTACAAGCTGAAGGCTGTTATGCAAGATGTTTTGCTGCGTCACTCTGGTGTAATTTCTGAGGTGTGTTTCGCCTTTAGTGGAATGGATTTTAATGTTGGTTTCACCATGGTATCACTGCTAGAGTATTTGTCTCGCAACGATAAAGGACCACTGAAGGAATTGACTATTGCGATGCCTTCTTATTTTGATAAACTTAAACTGCCAGGATGTGTAACATCCTTTGTAAACCTTAAAGATCTGAGAATCGAACACTGTGAAATTTCTGATCAATTCTTTGAAGATTCACGTTTTAAAGAGGTGACAAAATTAGGCCTTCTTCGGGTTGGTATCTCAGGTGCAGGGAAGCTTCATGAGTTCCTTAAAAGTTCCCCGGGTTTGGAGGAGTTAAATCTGGTGAGATTACATATTTATAACGTCTTTTTTGTGAACATAGATAATAATAGTTACTGACCATTATCTATAACTGTAAACTTCTGCAGGGATTAGAGGGAATCTTTACTCTTAATGAGGATACTGATGGTACATTTACGTTTGTTAACTTGGTCGATGCTATTCTAAAGGTGTCTGTTTTAACAATTTCAGAACATATGGTGGAGGTAATTTTTTGCTTAACTCAATCGCTTATATATTAATTATGGTCAAAACCGCTCCTTGAGGATTCATTTTTTCCATTTTACTTTTGCTGCCAGTTTTTGGCAACTACTCAGACTCAGCAGATTCCTCAGATGGTTAATCTAACATCTTTGGCTATTGGTATCAACCTAAAGGACGCAACACAAGTCACTTTCGTGTTGTCGCTTTTGGGAAAATCGCCCTACATCAACACTGTTTATATTGAGGTGAATATTTCTCTGGCTTATACTGTTACTATTTTATAAAAACACAATTAGTACATCATAACTTGCCTTTTATACTTGCAAAGAACACAATTAGTACATATTTAAAGGTCCCTGTGCTGAAACTGAACCATAACATGTTGCATCTTTGAAGATATCCCTAATAAATAGTTAAAATGATTTAGTTATGTCATCTTTTCTCTCTAGTGTGTCGTAGCTGACCTTCCAAATTCACCCGTCATGCTGACATTTTTTTTTGTTACATCCTTTTTTAATAGATGCTTCCCTCAGAAAAGTGTGGGTGGCGGCCAGACACTCGTAATGAAATGCTAGATCTCCGTAGGAGCCAAAACCTTAGCATGATGCATCAGCTTAGAAAGTTGAAGGTTGGCGGTTTTAGCGACTCACCTTTCGAGACTAAATTTGTTGCCCTAATCTTGGCAAGGTCCCCGAATCTAAGGAGGGCCTCTTTTGTCGGTAGTCGTCACCTTGTTATAGTTAAGCGAAAAAGGGGCAAAATTGAACGTGCGTTACGCTCCTTAAAATGTCCATCTTCAGACGTCGATGTTCAAGTGGTTTTTTGATTTCAGATGTTGCTTAGAGATATTTTACTGGTTTCAGATTTTAGCGCATTGGCTCGTAGATTTCAGATTTTAGTGCATTGGCTCGTAGATTCTGTGTTTTTGTGATGTCTTAATTTGAATCTTTGAATTTACGTAACGAATGGTAACTATCCAAAAATTGCATGTGTTTTCCTATATTAAGCTGTGTTATTGCTTTTCTAAAGGCGCACAATGACTTATGTATGCACATGAAATGTGACAAAGATTTATGCCCTCCTGGTATGATTTTAACAGATCTATCAAGTGTATTTATGTTCAAGGATGATTCTGTTTGTGCAACTGTGCACAGTTGCATCTGACGCAAAATGAAATCTGTGATGTTGTGGTGCTTACACAAAAAAGAGAGGGGAGGGGGGGTATACCCATGTTACAAAACAATGGTTCTGCTAATCATCCGAACGTCATAGCCATTGATTTTATTATGATCAAGGTGACCCAAGAAAACTAATTATTCCGATTATACGACAATAAAAGCTCACAAGATAACATACACATAAATAAACAAGAAAACGAATACATGAAAAGGAGTCCTGAATAACCGTTTTCTCTCTTCCAAAATAATACCCGCCATTTTCACCATCACCAAAAATCACCATTATTCATCAATTGCTTACTCATTTCTTAACAAATTCAATTTCTGATTACACCAATCGCTTCGTCTCTTCATTCCGCATCTAATGACGATTGTTAATTAGTTTTTCGTTAAGTTTTGAGAAAACCCCCAAATTGATGAATTTTGGCGCCAAAATTCATTTTGTTCATCAATTCACATAGATACTATTAGATGATATGTAGATAGTTTTTTCTGTCTTTCCATAATGTCAAATAGATATACTTCACAAACAAAAAAGGAATGTTAAGGTGCCGAATAAGTACAAAGATTATGTGATGAACATTTCAAGTCAGAGTAGGGCTAATGCTAAGCCTCCTGAGGTTGGTGGTGAACCTAGGGTGTCTGTAGATAGATTTTTCGGTTCTTGGTCGGTTCGGTTCGGTTCCACCGGTTCTCGGTTCCGGAACCAAATATCCAATAATTATAAAAATATGTAATTTTTTTTACTTATTATCTATCAAACTACTATATAATGTATTTTGGACTATTCTAACAAACTTTTTTCTTAAAATTCAGATTTTTTTCTTACTTCTAACAACCCCAACAAGGCAACAACCACCCAACAATTTATAACAACCCAACAACCACCCTAACAATTTATAACCACCCCAACAACCACTTTCCACCATCCCACCTCCCTCCTCTTCACTACCAAAAGAATCAAACCCCCAAACTATATGAATATATGAATGGAGTTATGGTCGGTTTAAATTTTAACTTTTGAGGACTATATTGTATCCGCCCTCTAGTTATCAAAATATTAATCAAATCCTACCTATCATAAAAAAAAACCCCTACTAGCCATCAAGCCAAACACTCTAAACCCTAATCTTTAATTTACTGAAACATCCACAAATCAATAATTAATCTAAATCTAATAACATTCCAAGATCATTCATCATTATCAAAACAATTGAAACAAAGTTTATATTTTATTTTTATTTGCATTCGATTAGCTTTTACATGTTCATAATGCTAAAATTTGCTAGCACTTTTAGTAATACATTGTTTCTTGTCTATCACCATCACGTAGCCACTTTTATTAATACATTGTATATTATCTATCATCATCACATAGCCACATTTTTATTATCTATTATCATCACGTAGCCACATTGATTATTTGAGTTTATGGTTTAGTTGTTAATTGTTATTTTCTTAAAAAAAAATGTAAATGGTTGCTAGTTCTTAAAAAGTTTAATTTTTTGTGTTTTTTTATTAGCTTAATAGAAAAGCGGTTCCTATACGGATAGATCCACCGGAACCGGAACCAAAAACTATATTCGGTTCGGTTCTTGGTTCCCACTTTTCAGAAAAATCGGTTCTCGGATCCACCGGTTCCGGTTCCGGTTCCAGAAAATTGTGGAAAACTAGAAAGGGGGAGGGGGGGGTTGAATAGTTCCAGAAAATTCCGGTTCCGGTTCCAACCGGTTGCCTTTTGCTATATTGTCAGGCAATAAGCAAGTTGCAGCATATCTGAATACTATGACAGTTCATAATATGGCCAGCAAGAAAATTGTGGAAAACTAGAGAGGGGGGGGGGGTTGAATAGTTTTACGTCCTTTTTAAAGATTTTACAAAAACTTTGTTTTCAAAAATTTTGATTCTAGTTTATGTGAATTAAACTCTTGCACTATATGAACAATTGTAAATTAACTAACTAACTAAGGTAATACAATACAAGTATAGAAGTAATGAAAAGATAGAGTTAGAAAGATCAAACCACAACACAAGGATTTATAGTGGTTCGGCTACAAGGACACCTTCCTTGTTCCTACTCCACTCCCCGAGTCACCTACTCGAGAGTTTTCTTCACTATGTCAACAAACTCCCTTTTGGCGGAGAAACCTTACACAACGTTGCTTACACCAATTAACGACACAAAGCTAGATGTCGGGTCCTAATAGTAGCTAGAACCAATCTCACACCACACCACAACTTCTTCACAACACACCACAACTTATACACACCACAACTTCTTCTCTTCTACACACCACTTCACTACTTCTTCACAACACACCTTCTTCACAACTTAGCTCTAGCACTACTTCTACTTCACAACTTCTAATCACAACTATCACACCTAAATCTATACTATACAATAATATGCACAACAACAAAAACTATATTCACAACACTACAACACTTCTTAAACTTGATGTTGAAGATGTGTTCTTCTCTTGCACTTTGGATGAGGATGGAGGGGAAGGGATTGAATCACTTGAAACAAGGATTAATAATCTAATGATCAAAGGGTTTTAGAATGAAGTTAAGAGAGATTTGGATCTGAAAATATTTGTGCAAAAGGGTGAGGAAAAATACCATTGAAGTGGTATTTATAGGGAATCAATTCTGACAGGAGGAGCGTGCCGGCCCCCTTAAATTTAAGGGGGCCGCCCCTTATAATTAAGGGGGCCGCCCACCTGATACGACCTGAGGGCTTTGTCTTTAGTGGGGAAAGTTTATTTGGAGAAAAACTAACTGATTTTGGTTAAAAATTTGAATCCATATATTTAGAATGATTTAAACATTTTCTTTTATTACCAAAAATGTTTTTCAAAAATATATAATTAGTTTATATAATTAAATAAACTTTGTAATATTTAATTAAATACCCCTTTGATCATGAGATGTATTAAGCACTTGTTTATTCATACCTTAAGTGATTAAGTTGGATAATATGATATAAACTTAACTAGATACTTGTTAACTTAGTAATCTTGCGTTTAATGTTTTCACATTTTGTGATCATCAAAACATAGGGATATCGAAAAATATCAATAACGTTTTTATGCATTATTTATATCAACAATCTCCCCTTTTTTGATGATTACAAAATCTAAACTCATTAAACCAAAAATTAAAATGTATACAAGTATTTTAGATGAGTTTATATCATTTCTCCCCCTTTTTGTTAGCATCAAAAAGGTTATCCCGATGAGCATTGAGCTCCCCCTTGACGGATACTCCCCCTCGTTTAGAGGTCATAAAAGAAATCGAGATATGGAATTCTTGCAAGAAAAATATTAGTAGCACAAGCAATATATATTTATATAGAGCAAGTAAATAAGTTCAATTTGAAAAAGAAACCTTCATTACTAGTAAGCAAATACAATGATACAAACATGCACCAAGAAACATCAAAAGCTACAAATACTAGTCCAACAAACTAATGCCACAAGGGCTTACAATCATGCATGATTAAAGAAACACATAAGAAACCAAAGCTCCAATATTAGTGTTGTTCTAGAGCTTGCCACCAAAATGGTTAAAACATTTTTATTTTCCAAAACATGAAACATGTTTAATTTTGTGGAGGTGATGGAGAAGGTGGAGATGATGGTGTTGGTGGAGGTGTGTTTGTAGTTGGTGGTGGTGGAGGTGTGTTTGAGGTTGGTGGTGGTGGAGTTGTATTTGTGGTTGGTAGTTGATACAACAAGTTTTAAATGTGCGAAAACGTGTAGTGTATCTCATCTCTTAGACCAAAAACAATGGTTCGGTTATGGATGCAACAAAGGCATGTATCACCATGGGCTTCAAGCAAGCTCCATGGGACGGGATTGAAGGTTGGTGGGTTAATTGGTGATGGTGAAAAATGTGCATCAAGAGGTGTTATGGGTGACAATGAGAGGGTGATGTCTAGTGATGCACTTTCAATGGTAGGTGGTGGTGGTGGAACTCTTGGTGGAGGTGATAAGTGATTGTTGATGTAGTCATTGATTGATGAAGTGGATGTTATGGATGAAGTAGAGGTTCCATTGGTTGATGGTGTTTTGGAAGGTGCATTAGGTGCACTTGGAGATGAGCATTGAGGTGGTGGTGATGGAGTGGTATTGTCTTCATTAGTAAGGTCAATGAAGAGTTGTTTTGGTGGTATTATGACAAGTTTTTGTCTTTTGGCATTGGTAGAATTGGTGGTTCTTGGTGATGACATGATGAGATTGTTTGGTAATGATGATGGTGAAGAATGATGGAGTGTGAATTAAACATGTATGGGGATTTTATAGTATGAAAACATGTTTAGAAATGGAATTGATTTGAAAATACATGGTTAGATTCCAAAATCAGTTTAGTTTTTAAGGGAAATGGTAGCTGGGACTAGCAAAAGATGTAACACCTCAACCCGACAAGGGTAAAGATGTCACATTAATGGTTTCATATCAGATCAAAACAAAGCATACATTTACAGTAATACAAGGGTTACAAATGAAATACTGAATACACAAGATTACAAAGGGAAATTTCAATAACTACTAAGTCTAAATATAATGTCTTCTAATCATTGCTAATCCATAATAGCTATCAAAGTCTTCTAAGTCCGAGGTTCTCTCCACTCATAACCCAGCTTCCATCTAAAAACCTGCCGCACACGAAAAGAAAACGTGCGGCTGAGCTTAAAAAGCCCAGTGAACAGATATATAATAAACGGAAACAAAAGCAAACGGAAATGAACAGATACATCATAATGAATGAGATATAGGAAAAGGTATAAAGAGTAAAGGTTTAGGACAGTAATCCACCACGAGCCCATATCATAACATATCATAATCATATAGAGGGGATGCCTCTCAAATAAGCCGATAATATGAGGGGTGTCCTCATGTACCAGTTGGAGTAGCCAGCTCCCAGGGGTGTGAAAGGAGTGGATTGCACCCAGCCCCAGTCACCATATCATATCATATCAAAGCATATCATAACATATCAAAACATATCTAGGATGCATCCATACGCCCCCCGAACAAATCATATTGGCCATATCAAATCATATCATAGTGAGCTCATATCAAATCAAAATGGGGACGGTGTGGTTAATCACTCTGACCACACAAGAGTCATGCCATTGGTGCATCAATGACACGGCCATGTTACCTTCATGGCTAGGAAACATATTTGGCTCGGGTATCAAACTGGGAATCAGATATCATATCATAATCAGAGTGTCGTATCAAAAGGTTCATATCCAAAAAGGTTCATAACAGGTGGCTCATATCAAAAGGTTCAGAAGAGTATATCAAAGGTTCATTTAAAGCAATATTTTAATAATGGTTTTCATCAAAATGATCTTTCAATGCAGTTTTCATAAAAATGATCTTTCAAAATGGTTTTTCATAAAGATAGTCTTTAAAAATAGTTTTCACAAAAGTTAGTAAAATTTCATTTAAAAGTAGTATCGTATCGTACTCACAAACATCATTTTAAACAAATGGTTTTTCTCAAAATATTTCATGTCAAAACTAAAAGGTTTTCACAGCATAAATTCATATCTGAGATCATAACAAAAGGGATCATAGCAAAGGTTCAAAGCAAAGGGAATCATAGCAAAAGTATCAAATCGGAGGCTAAACAGATCAGAATATGAGAGAGATCATGAGAAACCTTACAAAGAAGGTCAGAATATCTGTACCTTATTCAAAGCAAAAGCACACAACGATAGATGAGACACAAGACGAAAGATCACTCCCGCTTCACGGAACCTATACGAATTAAAAACCAAGTATTACTTTAAGGTCATATGAATTTTAGTATGCTTTTCATTTTATTAACTTCCTTGCTTTAATAAATTCCCGTTAGTAAGTTAGCAAAATTAACAAAATTAGTCCTTCATTGTTAATGTACTATTAGTTAAGTTGATTATTTAAAATGACACCTTACATGAGTTAGGACTTATTATGAATATGAAGTAGGTGTAGGGTCTTAAAGTGTTTAAATAATAAAGTATGATGTGATCTATGAAATTTGGTTAAATAATGCAAGCTACCTTACTTTATGTGTAATGTTCACCAATTACATAGTCAAACTATAGCACCTATTGTCTTATGGGATTGATGACTCGAATGACACAGAAAGACAACAACCCATACATGCACTTTTCTTATTTAAAATCTTTATTGTACAAAAGCAATCCAGGACCTACTCTTATTATATTAGTTTCGAATGTTAACTTAGAAAAGAGACAAACCATGCATGCAATTTTACTCTTTGTTTAATCTTTAGTTCATGCATTCTATGATTTTACAACAGCCCACATGCTACTCACGTATATAAGAAACAAAACAATTCTTAATCCCCTTTCTTTTATCCCTCTGATGTCGACACAAAGATAGCCATGAACACACCTCATCTTGACTCAATATTAACTCCACCTTCAAGCAACCCAAAACACTCTCGTCTGTTTGCCCATTCGACTCTTATAACACGCAGAAAACCATCCCCTTTAACACACACACAACACATCACGTTAACACAGCCATACGCCAATAGTTAAAACAGTTCTAGTAGCCTTGGTTTAAAGTCCCTCGACGCACACCCAACGCATCACTCGACACTTACACAGCACCCCATCACTTCCTATACGACACTCCATCACATACATAAAATGATGACCAAGTGACCCTATTTTCCCAACCCCCATCGACACATCCTTTTACAACCATACGACACACACTTCACTTACATGTATATTACAACAGTCACACACACCACTTAACGAGTACAACCTTACAGGAAATCACACACGATCAATTCCTTTATTCGCGTTTTCAACATGTATGTCCAGATTCGAATGTATGTCTTTTATTCTTTTAGGTTAACTACAGGTTCTAAATGCATTTTTGGACGCCATATGAATGTCCCAAATGACCAGATTTTATACCGCATATGTAGTGATCAAAATAAGCATGTTCTTCCTTCTTTTTAGCTCGATTAAGATTATGTGAACACATGTTTCTGTTGCATAGTTATATGTCAATTCCTACGTACAAAACCAGTTCAACAGAACGTAAATTAGGTCGATATGGTTAGTTCTAATTCATTATTTCATGTGACCCTTCTTATAACTTTTAATGACCTGAAAACCGTTTAGATATTCATATACTTTTAGCCGATTCTATTAGCCATCAAGTGACATGTAGAGATACCAAAATGAAAGAGGTAGGACAAGAACAAAACGTTTACCACTTGTGTGGTCGAATTGAAAAGAACAGGGAACCAAAGATTACCACCAAGCATGAAATAGAATCGATCAACCCTTCTCCAACCCGGGTTTTACCAACGATCTTGTATCCCTCCTACAGCCCTTGTACTACTCTCGATCAATACACTACGAACCAGGAACAATGCATGCCTAAACCACCACTAAAAGCTACACAAGAACCTCCTCTTGCTTGATCAAAACCGAACAGCAGGAACAGCAGAAGTGCAGCAGCAGGTCGCTAGTTTTGCTTTGGAGTTTTTAGGGTTTCTTTGTGTTTAGAGAATTTTTGTGTGATTACTAAAAATATGTGTGCAGGCCTCGGTTTAATAGCAGCCGTGTGAGGGGGAACATAAGCATGCATAGAACATGAGTTCCAAGAAAGTAACGATATTTGTTTAATATGCCCAAAGTAAGCGTGGGTTTAGAATCCTAGATGGGTAGGGGCTTATAATACTATATGGTTTCCTTTGTATACTTTTAATAATAGATATATATTTTGTTTCTTGGTCGAGTAAGAGGCGAACAAAGAGGGCCAATATCATTGTTTAACATAAAATTAAATATTAGATTAAGTGTTGTGTATAGCCTTTTATTCATTTTGGTCCTATACCTCAAGTGGCATGTACAATTATTTAAATGGTGTCTCATAATTATTTTATGTCATATATGATTTAGTTACAAAGGATTTGTAATTTATTTGTCACTTATATAAGATTTAATTAAAATTTTAAAGTAGTCGGGCATTTTGGTCTTTTTCCGCATTTTTAGATTTTTGGGTTTTACAAAAGAAGTCACAAGATGCAAAAGGAAACAGTGTATAAAACTGTTCAGGTGGCCGGCCCCTTTAAAGAGTGACCGGCCCCCTTAAAATTAAGGGGGCCACCCCTTGTATTTAAGGGGGCCGCCCATCTGGTGATGCACCAGGCGACCAAATTTTGAAAAATTTCTAAAAATGGTTGATTTTTGTTTTGTGTTTGCAGCAAGGTTTCACTACAACAAAACATAAAACGGGCGACCACTGTTTTGGCGGGGACGCATATGTCCCCGCCGAAAGTCACTAAACGACAAAATATGTGCTGACCTGGCACAAAGTCTCGCTGACCATTTATAAAATTTTCAACACACCTTTTCGGCGGGGACATGTCCCCGCCGAAAGTATTTCACATATTTGTTGAAGTTTGACCAAACTTGGAGCGCTTAATTGTTCCCGCGTATTTTTCCCTCTCTACCTTTCGGCGGGGACATGTCCCCGCGGAAAAGCTTACTTATTTTGGCTCCAAAAGGTAAGTTTATTACCGCCAAGATTTAGTATCTTTTGGCGGGGACATGTCCCCGCCGAAAGTATTACCGCCAAATTTTCATTTTACCCCGCCAATTTTTTACTTATATATATCGTATAATAAAGTTATCACAAAACACGTAAATTCACACAAAAAACACACATAACAATGGATGGTTTAACGCCGGAACAGGAATGGTCAAAGGCTTTATCACACGAGCTCCTGTATAATGAAATTATACTTCATTGGGGCTGGGAAATTTTTGATGAATATGGTTCTTATGAGAACTGTGCACCGTGGCAGAGAGACAAGATTCTGGAATGGTTGAGGAGAAAGCCGTACTATAGAGAGTATTTGGAAGAGCTAGATGCTGTTTCGTTTGGTTGTCCAGTTGTTTAGTTTGAGTTGTTTCGTTTGGTTGTCGAGTTGTTTAGTTTGAGTTGTTTCGTTTGGTTGTCGAGTTGTTTAGTTTGAGTTGTTTCGTTTGGTTGTCGAGTTTTTCGTTTGAGAACTCTTGCGTATTTTAAATAAAATGTTTGCCTTCGTGTTTGTTAATTGTGATATTGTTTCTTCAAATAAGGTCATAAACCCAAACACCCTTTTGGTGTAGGAAATAAGCAATCCCAAACACCCCTCTTTAGACAGCATAAACCAAACGGCCCTTGTGGGCTACTGTTAACAAAACAACATAAACCAAACGGCCCTGTTTGGACAACATAAACCAAACGGCCCCTTATGGTTGAATCTTGATGGATACTTAAGTTTTCACAGCAACAACAACATCACTGGAACATTTTAAAGCGAACGAATTAAAAATATAAAGCACGTTCGACATCAGTTTTCACAACAACAACAACATTTTATTAAACAACAACAATAACAGCAACAGCAACAACAACAACAAACAACAACAACGACAATAACAGCAACAACAACAACAATAACAGCAACAACAACAACCTACATACGAAGATTTCCCATATCACCTAGCATGTCATTATAAAGGTCATGAAATAAGGCAGCTGAATCAGTTGTGTGTTTGTCTGGATGCATATACACTTCTAGCATTTTATTGAGTACCATTATCTGGTGATTCAGTTTGATGCAGTTTGAGCACTCTGTATTTCCAGGACTCGATGTTGAAGGTCCTGCAGTGTAACGAGTTGGAGTTATGGATGATCTTGCGGAATGAGTTGGAGGCGTTAAAGCTCCAAGAGAACCGGTCATTTTGGCTAGTCGTTCCTCCTTCCATAAAAAAAAATCGCATCCATACTCCTTTGTCCCACCCTGTTAAAGAGTAAAAACTATTATTTTTAACAACTAACCAAATTATTTATATAACACACAAAAAAGTATGTAATTGTTCACCTTTGAAAAAGGACACGCATAGTATTGTTTACCAAGGGAGTAAGGTTTATGCGATTCTCGCAGAATTACGTCTCCTCGTTTACAAGGACAAGCAAAAGCTTCAAATTCCGCCATCTTTACCATGATAACAGTGTGTGTTTGTGGTTGTGAGGTTAAGTGGTTTTGAGTACAAGAGGTTGCGAATTTGTGTGGATAAGATGTTAGTATATAAGAGCAGGTCTTGGTGGGAAATTTTTGGCGCCAGCATTTTGGTGGGAAAGTTTTGGCGGGAAATTTTTGGTGGGAAAGTTTTGGTGGGAAAGTTTTGGTGGGAAAGTTTTGGCGGGAAATTTTCGTGTGTAACCATAACATCTCGGCTCATTCGTTAAACATATCGTGCCTTACCATAACATCTCGGCTCGTTCGTTAAACATCTCGTGGGTAACCATAACATCTCGGCTCGTTCGTTAAACATCTCGTGTGTAACCATAACATCTCGGCTCGTTCGTTAAACATCTCGTGTGTAACCATAACATCTCGGCTCGTTCGTTAAACATCTCGTGTGTAACCATAACATCTCGGCTCGTTCGTTAAACATCTCGTGTGTAACCATAACATCTCGGCTCGTTCGTTAAACATCTCGTGTGTAACCATAACATCTCGGCTCGTTCGTTAAACATCTCGTGTGTAACCATAACATCTCGGCTCGTTCGTTAAACATCTCGTGTGTAACCATAACATCTCGGCTCGTTCGTTAAACATATCGTGCCTAACCATAACATCTCGGCTCGTTCGTTAAACATCTCGTGTGTAACCATAACATCTCGGCTCGTTCGTTAAACATCTCGTGTGTAACCATAACATCTCGGCTCGTTCGTTAAACATATCGTGCCTAACCATAACATCTCGGCTCGTTCGTTAAACATCTCGTGTGTAACCATAACATCTCGGCTCGTTCGTTAAACATCTCGTGTGTAACCATAACATCTCGGCTCGTTCGTTAAACATCTCGTGTGTAACCATAACATCTCGGCTCGTTCGTTAAACATCTCGTGTGTAACCATAACATCTCGGCTCGTTCGTTAAACATCTCGTGTGTAACCATAACATCTCGGCTCGTTCGTTAAACATCTCGTGTGTAACCATAACATCTCGGCTCGTTCGTTAAACATCTCGTGTGTAACCATAACATCTCGGCTCGTTCGTTAAACATCTCGTGTGTAACCATAACATCTCGGCTCGTTCGTTAAACATATCGTGCCTAACCATAACATCTCGGCTCGTTCGTTAAACATCTCGTGTGTAACCATAACATCTCGGCTCGTTCGTTAAACATCTCGTGTGTAACCATAACATCTCGGCTCGTTCGTTAAACATATCGTGTGTAACCATAACATCTCGGCTCGTTCGTTAAACATCTCGTGCCTAACCATAACATCTTGGCTCGTTCGTTAAACATCTCGTGTGTAATCATAACATCTCGGCTCGTTCGTTAAACATCTCGTGTGTAACCATAACATCTCGGCTCGTTCGTTAAACATCTCGTGTGTAACCATAACATCTCGGCTCGTTCGTTAAACATCTCGTGTGTAACCATAACATCTCGGCTCGTTCGTTAAACATATCGTGTGTAACCATAACATCTCGGCTCGTTCGTTAAACATCTCGTGCCTAACCATAACATCTTGGCTCGTTCGTTAAACATCTCGTGTGTAACCATAACATCTCGGCTCGTTCGTTAAACATCTCGTGTGTAACCATAACATCTCGGCTCGTTCGTTAAACATCTCGTGTGTAACCATAACATCTCGGCTCGTTCGTTAAACATATCGTGCATTACCATAACATCTCGGCTCGTTCGTTAAACATCTCGTGTATTAGGTAAAAGTGATGTAAATAATTTTAAAAAGTTTTAAATTAATAAAATATCATTTAGAAAATTTTTAGTTAAATCTAAAAGAATTAATATTCATTTTAAAAGTTTTAAATTAATTAAAAATAATTTATAAAATACTTTCAGCGGGGACATGTCCCCGCAGAAAGATTTCCCAAAAAATCAAGTTTCCCTCGTAGCATTTACTTTATCCCGCCAAAGGTTTTTGCGATTTTTATTTACTTTCGGCGGGGACTTGTCCCCGCAAAAAAGTAAGATTAAAATAAGCTTTTACATTCTGCGGGGACATGTCCCCGCAGAAAGTAATTACTAAAACTAACCCCAATATTAGTTTTCAGATCTAACACTTAGAAAAAAAAAAAAAAAAACTCATCTCCTTCACTTCTTCTGCTTGCGCGTTCGATCCACCACCAACACCACCATCTCCACCACCAACACCACCATCTCCACCACCACAACACCACCATCTCCACCACCACAACACCACACTCGCACCACTGTGCACATCTTTCCTCCCCTCCTCTCCCGTTTAATTCTTTCCTCCCCTCCTCTCCCGTTTAATTCTTTTCTCCTCCTCTCGTTTCCGTTTAATTTCTTCCCGTTTAATTCTTTTGGTGAGTAATTTTAGCTTTTTTTTTTTTTTTTTTTAATTTTCGTTATCTTTTTAATTTGTTATTTGTTTTTAATTTTTTGTCATTTGTTAATTTTTGTTAATTTCTTGAATTTTTTTTTTTTTTTTTTTTTTTTTATATGTTAATTTTTTTTAGGTATAGTTGCTGCTGAGAACATCTAGCCGCCAAAAAGCCGAGACCACAACCAAGGTTTTCTTTATATATATACATATTTTTTTTTGTGTTTATGTGTTACCGGGGACATGTCCCCGCCAAAAGTTTATATTGATTAATTTGTTAGTCTATTCATGTAACCATTATAATTTTGCTTATGAAATAAGGGTAGCAGGTTGATTTTAGTTGGCAGTTATATTCACTCACTTAGTTAGCAGCAAT
This sequence comes from Artemisia tridentata subsp. tridentata, assembly GCA_021014915.2. Lineage (NCBI taxonomy): Eukaryota > Viridiplantae > Streptophyta > Magnoliopsida > Asterales > Asteraceae > Artemisia > Artemisia tridentata. The sequence goes on from CP139508.1 coordinate 433,241,305, forward strand.
AGTCTAGGAGCGCTAGTATATCAGTTATAGCACGTCGAGTTGGACTTATGAGTGAAATCAGTTACGGCAGTTAGATATCAGTTATAGCAGCAGTTAGTATATCAGTTACACAAGTTAGTATATCAGTTAAAGGGGCAGTGGTGTAGCGTATAAAATGGATCTTTTAACACGTCGAGATGGACTTATGAGTGAAATCAATAAAAATGAAACTTATAGCCGGCCATGTAGTCTTTCGATATATGCAAAAAAAATAGGTATGTTATATATAAAATTTCGAAATAACTGGTGTAGAATATAGGTGGTTCGACGGTTTTTAAAACTTTAAAAATACTTGGTAAATTTTCTGGTTATGTGCTAGGACTTAGCGAGTTGGTCAAGTTGATTAGAGCTTTTATGAATGTCGATTTGTACACATGAGTGAAGACACAAAACACGAAATATTTAGCTAGTTGAGTTGACAATCGAGACAAGCAATAAAATGGGGTGGTCGTTTTATTAGATTCGGAAATAAATATGTGTTAAAAGAGTCAGTCGAGACAATATTTAAACAACCCAACACTTGGAAATTTATTTACCCGTTTTGAAAAAATATAGAGTTATGGTTCGGATTGACTTTAATGAGATTGCACATGATATATTAGTGATGTTATTAAGTTCTTAAGACCATAAAATGTATACGAAAGGAGATGGTTCAGAAATACGAACATGCAAACGTTTAACAGCAGCCCCGAAAGGGTGCGTTTGGTTAACCACAGCCTTGACCACAACCTTGACAATAAAACATTTACAATATATTAGATAAAACTCAGATTACTTGTATTCACTTATATAATGAGTTTGAAAATGATTGGTATGCGTTTGTGAATATATGAAAATGATTGTGCGAATATGTTATGTTCTTATAATTTTTTTATCTAATTGTGTTAGACTATTATACATGATTTTAGGAATTTAGTGATTAATTTCGGAAAGTCCCCGTCCGAAGTTAATCATCCCATAGAAAACCCGTCCGAAATTAATTTATTAGAAATTAATTTTGGAAAGTCCCCTGTTTGGGACTGCTTTTTGAATGTTTTGTCTCATTTAGGATATGAATGCGTATAATTGATTTACTATTTGTGAAAATTTCGACAGTGTTTCCCCTTTACTCCTACGAATATGTCTTTAATGCACATATTTGGGGAGTTGAGGGGAAATGCTGCCGAAATTTTCTCAAATAGTAAATTCAGTTATACGCATTCATATATGAGACGAAACATTCAAAGAGTGGGTTAGGATTGCCTTCCATAGTTGGATTAGGTGAACAAAATGCACAACTCGTGATTCCACCTTTATGTATTTATGGGTAGATTTTTTTGAAAATGTTTAATTCTAAATAATTATTTATTGCATCATTAAAACGCAGTTATGCCAATTGATAAGAGTTGGGTCTCTCAACCTCGTTCTAGCCTCGAATTTCTAAAAGGTCTTAGAGCTTTTTGCCAGTATTGCAAGTCCTTTGTGAATATTGATGGGAATGTTAAATGTCCATGTAATTATTGTCGTAACTCTCGTTGGGTAAAACACGAAGATTTGTTTGATCACATACTCTCATACGGTTGGGACCAAAATTATACGAAATGGTATAATCACGGTGAACCGGATGAGCAGACAGTAGTACCCAACACGAATCAACATGGGAGTGATATGGCTGAGTTCCTTCATGATATTTGTCCGAATAACGAACAAAATGAGCCAACTGAAGGAAATATTGGCGAGACAAGCAACGAGCCAACTCCCCAACGTAACGATTTTGAAGAGTTACTCGCCAATGCCAACGAGCCACTATACCCGGGCTGTAATTGGATGTCTTCATTGGACTTTATGGCAAAGTTTACGAACATCAAGGTCAAAGGTAAAATGAGTGACACCACATTTAACGAAACCCTAAAATTTCTCAAAGAATGTTTCCCACCCGCTCTAGGATACAAAATCCCATCGTCATACTATGACATAAAGAAAACATATAAAACGATCGGGTTAGGATACGAATCCATACATGCTTGTGTAAATGACTGTTTTTTATATCGGGGGGTGGGTAATGAAGATTTGCAGAATTGTCCCATCTGCGATGCTAGTAGATGGAAAGACAAGAACACACTGGGGAAGAAAGTTCCTAACAAGGTGTTGCGTTATTTTCCTATCATTCCTAGACTACAACGTTTGTACAAGTCTAAACACACTGCAAAACATATGACTTGGCATGCTTCTGGGCAGTCTACGGAGGACGGTAAGATGCAACACCCGGTTGATGGTCAATTATGGAAGAAATTTGACATTAAGTATTCTAAAGAATTTTCCTATGAAAAAAGAAACATCCGATTAGGGTTGGCTGCTGATGGTTTCAATCCGTACGGCAACCTTAGTCAGTCTTACAGCATGTGGCCGGTCATATTAACAACATACAATACGCCTCCCTGGATATGTATGAGAGAAACTTCTCTTATGTTGACGTTGTTAATTCCGGGCCCTAAATCACCTGGGAAGGACATAGATATTTACTTGAGGCCTTTGATTGAAGACCTAAAGATTCTATGGAAAGATGGAGTCATGACTAGGGATGCTGCCACTGGCACTGAATTCTGTATAAGAGCAGCGCTTTTATGGACTATCAATGACTTTCCCGCTCGAAGTAGTTTGTCTGGGTGGAGTGGGCAAGGTTACTTGGCTTGTCCGACATGTAATATAGACACTCCATCTACTCGCGTGTTAGGCAAAACCGCTTATGTTGGTCACAGAAGATTCTTAAAAACGACCAATAAATGGCGGAAAAATAAACGGGCATTCTATACTCGGGTCGATGATCATAGACAACCTCCTAGAAAACTTACCAGTGATGTCATCTTGAATCAACTTAGTAGATTGCCTAAACGTATCCCGGGGAAACATCCAAGCTTTGGGGGTGCGAAGAAAAAAACGTGATTCTGTTCGCGAATTGAATTGGACCAAAGTATCCATTTTCTACGAGCTAAAGTATTGGTCTTTTCTTACACTAAAACACAATTTAGATGTCATGCATATCGAAAAAAATGTGTGTGAGAGTGTGTTGGGTACTTTGTTAATGAATGACAAATCAAAAGACACCAACAAGGCAAGACAAGACTTAGAAAATTTGCAAATTCGTGAAGAGTTGTGGCTCGTCAACAAAGGAAACGGGAAGTGCTCTAAGCCTCATCCCACGTACTCTTTCACAGCTGAAGAAAGAAAACAATTTTGTCAATTCATCAAAGGTACGCGTTTTATTTCTAAATTTATTTGCTCCAATTCTATTCGCGTATCCATTTCGACGACTTACTCTAATATCATTATTTTTTTGTCAATTCATCAAAGGTGTGAAACTACCTGATGGGTTCGGATCTAACTTCAAGCATAAAGTGACCGACAATGATAGCAACATAACAGGCTTGAAGGCTCATGACTGTCACATAATGATGCAGCGGTTGCTTCCTGTTGGACTTCAAAATTACTTGAAGGACCAAAACACCGCAACACCAATAATCGAGCTTTGTTCATTCTTCAAACAAATATGCGCTCGAACTTTGATGGTGGATGACATGTTGAAAGCTAAAGAACAACTCATCAATATTTTGTGCAGTTTCGAGCAAATTTATCCTCCTGCTTTTTTTGACATAATGATTCACTTGGTTATTCATCTACCCGAAGAGGCTATTGAAGGCGGGCCTGTTTACATGAGGTGGATGTATCCATTTGAAAGATACATGAAAAAGCTCAAGAATTATGTTAGAAATAAAGCTAAGCCCGAAGGTTCAATAGCGGAGGGTTATATTGCTGATGAAGCATTAACTTTCTGTTCGCATTATTTTCGGGGTGTTGAGACGAGATTTAATCGTCCTGACCGGAATGAGGATGGTCCAAGCCCAACAAGTCAATTTCAGGTGTTTCGATCAATCTGTAAACTGAATGGCAAGAAATCATTGATCCGGGTTCAACCAGACACAATGAAGAAAGTAGTATGGTATGTACTACACAACAGTCATGAAATCGACCCGTACATGAACGAGTACGAGAGGTACGCGTTTTATTTCAAAATGTGCTTTAAGTAAGTTATTATTCGACGACTTATTCTAATATCATGAACATTTACAGGGCATTTCCTGGCAATGATATACAAGAAGGATTTCCTCGCTGGTTTGGGAGCAAGGTAGACTTATTGTATGTATTACCCTGTAAAAATAATGACTATTACTCATCTATATCTATTCTTAACTTTTTCATAGATTCGTGAATTAAAAGTAAAGAATGACCCAAGTTGTACTTCCGAGTTATTCGCTTTGGCTTGTGGACCAACATCGACTGCAGTCTCAGTCGACTCTTGCGTAGTCAACGGTGTGAAGTTTATCGTACACGACCGTGATTTACGTCGTTCAACTCAAAACAGCGGAATTTCAACTCCTAATCCTAGCGGAGGAATGTATTATGGCCAGCTTGAAGAAATTCTCGAGTTTTTGTATATTCCGTTCAAGGTTGTGCTGTTCAAAGTCAAATGGTTCGACACTAATAACGAGGGTCGCATAAACCGTTGTACATATAGAAATAACATTACACAAATTATGACAGACCGTGCATCGTTTCAAAATGAACCATACATTCTTGCAACACAAGCAACACAAGTCTTTTACCTTGATTTCCCGGGTAAACGTGGTAGTTGGAAGGCTGTCCAAGATTCTTATCATCGAAAGATTTGGAACCCGGATATCATCGTGGTAGAAGACAATCAAGATGTTGTACATGACAACAACTCATCACATGTCACACTCTCTGCTCAGTTGGAAAAGTTGAATTATAGCACCATAGATATAGATGTCCAGCCAGCGGAAGTTGAAGCACCACCAGCACCAATTATCACTGATGTCGACGACGACGATGATATTGATTATGATGACCACATTCCTCATGATTTAGCATCTGATCATGAAGACCACGTCGATGGTGAAGATGAAGCTGGCAGTAATAATGATGATTTTTATCTTAGTGATGTAGGAGATTGATCTCAAATTGTAATTTGTTAAACGACACTTATTTGAATGAAATTCTTATCGAGTTGTTAAATGTGTTTATTTATTTATTTAATTATTTATTATTATCTTTTTTGGTATATATTGTTATTTATTTGAATGTGTGTATATATATGCGTATATGTGTTTCTTCACTAATTTCTATGTTCTTGTACAGATGGCGGATGTCATAGCTACTAGTCATGGTGGTGATGGAGGTCATGAGCCACCCCACATTCCCAGGAGGATAGGCAGCAACTGTGAGCGTAAGAATTTCTCCATTATTTTAATTAAACTTGATCATTATTTGAAATTGCTAACTTGTTATTTTATGTCAACATCACTTTAATTTGATTACTTGCAGGCTCTAATTCTAGAGCTCCCAGGCCTACGAAGCCTGGGTCGAAAATAGGGAAGGGCGGGAAGGTGGTTCGCGGCCCCAACAAGAACACAGCCTTATACTCCATGAGAGATAACACAGGGCGCCCGGTCTCGATCAAATTCAGAAGGAACGCCAAAGGCATGTGGCAGCATGTAGGCGAGCACGCTTCATGGTTCTCGAACTTTGTGGGGGACTTGATACGGGAAACCATTCCACTGTATCACAATTCGTGGGATAAAGTTCCAGCGGAAAAGAAGGTACACGTGGATAACAGGCTCAATGTAAGTTTTTTTTTTTTTTTTTTTTTTATCTTTTATTTTTTTAATTATTGTGTTTATTTATTTTAAATGTGTTTATTTATTTAAATTTGTCTCTTTATTTAAGTTTGTATATTTATTTTAATTATATTATATTGCAGCATTACTTTGATCTCACCCCCCACCTTGCCGGTCGAAATGGAGTCGCGATTGCCGCTAGCATCGAAGCTTACCTGAAAAAGGTATACAATGACAACAAGTACAAGAACAAGAAGAAAAATTTTACACTGGCAGGTGGGGTCGAGAAACTGGGCGATATCAAGACAAAGCGTCCCGAGAACATGCCGGTAGACGAATGGGAGAGGCAGGTAAATTTGTGGATCGACACATACTTTAATTTGTTATTATTATTATTATTATTATTATTATTATTATTATTATTATTATTATTATTATTATTATTATTATTATTATTATTATTATTATTATTATTATTATTATTAATAATAATAATAATAATAATAATATTTCATTTATATAATAGTTTTTATTATTTATAATAAGCAGATTGATCACTGGAGCGACCCTAAGAAGTTGAAGATAGGGGAGATCAACAGCCAAAACAGGAGCAAAATGAAGACTGCCACCCGTCATGGATCACATTCCCTGGCTGTCATAGCTGATAACTTTGTAAGACACTTTTTAATCATTTTATTTATATATATAGTGTTGGGTGAGTATTGATTGATTTTATTTATAAACAGTTGAGCTCCCCCGACCCCGACACCCAGGATACTCGAGATCATATTGACTTGTACAGACATACCCATACCAGAGGGGAGGTCTGGGAGTCTGAGGAGGCCGAATCTAGATACGTAAGTATAATTTATTTCCAAAAACTCACCAACATTAATGCAATATAATAAATCATGACTTATATATTACTTTTCTTGTTTTTTTGTAACTAAACAGAATGAGATGATTCGGCTGCGGTCAGAGAGCACCTCCTCTGGGATGCGTATGTCGGATACGGAGATCCTGAGCCAGGTGATCGGTGGCAAGCAGAGGGGGCATATTCCTGGCATAGGTCCAGTTTTACCTGGAGGTGGTCATAGGACGACTCTTAGCGCCTCACGAGCTCGTGAGGAAGCCTCCTCGTCCTCTCTGCGCGAGACCGTGGCGCAGCAGGGGAGCGCGCTGGCGCAGCAGGAGAACACGCTGCAGATGATTCTGAATTGGGCGAGGAGACAGCCGGGTTTTCCTGGGGAGCTAGCAGCGGGATTGCCGGGGACATCAGGATCCCAGAATGCATCGCCGGGTGAGTCTAGACCTGCAGGGGAGGGTAGTCAGGGAGCTGGGGGTAGTGGGGGTAATGGGGATGGTGGGGAGAATGGGGATTAGTTTATGGGTCGGATGAGACACTTTATATTTGTTTTGGTTTATTGGACATAGCTGTGTATATTTAGATGGATTATTATGTGTTAGGATTCCCAACTAACTTGTTCCTCGCTAGCTTATGTATAGTTTTGTAGAATATCATGTGGATCACGGTTTTTGAACCGTTTTTGGCGTATTTGGATCCATATGATTATGTTTAGCGAATTTGGATTGTTTAGCGAAGTTAATATTATTTTTAGTGAATTTTGTTTGAATTTGGTGTTGTTGTATTTAGCGAATTTGGTTTTAATTTGGTGTGTTGGCGAGTTTGTTGTTTTGGCGAACTTGGTGAAATGAGTAACAGCAGGATTGTGTAATATATGCTGCATTGGAGAGGTTTTTTCTGCACCCATTGCGGAAAAAAAACCTGGAATTACCCATTTTGCAGCAATTTGCTGCAAAATGGGTCAGGCGCTTTCGGCGGGGACATGTCCCCGCAGAAAGTAAAAAAGATTTATATTAAAATAGTTTTCTGCGGGGACTAGTCACCGCCAAAAGTAAAAAAATTTATATTAAAATGGTTTTCCGCGGGGACATGTCCCCGCCAAATCCAATAATCAAATTAATTAAAGAGTTGATTAATTAACTTTTTATTTAATTATATACCATTTGGCGGGGACATGTCCCCGCCGAAAAGTATTGCCACGTTGGACAAACTTTGACCACCCAGAAACCAGTGGGACCCATGTGTCCCCGCGGAAAGTGTGTAAAAGTCACCGCGGAATTTATCAGCGACGGTCTAGCCGCGGCGGCGTTTCGGCGGTGACATGTCCCCGCCGAAAGGGTTCTGGCGGGGACATGTCCCCGCCGAAAGGCAAAAAAAGTCCCAGCCGAAAGTGTCGAATGTTGTAGTGTCTATTTGAACATTTCATATTGGTTTTGGTCTATTAGAAAGCAAATAAAGCATGTGTATATATATATAAACAAATATTAAGCATGCAATCAAATTTAATCTAGGGAAAATTCATGTATACATGTAGTAGCATGTAATAATATTACACAAACAAGGTTATCATCCTAAACAACCATAAGCAAGTCATAATCATTTCCGAATACAAGTCGGAAATATAGCACACACACATAATAAATATTCATATCCAAATAGCACATAATAATAATTGTTTAAACAAGCATGATCAAGCAAATATCGTCATCACTTCTTCTTCTTCTTCCCGAACGCCTTTCCAAGTGCCTTGGCAATGGATTTGAAGCCTCCTCGCATTTCTTGATGCATCATTTGAGTTTGATTAAGCAATTGAGTTTGACGTTTATGTAGCACTTCATCATTTCTTGAATTAGGAGAAGGTGTCAAGTGTTCGGTGTAGTCAAGATCTTCTAGATCATCCACAAACCTTGTAGGAGAAGGGGTACTAGCACGATAAGTGTTTTCCTCCTCGTCATCATCTTCTTGACGAGATGATGAGCCATGGAAGCTATAACGACGAGACTTGCCCTTGTCACTACGAGGTTTACGGGTTTGCTTGAGAGCGAGAGGACGCAAGGTTGGATAGGTGGGTTCATAGATACTACCATCAAGATCTTCATAGTTATCCATGACATGACGGTAGAGACGAGTAAGAAAGATACCATACGGAAGATTTGCTTTTGGAGTTTTTCTTGCACACTCAATCCGCTTGATAAAGAAGTAGGCCAAATTGTATTGTTGCTCAACAGCGATACAATACAACATGTGAGCAAGGCACGCCGGGAGATGGTCCCGGTGTCCTCTGGTACCAAACGCATTCTCTCGAATAAGTTCTTCCCAACGCTTCATGTGGGGGCCTAATTCTTTGAGAAGAATTTAATTTGAAGAGATTTCGACATTTTTAGATTTGATTTTGCGAGTGGTGGTGGCACGTTCCACACCAAGAACTTGACGAATTTGGTCGGAATGAGGAATGTCGGAAAGATATGGACCAAAGGTAGGACGACATAGATGAAGAGATTCAAGGTCTCATTCGTTTGTGAAAACGGATTGACCTCTAAAAGGAATTTGGAGGATTTGACCGAATTGATCAAGAGTTAAGGTAATGAATTCGTGTTGGATCATGAAGGAGATGGTGATGAAACCAAGATCATTGGTTTGAATTGTAACTTGGCTATAGAAGTCGACTATGAAACGAGGGACAATGGGTTCATTGATTTCATAGAGACAATTGAAGTTGATGCTTGTGAACAAGCGATCGATGAAGTCGGATTGAGAATAAGCACGATCTACTACACGTCCCTCATGAACGTTTCTATCCTCAATTTGACGATATAGACGTCCAATGGAAGGAGATGTAGTAGGGAGTTGGGAAACTTTTGGAAGGTAGTTTTTGGTAAGAGCAATGTCTTCGGAGATAGCTTTGGGCATGTTTACCTAAACATGACAACAATAAACTAAAATCAAAATAAAGACACCATTAAAATAAAATGCATATGTCGTTATGACTTATGTGGAACGTAAACATACTTCGACTCTAAGACCTTAATCCTAAGAAGTAGTTTACTATGTCCCTAAATTTTATTTTTAACTCGTTTAAGATATATTTTACAATGTTTAGCAAGTAGTTATGGAATAATCCAAACGCCCCTTTAAACATCTCAATATATCTTGAAACTTTGCTAGATGTATATTGAATTGTATAACTAGCTATTTCTTACGAGTTTATCATGCAAGTGATTTGTTTTGAAAAATATGGTTTATATTTTGACTCAAAAATACCATTTTTCTCACTAAACCAAACGCTTCCTTAACTAGACACTTATGCTACTAGTATGTCAATATATATATGAATTATATATCTTGACAACTCCGGATTAATAGTTTTAGGTTGATAATTGGTATGTGCTTAAACACATACCTTTTCTTGACCAAAACCGGACCAAAATAACCAAAAACCCGACCAAAATGCCAAAAGATATTGTGTTTTTGTGTTTTTGTATGTGCAGGGATGGATATCGTGAAAATTGACAAAAGACACGGAAAACCCGAGAAAACGAGCACGAGATACGGAAAAGACTCAGAGCCGAATCCGGGAAAGACATACTTGGTCAAAAAAGTCAAGAATCACCCTTAGATCAACTTTGATGAATTGGCAAGTTCAGTCCCTTGAGGATTCAGAATTTACATTTATGGTCCCTTTAATCAAAAATACTTAAAATCCATAACTAATTCCTTAAACCCGGATCCACTTTTAAACATTTCCCAACCCACACTTTATATTAAACCCAACCCACTTACCTAAACACCTAGCCCAACCCACTACTTACCCAGCCCACTATCTCTCTTGACCCGATCTGCTCACAAAAACCCGGTCAGCCTTATTATTGAACCCAGTCAAACAAAAAATAAAATAACACCACACACACTCATACGCGCCCCCAAATATTCACTAAACCCTGTTACACGAACCCTAGCTATTTACCGTACCAATTTTACAGCAATTAAGGGTATATTCGACCAATCATTGGCCCTTCTAGAAGTTCCTGACAAGGAGAATGACACATGGCAGCGAGTGATTGGACCGAACACGCGTAAAGTTTGATCAAACGGTGGGAAATGAGGAGTGTTGAGCAAGGATTGATCTAAGGGTGATGGATAGCTCAAGTTGCACGCGGATTGCCAGGGTGGAAGTCCAGAAGGTTCATTCGAGCTCTATAAATAGAAGAGGATTTCTCCTCATTTCGGTGTGTAGGATTTAGTAGTGAAACTCTGTCATTTTTATTTCTCAATTGTAATCTCCTTTTAATAGTGTAATCCAGTTTTTAATCAATGAAAGTTTAGTTTACTTCTTTATATTTCAAGCTTCTTCAATCTTACTTTTAATCTCTATTTAGTTTAATTTTAGTTTAAATAGCTTGTTACTGTTTTATTATAATCTAGCAATCAATTTCAGTTAGTATCTTAGTTAATAGTTTATTGTTATTCATTTAAATCTAAAAATATATACCCTAAACCCTAAACCCTAAACCCTAAACCCTAATATATATTTATATATATATATATATATTATATATTACATATATAAAATTAATATATTTATTTTCAAATTCAAAAAAAAAAAAAAAACAGGCTTCAATAAGTTTGATTTCATTTAGATAAAGTTCATTTTAGCTGTCCATAGCTTTAGTGAGCTTGAGTAAGGTCTCAATCAGTCTAATTCTCAAATTTCATCAAAAAGTCAACAAAAGTCAACCACCAGCTTATACAATAAGCTGAGCTTATTTCAGAAGGAGTTGATAGACTAAGAGGAGAAAGGGAAGCTTTTAGCCTATCTAAAGATAGGCAAGCATAGTGAATCCCCTCTGTTCTAGCTGAGGGGAATTTACCTTGTGAGTTTTACTTTTCATTTCTATTCAATTCTGCATCAGTAGTTCAAAGTAGTATAGATCTGTGCTAGTTGGTTTGATTTTGTTTATTAAGTGTTAAAGTTGCTGAATATTGTTAGATTGGATCATTTCATGTTAGTCTGCTATTGAATTTTAGTAAAACTGTTTGAAAACTGGCTTCATTATTGCTATGTTGAACATCTTGATTAATTAGTGGTTGTGATCTTGTTATTGAGTTTGATTTAGTTGCTTGATCATAAATTCATTTGTTTTGATGGAGATTTAATCTAATTAATGTTACTTCATAACAGTTCATAGCGAGTCCTTTAGGGTGTTTGGATTAGTAAGCAATAGGAGTTGTAGGCTTGTGTAAGTGGCAACAATAGTTTACAAGTTCCGTAGGTTAATATTAGTCTAAATAAAGCTTAATATTAGTAGTTTAAAACACAAAAGTCAAAATTAGATTTCAATTTAGTTTACTGCTGCAATTAGATAATTCAGTAGGCCATTTTTCTTTTGTAGGTGCATAGTAGATCAAGTCAACTTAATTTGGATTCATAGCTGCTTAATATAACACAATAAATCAGTAGGATCAATCAAAATAGGATTTAGTCAAAGTTTTCAAAACAATCAAAAAGTCAAAAAAAATTAGTATAAGCAGAAATAGCATAGATTTCTAGAGCACTTGTAGGATTCAATAGTGTTTGGAAATAGGTTTGGATTGGTGATTTTAGTAGCTTGCCAGCTTGTGAATCTAGATCAACAAGAAAATCTTAGTTTGGAACTCATTAGCTTATCTCAAATTAAGCTCAAAGTTGGTTGTCTGCTAGATATCTCCCCTGCTTTTCAGTTTTAAGCCAAGTTCATAAGTAGTTTTCTTGCAATCTATTTGAGTTAAGTGTGAGATTTTTGGGGCAAAAGCTAGACAAGCTAGCTGTTTATCAGTTTCTGCTTTTGGTTTTCTATTTTCAGCTTATTTGGTTAGCTTATTTGAGTCTCATTTTTGAGCTTGTTTGACTGTTTTCAAAAGAGTGTGAAAAACTTAACTGTTTTGTGTCGAGCTGTTTTCCAGCTTATTCCAGCTTGTTTAAATTCATTTCTCTTCAAAAAAATTAGTGTTTGTTAATTGTTAATTGAATTTCAAAAGAAGAAAAAAAAAATATAGTTTAGTAAATTTGTAGTAACTCAGGATCGAACCTGGGTTGTTTTCTAGTTCTAAAACGTTTTTAATTTTCAGTTTTTACCAATTAGTCCCCTAGTTTCAGTTTAGTCTAATTCAGTCCCTATCTTTCTTTTAAAATCGTTTTCAGTTTTATACAAGTTTCAGAAAAGTACCAGTTAGTCCATGTCTTTGTTTGAGAATATTTAAAGTTTCAGTTTTTACATTTTTAGTCCCTAAACTTTTATAAACTCTTGTTTTCTTTATTTTCTTTTATAAAATTAGTTTTTATAAATTACATTTTCAGTCCCTTGAGTTTTTAGCTTTGCATTTTAGGTTTATATCTTCACTATTAGTTTTATAAGTCTCGGGATTAGCCCGGGATTTGCGTTATTTGACTTCTTTTTGTGTGCATTTATTTTGATAACGTAGATTGCTTTTTAAATTTTCCATATTTTAGTGTAATCAACACCAAAATAATCACTTTCACGTTCACTTATTCACTTCACATTTTCACGACACCGAATCGATTTAAACGCCGTCAAACCTTCGTTGGGAGAACGACCCGGGGAAATATTTTCACAAATATTCCTTTGGAAAACGACTTAATCAAAATGGCGCCGCGCTGCCGGGGAAGGCTTGAAACGTTGTCGTTGATTCATATCGTATTTTGTGTTTTGAAGATCCTTCCTCGGAAGTTATTTGTTTTTAAAAAATATAAAAATACAAAAAGAAAATAAATAAAACACTTTTCCTAAAGTGTTTTCAAAAATACAAAAATAAAATAAATCCTCACTTTTATTCAAAAGTGTTGTAAACCATTCCGAAATAACAACAAAACAATCGTGAAATCATTTGATTTTCGGATTATTTTTTCGATTACAACCTATACAAGTGGTTTAAGGATGGTCTTGACATTAAATTGCAGACCGAAAGAGGCGGGTTTTTAATTAGCTTCGGCAGACCTTTGCTTCTCCGCCACTCTGCGCGTAATCGTAAGAGAAACGAATATTGATTGACGGATCGGTACCAAAAAAAATAAATTAAAAAATTAAAAAAATAAAAATCCAAAAATATTTTCATTTTCAACTTTTGTTTTCGATTTTTCTTCTTGATTTCATTTTGGTGTATGCACACCCGTTCTTCTTCTTCTAACCCTCTTCTTTCACCACTTTCTAATCCCGAGAGGATTATCCGTCAAAACAACCGTGTTCATTTCTCAACCGTTGAAGAAATGGCCGATGAACCAAACAATCAACATCCTCCGGTGGATGATCAAAATGCCAATCCGGTTCCCGATCTCCGACCAATGGAGGAATTACTCCAATCACCTTTCAATGGTGGTGGCAAAGCAATCGTGATACCCGATATGTTTGCAAATCAATTTGAAATAAAAACCGGGTTACTTAATCTTATCACCGGTATTTCCTTTCACGGTTTCGAAAATGAAGATCCTCATTCCCATGTCCAGAAATTCATCGATATCACCGAAACACTTAACTTGAATCACGTTCCTCATAATGTGCTTAAATTGAGGTTGTTTCCTTTTTCTCTCGTAGGAGCAGCCCGGACTTGGCTCGATAAGGAACCTCCTAATTCAATCTTTACATGGGATGATTTAGCCTCTAAGTTCGTGAACTACTTTTATCCTCCTTCTAAAACATCGAATCTCAGAAATCAAATCACTCGATTTCAACAAGCTTTCGATGAATCGTTCAACGAAGCTTGGGATAGATTCAAAGAGTTGTTAAAAAAGTGTCCTAATCACGGATTTTCAACCTTGCTTCAAATTGATACTTTCTACAATGGGTTGAATCCATCTGATCAAGATTCACTCGATTCTGCTGCGGGTGGAAATTTTCTGACTAGAAATACTCAAGAAGCTTTGACTATCATTGAAAATAAAGCCAGAGTGAGGAATTCTAGAACCAAAGCTCAAGTTTCAAATATGAGTAACAAATCAGATGATGCTTTCACCCGAGCTCTTAGCAAACAAGAAGAGGCTTTTGCCGCTTTCACTAAACAAATCGGGCGTCTCATTGATAAAGAAAGACCTTCTCAGCCCGTCAATGTTGTGAATAAAAAATGTGAGATTTGTGGTGGTCCACATCCTTATTATGATTGTCAAGCCTCCGGTGGCCAAGGTTCGAATGCTACCGTAGCATCAGTAACCTACAATCAGATTCAAGGATTCCGTCCTCAAAATAACCAAATGGGACCATCCGGCCTCTCTTCATTCCATAACAATCAAAACAATTTCCCTCAACATTACAATCATCAAGTCAACGTTGTCAATCAAGGTTGTGAAACATGTGGTGGTCCACATCCGTATTTCGAGTGCCCAGCCGCCGGTGGCTACACTCAAGAAAACGTTTATGCTGCTACGGGAAATCTCAATCAGGGAGGTAACGGTTACCAGCCTCAAGGAGACCGTAATCTCCTCAGCTACCGTTCTAATAATTTTCTCGGACCACCAGGTTTCACACAAAATCAAAATCAAAATCGGGCTAATCAAGGGAATTTTAACCAAGGGCAAAGCTTTCAAAATCAGGGAAATTTTCAAAAAGGCCCAAATCAAGGGAATTTTCAAAACCAAAATCAAGGGAATTATAATCAAGGTTTTGTTCAAAACAACCGAGGGCCAAATCTTCCAAACAATCAAAATCAAGGATTTGTGCAAAACCCATCGCCCTCGGATGAGTTATTAAAGCAATTCATTCTTCAAAACCAACAACAACAAAAGAAACAAGAGGAAATGAATAGAATGATGATTAATCAAATAACCGAATTGAACAAACGTTTAAATGATCGACCCTCGGGTTCAGGGACTACTTCTCTCCCAAGCAACACGATCGCTAACCCGAGGGGCGATGCTAAGGCGATCACGACTCGTAGCGGTGTTTCATATGATGGACCCACGGTTCCGACTACCGATTCTTCTCTACCTCCCAAGGTAGTCGACCGTGAACCCGAGGCGACCAAGGACATGGAACCTCCTACTAACAACGGAGGAACCAAAGACGTCCAACCTCCGGTCATCCATCCATCTGAACCAAAGGTTGTGCTGGAGCCCGAAGAAATTCCCGAAAAAGCTCCCGTCAAAGCAAACCTTCCGTATCCTTCGAGAATGAATGATCAAAAGCTCCGTGATAAAGCTTCAAATCAAATGGAAAAATTCTACCAAATCCTCCAAGATTTGCATTTTGATATCAGCTTTGCGGATGCTTTACTCCTCATGCCTAAGTTTGCTTCCACACTAAAGGGTTTGTTGAGCAACAAGGAAAAATTATTCGAACTTGCTAAAACTCCAGTGAACGAAAACTGCTCCGCGGCAATTCTCAAAAAGCTTCCGGAAAAGCTTGGAGATCCCGGAAAATTTCTCATCCCATGTGAATTTCCGGGAATGGTTGAATGTCACGCCTTGGCCGATCTTGGTGCGAGCATCAACCTAATGCCGTTGTCAATTTGGGAAAAGCTTTCTCTGCCCAAACTTACCCCCACTTGCATGACCCTCGAGCTTGCGGATCGTTCCATAACCCTTCCTAAGGGTGTAGCCGAGGATGTCTTTGTCAAGGTGGGGAAGTTCCATTTTCCCGCCGATTTTGTGGTAGTTGATTTTGATGCTGACCCCCGGGTTCCTCTTATTCTCGGAAGATCGTTCTTGAGGACCGGGCGGGCTTTGATTGATGTGTATGGAGAAGAAATTACTCTGCGGGTTGATGATGACAAAGTCACGTTTCAAATCAATCAAAACTCTAAACCGCTAACCACCAAAAGCAACGTTGCTGTGGTTAATCAAAAATCTGATCCAGTAATTGCTTCCAAAAGAAGTGATTCGATTCTCTCAAGATTTGCGGTTAAGAGTATGTCTGAAAAACGTGCCGAACTCAAAGCTATGAAAATTGCACCCGGTTCAACCAAATGGTTTGAAAGTTGTTCCGCGGATGTTAAGAGTATTCTTGATGATGATGAATCGGATTCGGAGACCACAACGGAAGTGGTGGAAAATGCTAGCTCTAAGAGCACACCTCTTGTCCCACCTCCGGAGACGGTTTATCGTGTAGAGATTGTTGATTCTGTTCTTTCCGACTCTTCCCATCCTTCTCCTCCGATTGAGGGAAGAGATATCTCGAGGGAAGAACTCGAGGTGTTGTCTGATGATGCTCCAATTTCGCCGGAAATTGTTGAGACCGATAGTGATCCAGGGGAAGATGTCTTGAAATTTGATGAACCATTATTTCCCCTGGAAGATGTTAAAGAAAAGACACCTAAATCCGTTCCAGTTGTTGATTCAAAATCAGAAGAGCAAAGTAGTGGCAGTACCACTTCTTATATTGATTCTCTTCTTGAGGAGTTCACCGATGAACTCGCTCACATCGATCCAATCCCACCGGGGGATGAGGACGATGAGTTTGATTTTGAATCTGACTTAAGAGAATTGGAATTTTTGCTGAACAGTGATCCGTCTAAATGTGATTCTTATCACGAGGAGTTCGCCGATGAACTCGCTCACGACGATCCACTTCCATCAGATGATGATGATCTCTTTGACTTTCATGCTGATTTTAAAGAAGTTGAAAATCTGTTATACCATGCTCCATCATCTGATTCTTACACCGAGCTTAATGATTTACAAGATGATGATGACCTCTTCGATTTTAGGGCCGATCAAACCGAATGGAGAAATCTTTTATATGGCAAACCTACTACTGAAAAAGGCCCTAAAATTGAATCCATAATTGAGGATGCTTCAATTGTATCTCATGACTTATCTCCTCATTCTCCCGAGGATGATTTCTTTGAGTCTTCCATCGAGTACCCTGCTGAGTTTTCTTGTGAAGACAAAGTGTTTAATCCAGGCATACTCGATGATGGTGAAATTCATCCTTTGATGAAATTGACTCTTGATAAGAATTTAAAGTTTCCTACCTCATCTAAGGAACTTTTAATTCTGAAGAAAAATGATTCCTCTCTGCTTCTTTCTATTCAAAAACTCCCATTCTGTCCGGAGTCATCTCTGCTTGAAACTTTACTATCGTTTCCAGCCGGAAATGAAGACAAAGTTTTTGACCCCGGCATCACCACTTTCATCTTCTAAAGCCGTGGGTATCTCAATCGGAGTGGAACTTTCGTATGCTTCAATGTTTATCCAAACATCTTGAACGAAAGTCCGATTGAGATTATCTCTTCCACTTGCTCCCCCAAGGACAAATAAATTCGGGGTCGAGTCAAGCTCATGTGACTCGGTTAACAAAAACAAGCGCTTCGTGGGAGGCACCCCATGTTTATCCTTCTATTTTCTTTCTATTTTCTAATAAAACTTGAGGAGGATTCCCTTCTCCATTTCTTGTGTCTCGTTGTTTTCTGTGGTATGTCCAGGAATGCCCGATGATGAAGACTCTCGTGCTCGTAGTTTCCTTCACGCTACTCGAGTTTCATCATTTGCTGCTTATCAATATCCTAAAATCTTATCGTTTTACATCTATCTTTTGGCATAATTCATAAACGGCTTTAGATTTATGTAGGAGAACCCTTACCTTTAAGACATTGAGGACAATGTCTCGTTTTAGTCTGGGGGGGGGTAATCTTGCGATTTGATTTTTGCCTTGCATTTTTTCCGTTTTCTCATGCAACCCCGTTTTTCCTCCAAAATTTGAAAAAATCCAAAAAAATGAGAAAAATTTTAAAAATTTTTGCAAAAATATAATAAATTTTGACATTTTTGTTGACTTTCCGCTGGAGAAAGTAGGAATAAAATTCTGACTTGACCGGGCGTGTTGAGCCCTAGCTTGTTCCCTTAACCGTTTATAATCTATAAGCTCGTGCTAGTCTTTTACACAAGGAGCTATAAAATGCGAATTCTTTTTAAGAGTTTGCAAGTTCCCGTATTTGACTTTATATATGCATGGCTTGATTATAAGGCTAAGCATTCGCGGATCTTATTATTTAAGATTTTAAATTTGCGAAGAACGAGAAATGATAGAGTTGTTTATAAGTTAGATTGCTAAACGTGGAGTAGTTGGATCTCTTTAAAGCTCATCGAAGTTATTTGTGTCTTTTTGTTCCCATAAGCTTGTTTCACAAAATAATAGTAATCTAGGAATAATTAAAGGTATTTTAGTTTTGGCGATAATTAGTTTTTATCTCTTCCTTAGAGAATTCTTGCTTATGAAAGTTGGGTACACATCAAGGTACTGTCAGTGTTACGGTGTAATAGACTATTCCATCTTGCCGGCTCACAACCGATGTTGGGATTGTTATAAAAGCCGTAGGACTTGGGGTTTGGCAACAAATAATTAATGAATATGATAATGTATAATAATAATCCAAAGCCATAAAAAGTTTTCTACATCTTGCCGGTTCGCAGCCGATGTTGTAGACTTCTAATAAAGGCAGAGGAAAAATTCCAAGGTCATAATAGACTATCACATCTTGCCGGTTCGCAGCCGATGTTGTGATTGTTATAAAGGGCCAAGGACTAAATACGTTAATGTGCTTAATAATGTTTAAAAATGCCAAACTTCGACTCCGGGGGTGTCCTAATAAAGGCTTCCGTCTCTGGACTCGTAGATGAGTTGTTTCGGTCGCAAATAAAAGGGATATCCTCAAAAGCGTGTTAAATCAGAGACCTTGATGTGGACCTCATTTTTGTATGCAACGGTTTTCGAGGGAAGGTTTGGAAACTACTTAGCGTCTAAACTAGGTATCTTTATCGGCTTAAAAATTATCGAAACGAGAATTTGAAGAAATTCATTTCTCACCAAAAATAAAATAAATAGAGGAAAATAGGAATTTGGGAACAAGAAGTAAGTACACAATTAGCTTTTATGGGTAGTGTTGGCAATCTAACTTGTAAATGACAATGATTTCGTTTTTAAGCTTAGTTTGGGGACTCGTGAAAAATCAGGGACGACGAATTTTATCCATATGGTCACTTCTTTATGAGTCGTGTTTCCTGCTCCGTGACCCTAAAAGTTATCGAAAGATAATGATTGTCGACAAAACCGTCACCTAAATAATAAGAAAAATACAAAAATAATAAAAGGAAAAATCGGGGAGTTTTTAGAACTTAAGATTTCTTGATCTCTTTTGAAAATTTTGCTACTTCTCAAAGTTAGTAAATAGAGATTAGAAATTTTTGGTTTCAAAAACGTGTTTTTATAACATTGCATGAGGACATTGCAATAGCTTAGTTTGGGGGAATTTGGTATGTGCTTAAACACATACCTTTTCTTGACCAAAACCGGACCAAAATAACCAAAAACCCGACCAAAATGCCAAAAGATATTGTGTTTTTGTGTTTTTGTATGTGCAGGGATGGATATCGTGAAAATTGACAAAAGACACGAAAAAATCGAGAAAACGAGCACGAGATACGGAACAGACTCAGAGCCGAATCCGGGAAAGACATACTTGGTCAAAAAAGTCAAGAATCACCCTTAGATCAACTTTGATGAATTGGCAAGTTCAGTCCCTTGAGGATTCAGAATTTACATTTATGGTCCCTTTAATCAAAAATACTTAAAATCCATAACTAATTCCTTAAACCCGGATCCACTTTTAAACATTTCCCAACCCACACTTTATATTAAACCCAACCCACTTACCTAAACACCTAGCCCAACCCACTACTTACCCAGCCCACTATCTCTCTTGACCCGATCCGCTCACAAAAACCCGGTCAGCCTTATTATTGAACCCAGTCAAACAAAAAATAAAATAACACCACACACACTCATACGCGCCCCCAAATATTCACTAAACCCTGTTACACGAACCCTAGCTATTTACCGTACCAATTTTACAGCAATTAAGGGTATATTCGACCAATCATTGGCCCTTCTAGAAGTTCCTGACAAGGAGAATGACACATGGCAGCGAGTGATTGGACCAAACACGCGTAAAGTTTGATCAAACGGTGGGAAATGAGGAGTGTTGAGCAAGGATTGATCTAAGGGTGATGGATAGCTCAAGTTGCACGCGGATTGCCAGGGTGGAAGTCCCAGAAGGTTCATTCGAGCTCTATAAATAGAAGAGGATTTCTCCTCATTTCGGTGTGTAGGATTTAGTAGTGAAACTCTGTCATTTTTATTTCTCAATTGTAATCTCCTTTTAATAGTGTAATCCAGTTTTTAATCAATGAAAGTTTAGTTTACTTCTTTATATTTCAAGCTTCTTCAATCTTACTTTTAATCTCTATTTAGTTTAATTTTAGTTTAAATAGCTTGTTACTGTTTTATTATAATCTAGCAATCAATTTCAGTTAGTATCTTAGTTAATAGTTTATTGTTATTCATTTAAATTAATAATATATATTATATATATATATATATATATATATATATATATATTTCAAATTTCAAAAAAAAAAAAACAGGCTTCAATAAGTTTGATTTCATTTAGATAAAGTTCATTTTAGCTGTCCATAGCTTTAGTGAGCTTGAGTAAGGTCTCAATCAGTCTAATTCTCAAATTTCATCAAAAAGTCAACGAAAGTCAACCACCAGCTTATACAATAAGCTGAGCTTATTTCAGAAGGAGTTGATAGACTAAGAGGAGAAAGGGAAGCTTTTAGCCTATCTAAAGATAGGCAAGCATAGTGAATCCCCTCTGTTCTAGCTGAGGGGAATTTACCTTGTGAGTTTTACTTTTCATTTCTATTCAATTCTGCATCAGTAGTTCAAAGTAGTATAGATCTGTGCTAGTTGGTTTGATTTTGTTTATTAAGTGTTAAAGTTGCTGAATATTGTTAGATTGGATCATTTCATGTTAGTCTGCTATTGAATTTTAGTAAAACTGTTTGAAACTGCTTCATTATTGCTATTTGAACATCTGTGATAATTAGTGGTCTGTGATCTTGTTACTGAGTTTGATTTAGGTTGCTTGATCATAAATTCAGTTTGTTTGATGGAGATTTAATCTAAATCTAACTGTTACTTCATAACAGTTTCATAGCAGTCACTTTAAGGGTGTTTGGATTAGTAAGCAAATAGGAGTTGTAGGCTTGTGTAAGTGGCAACAATAGTTTACAAAGTTCACTTAGGTTAATATTAGTCTAAATAAAGCTTAATATTAGTAGTTTAAAACACAAAAGTCAAAATTAGATTTCAATTTAGTTTACTGCTGCAATTAGATAAATCAGTAGGCCATTTTTCTTTTGTAGGTGCATAGTAGATCAAGTCAACTTAATTTGGATTCATAGCTGCTTAATATAACACAATAAATCAGTAGGATCAATCAAAATAGGATTTAGTCAAAGTTTTCAAAACAATCAAAAAGTCAAAAAAAATTAGTATAAGCAGAAATAGCATAGATTTCTAGAGCACTTGTAGGATTCAATAGTGTTTGGAAATAGGTTTGGATTGGTGATTTTAGTAGCTTGCCAGCTTGTGAATCTAGATCAACAAGAAAATCTTAGTTTGGAACTCATTAGCTTATCTCAAATTAAGCTCAAAGTTGGTTGTCTGCTAGATATCTCCCCTGCTTCTCAGTTTTAAGCCAAGTTCATAAGTAGTTTTCTTGCAATCTATTTGAGTTAAGTGTGAGATTTTTGGGGCAAAAGCTAGACAAGCTAGCTGTTTATCAGTTTCTGCTTTTGGTTTTCTATTTTCAGCTTATTTGAGTCTCATTTTTGAGCTTGTTTGACTGTTTTCAAAAGAGTGTGAAAAACTTAACTGTTTTGTGTTCGAGCTGTTTTCCAGCTTATTCCAGCTTGTTTAAATTCATTTCTCTTCAAAAAAATTAGTGTTTGTTAATTGTTAATTGAATTTCAAAAGAAGAAAAAAAAAATATATATATATAGTTTAGTAAATTTGTAGTAACTCAGGATCGAACCTGGGTTGTTTTCTAGTTCTAAAACGTTTTTAATTTTCAGTTTTTACCAATTAGTCCCCTAGTTTCAGTTTAGTCTAATTCAGTCCCTATCTTTCTTTTAAAATCGTTTTCAGTTTTATACAAGTTTCAGAAAAGTACCAGTTAGTCCATGTCTTTGTTTGAGAATATTTAAAGTTTCAGTTTTTACATTTTTAGTCCCTAAACTTTTATAAACTCTTGTTTTCTTTATTTTCTTTTATAAAATTAGTTTTTATAAATTACATTTTCAGTCCCTTGAGTTTTTAGCTTTGCATTTTAGGTTTATATCTTCACTATTAGTTTTATAAGTCTCGGGATTAGCCCGGGATTTGCGTTATTTGACTTCTTTTTGTGTGCATTTATTTTGATAGCGTAGATTGCTTTTTAAATTTTCCATATTTTAGTGTAATCAACACAAAAATAATCACTTTCACGTTCACTTATTCACTTCACATTTTCACGACACCGAATCGATTTAAACGCCGTCAAACCTTCGTTGGGAGAACGACCCGGGGAAATATTTTCACAAATATTCCTTTGGAAAACGACTTAATCAATAATCTTGACAATGTTTGAAAGAAAATTATAACGACTTAATTTCGACATTATTTAGACAAAATCCAAACATCCTCTTATCATATACAAAAATATTTTTGCTTAGTCGAAAAATATAGTTTCATGTTTTATAAGTTATGAAAACATAATATGATTAGTTTTAACAAGTTTTTATAGCATTATTCAACAATGTATTTAAAATTTTTTTTTGCATAAGGGTGTATGAATTTTTTTCAAAAAGTTTCAACAAGAGGAATTATGATTATTGGTTATTGTTGTCAATTATTCATTCTAATCCTACAGGAAGCATTTAGTTATGGAAATCCTAGACTCAATTCAAAAAAAAAAATTGAAATTGAAGAAATTGAAATAAAATGCTTAATCATGATTATGACCAAATATGATGAAATTAAGAGGAATGTGTTATGAAAAGCTTACAATACTTGTTGCTAATCGTGTTAGGAGTAAATGCCCTTTGCGAATTAAGCTTGATTAGGTAGGTTTTGGGGTTTGGTTTTTCGTCACAGCAGTAGCAGCTAAAGGGAGGAGTACAATTGTGGAGTGTTTGGTAAAAGGAATAAGAGGGAAAACGAATTGATACAATCAGATGGCCGGCCCCTTAAAATTAAGGGGGCCGCCCTTTATAAGCCGGCCGGCCCCTTTAATTTTAAGGGGGCCGCCCGCCCAATTTTGGAATTTAGCGGCTTCGTTACTGAAACAAATAAAATGTATTAATATGTATATATTAGATTTATATTTAATCAAAATTACGTTGGAGAGTGTTTGCACGAAAGGAATTTCTTAACACTTTTATTTGACATTTCGTCAATTAAAATTTTCTTGGTAAGTTCGGATGAATTTAATCAAGATGTCAAGACGACGAAGGAATGGTGGAAGGTTTATATGTATGTATATATATATATATATATATATATATATATATATATTATATATATATTATTGGGTTTACAAGAAAGGAAAGTAAGAGGGAGACGAGCGCCAACGACGACGGGAGTTTGTTTCATCCATAGATTGATCAACTCATTTCTCTACATCACCATGAGGATCGTTTGAACGTTAAAGATCAAGGAGGCCTAAGGGGGAAAGGAAAGGTTCGTAATCGAACAATTTCCTTGAGCTAGAAAATCAATAAATGAGTTTTCTAGGTTATGAGTCCTAATGATCTAATATATATATATATATATATATATATATATATATATATATATATATATATATATATATATATATATATATATATATATATATATATATATATATATATACGTATAAATATACTAGTAAGAATATATTCTAAGAGAAACTAACATGTATAAGCTATAAAACTAACTAAGCATGCATTCTCTATAAGTGAATTTAAAAGGAAATGTGTACCTTTTAGTCTTCAATGGTCTTCTCTACAAAGTCTTCAACAAAGTTCACAATTATGTGAAAGTAGATGAATTACAGAGCTTGTATGACGACTTCTTCACGTTGGTCCCCATTGTCTCATTTGACCAAAATTGTTTGGTCCGAACATATTATGTATTTGACTTGGATGTACATATGGTGGAATCATTCCCCACGGATTGAAGTTCCACATATTATGATTGTTGTGAAAGTTTCGTCTATTATGGTTTACTCTAGGTTGAGGTGTTTTAGACCTCGGACGAGGACTACTTGGTTTTCTAGGTGGTGGTGTTTTAGACCTTACTTTTGGTTTAAAGGGCTCGGTTTCGGCTTTTAAAGATGATTTGTTAAAACTTTTAATTTCTTCGTCATTAGCAATAGGTACTAATCTATCTTTTTAAAAGTATGTACTTAGGTTTTGTTTCTAAAGGTTTTAATTCACTAGTTTCACTTTCAAATTTTACACTTTTTGTTTCACTAGTGGAAGCTCCGGTTGAATTATATCCTAAGCCGGTTTTATCTCCGGATATTTGTTGAGTACTAATCAATTTTCTAAGTGTTTTACTACTATTTTCGAATTTCTCTAGTTTAGTAATTTCCTCCTTAAGTTTTTCATTTTCACTTTTACTAACTAGACATTTTCTACATTCAATAAGACTTTCTTTACCTTTTTCTAAGTTATGTAATTTAATTTTTAACTCAAGTATTTCATCTTTTAGTTGGTTATTAGTGCGTTTTAGTAGTTTATTTTTAGCCATCACTTTTTGTCCTAGTTTGCATAATCTACTATATTCGCTATCTAAGTCTTCTTCATCTAAAGATTTATTTTCATCACTATAGTATTCGGATTCGGAACATACCTCATCGGATGTCTTAGCCATAAGACACTTTTCTTCTTTAGTTGTTTCTTTTTCATCATTTTCACTATCGCTCCAAGCTCCTCCTATAAATGCCTTGTAGTTTTGACTTCTTGACATTTTCGGACATTCTCCGATGAGATGATTTGGATCTCCGCACTTGTAGCACTTCCTTTCACTCTTGCCATTCTTGTCGTCCTTGTTTCTTTGAGAGACTTTTTTTTCGTCATGTGGTTGTCTAACGTATCTTCCTCGTCTTTTAAAGAATTTCTTGAAGTCTCTTACGGCCATAGCATATTCTTCATCGTCACTTTCGGATGTTGAACATTCTTCGTCACTAGCTTCCTTTTTAGCCTTCAACGCGATTGACTTTCGGAGTCCTTCTTTCGTCATGTGGTTGTCTAACGTATCTTCCTTTCTTCCTTTCACCATTTCGGAGTCCTTCTTTATTATCACCTCATACACTTTCAAGTTTCCAATTAACTCGTCAAGTTGTAGAGTTGATAAGTTCTTTGACTCTTCAATAGCCGTAACCTTCGCACGCCACTTCGGATGGAGAGCCCTAAGAAATTTCCTTACAAAATTCTTGCTAGAAAAGTTCTCATCAAGCGCTTTTAAACTTGTGATGATAGTGTTAAATCTAGCAAAAGCATTATCTATTGATTCCTCTTCCGGAATCGTAAATTGTTCATATTGTTGTACAAGAAGATCTATTTTATTATCTTTGACTTGACTATTACCTTGGTGAGTGATTAGTAAAGAATTCCAAATATCTTTTGCGGTATTACACATAAAAATTCTTTCGTATTCTTTGCGTGGTAACGCATTATAAATAACCATTTTAGCCTCATTATTTTTGGCAATTTTCTTTTTCAAATCATCATTTTGTTTTTCAAAAGATACAACCTCATCCCTTTTAGTTTCGGGATTATGTTGTATAGGGGGAAAATCACCATTAGTAATAATATGCCAAAGATCTAGATCCTTTGATTTCACATAAGTTTCAAATCGATTTTTCCAATAAAGAAAACCATCACTTTCAAATAGTGGTGGTCTTTGCATAGATTGACCTTCTAAATATTTTTCCGATTCCATAGATCGATTCAAGTTTTAAAATACAATTTATTTTAAAAATCTTGTTTGACGTGGCTCTTGATACCAATTGTGAAAAACTAGAAGGGGGGGGGGGTTGAATAGTTTTACGTCCTTTTTAAAGATTTTACAAAAACTTTGTTTTCAAAAATTTCGATTCTAGTTTATGTGAATTCAACTCTTGCACTATATGAACAATTGTAAATTAACTAACTAACTAAGGTAATACAATACAAGTATAGAAGTAATGAAAAGATAGAGTTAGAAAGATCAAACCACAAACACAAGGATTTATAGTGGTTCGGCTACAAGGACACCTTCCTTGTTCCTACTCCACTCCCCGAGTCACCTACTCGAGAGTTTTCTTCACTATGTCAACAAACTCCCTTTTGGCGGAGAAACCTTACACAACGTTGCTTACACCAATTAACGACACAAAGCTAGATGTCGGGTCCTAATAGTAGCTAGAACCAATCTCACACCACACCACAACTTCTTCACAACACACCACAACTTATACACACCACAACTTCTTCTCTTCTACACACCACTTCACTACTTCTTCACAACACACCTTCTTCACAACTTAGCTCTAACACTACTTCTACTTCACAACTTCTATTCACAACAAACACACCTAAATCTATACTTTACAACAATATGCACAACAACAAAAGCTATATTCACAACACTACAACAATTCTTAAACTTGATGTTGAAGAAGTGTTCTTCTCTTGCACTTTGGATGAGGATGGATGAGGAGGAATTGAATCACTTGAAACAAGGATTACAAATCTAATGATCAAAGGGTTTTAGAATGATGTTAAGAGAGATTTGGATCTGAAAATATTTGTGCAAAAGGTGAGGAAAAATACCAGGATTGAAGTGGTATTTATAGGGAATCAATTCTGACAGGAGGAGCGTGCCGGCCCCCTTAAATGGTGGCCGGCCCCCTTAAATTTAAGGGGGCCGCCCCTTATAATTAAGGGGGCCGCCCTCCTGATACGGCCTGAATGTTTTGTTTTTAGTGGGGAAAGTTTATTTGATGAAAAACTAACTGATTTTGGTTAAAAATTTGAATTCATATATTTAGAATGATTTAAACATTTTCTTTTATTACCAAAAATGTTTTTCAAAATTATATAATATGTTTATATAATTAAATAAACTTTGTAATATTTAATTAAATACCCCTTTGATCATGAGATGTATTAAGCACTTGTTTATTCATACCTTAAGTGATTAAGTTGGATAATATGATATAAACTTTACTAGATACTTGTTAACTTAGTAATCTTGCGTTTAATGTTTTCACATTTTGTGATCATCAAAACATAGGGATATCGAAAAATATCAATAACGTTTTTATGCATTATTTATATCAACAAAAATAACTGAAGAGACTGGAAAAGATTAAGACAGTGGTAATAATCATTCTGATACTCAAGAAATGGAAACAAATAAACCACGAGAAGAAGCGGCAAGACCAAGTTTATTGACTTCAATAGAGAAACCGAACATGAAACAAGCATCAGCAAGCACATTGCCTGCAAGTCTACCAACAAAAAGACGGGTCAACCCAAAGGCCATAGATTGGATTAAGGTTTAATTCAAGTTTTTTTGCATACCATCTTCCAGTATAATTGGTTTGTAAAACTTTCAAGAGGCCGAATGTAAGTTATAGTGGTAAAAATGATCTTGACACTACATGTTTTTAAAGCGAGTTTTAAATTTTAATAGTCATGAGTATTATGTTATTGAGGTGTATAACCTGAAAATGGATCAATTTGTTGTTTTTAACTATTTCAAGTTTAGTAATACACGATTTCAATACGATTATGATAGGTTCTATGCTTCCAAGTCTTTTTATTATAGTGCTAAACAAAGGAGAAAAAAGGGTATTATGGGGATGGGTTAATGTAGAGATGACACCCGTGGGCAATAGGCATGGGTACCCCCAACCCATCACCTGCCCACGTGATTTTTTTCTCACCCGCCCCCGTCACCCACCAGTAGGTACAATATTCTACCCATGCCCATGCCCGTAGGTATTTGTTGCCCACAGGTAAACACATGTAATTTGTTATAGTGTACTTTCTAAAATTTATCGAAGTGTGCCCCCTCGAGCAAAAATTTCTGGCTCCGCCCCCGCAAATATGTAAAACGGTTTGAAAAGTAACCCATATACGATCTCGAGTCAAACTGTCCTATTATATAAACAAGTTGGAGGGTACTCTCTCTCCTCTAACCAACTCCCTCACCCCCCAAATAATTCCCGCCATTTATTCACCATTAAAAAACCTCTAAAAGCTTCAATTACCTATCAAATCACGAGTAATTTTCTAATCAAATTAGTTCATTGAATTCAGCTTTTAATTCTTCATCATCCAATATAATTTTTAGGAATTTCCCGGCATTTTTTCAAAAATGAATTTTGGCGCCAATTCGTTCTGTGTACTGTGTGATTAGATCTAGTTAGTTTTCATCATGTCTAATAAGAAAAGATCATCTAAAAGGCTTTTTAAGGTTCCGGTTAGATTCAGTGATCATGTAGTGGAACAATTGATTCAGAAAAGGGATAATGAGTGTGTTAATGGGAAAATGATGAAATTAGGGTTTGTAGTGATAAAATTGGTGATGATAGTGGGAAGAAGGACGAGTTGATTGATTGTGAGGCGATTTGTGCTGAGGTAACTGCATGTGAGATGAATTGTGATGAAGTGACTATTTGCGAGGCGAATTGTAGTCAGAATGAGGGTTTGGGGATACTGTGAGTCATGAATTTCCACCATTGAGTACTGCATATCCAAACACTGTAAGCTCTCCTAGTTCCACAAACCCTTAGTCTAATGAGAAGTCTAATGTGAGTAATGATAATGGTGTTAATAATGTGAATGATATAGGCAAAAATGAAGCTAGTAAAAACAATAATGAATCTAAAAGTTTTGTTAATACTGTAAAGAATAATAGTGTGTTTGACAATAAATTGAGTCTAATTCCTACTGTTGAGAAAGATGGTAGAGATGTGGTTGTGTTTGAGGAAGAACTTGTTATTGAGGGTAGTAAAAAATGGGGCTATTTTGTTGGTTATAGAATGCAGCATGCTGAGATTAAGTATAATATTGGTAGAATGCGGGGTAGATTTGGCCTTAAGGACATTGTTATGCTTAATGGAATGTACCTTTTCAAGTTTAAGAATGAGGAAGGTATGAACCATGTGTTGGAAAGTGGAACTTGGATGGTTAGGGACAAACCTTTGTTAGTTCAGAAATGGAATCCTAGTATGTGCATTGAGAAAAAAGAACCAGTTGTAGTGCATGTGTGGGTTAAACTTGTGAATTTGCCTCTAGAAGCATGGAGTAATAAAGGAATAATGTTGTGGCTAGTGGATTAGGTAAACCTTTGATTATGGACCAAACAACTGCTAAGATGTGCAATGAAGTACTAGAAGGTTAGGATATGCTATGGTTTTGGTGGAAATAAGTGAAGGAATTTAAAGACAAAATTGAGATTTGCTATAGAATGATATGCAGGGTCAATATGGCCAAAAGTTTGTCAATGTTGAGTATGCATGGAAGCCTCCTAAATGCTCACATTGTAAAGTTTTTGGTCACAACCATGTTAACTCTACTGTGAGACCTAGGAGTGAAGAGGAAGTTAGTAATAAGAATAAGGAACAAAATGAAGCTAAGAATGGGCAGAATAATGGCCAAGTGAGTGCTAAGAACCAGAATGTTAGTCAAATCAGAGACAAAGAGTAGAGAACTTTAAAAATTGGATATGTTAGAAAGGATACTTATAAGAAACAGGTTGAATTTAGACCAAAAATGTGCAAAATGAGAAAAGTTGTTAGTACTAGTGCTAATGATAATGGTTAAAACAGCTCAGGCTAGTACAAGTAATGATAATGGGAAGAAAACTCAAGCAAATACTAGTAGTCCTAAGAGAACTTGGAATGTTGGTGTAGGAATTGTGGAACAATTAAGAAGAATGCTAATAAGTATGTTGCTTTGGAGAATGACAATGAAATTGATCCTACTGAAGTATTAAGCACAGAAGAAAAAGAAATTGTGAACAAATATGTTAGGAAAAAAACAACCACCTGGTATTGATGTTACTGAGAAATGGAGTAAATAATGATTAGATACCTTGAGGATCAATTGGAGAAAGAAAGTTTGAATGATGAAGAACATGAAGAAAATGTTTTAGAACCAAGTGATGGGGTGGCAAGGAATATTGTAACTAATGAAGTGAATGGTCAGGTGACACACCTTCTTAATGAAAATAACTAGTATTATGGATAGTACAAATAATGGTTTGAAGATTGTAGCCTGGAATGTGAGAGGTATGTGCAATAGAGAAAAACAAAGGATGTTAAGAGATTTTTAGCTGAGAATAAGTTTAGTATTTGTGCTCTTCTGGAAAATCATGTTAAAGAAAATAGAATTAAGAAGATCAGTGAGTATGTTTATGGGAATTGGGATTGGATTTCTAATATTCAACATAGCAGTAGAGGGTGTAGAATCATAGTGGGATGGAATGCTGAATTGGTTAATGTCATGCTTGTGCACACTACTAATCAAGCTATGTTGTGTGTTGTGGAAACTGTTGATCAACTTCATAGATTCTTTTGTTGCTTTGTTTATGCTGAAAACCATGGTAAAGATAGGAAGAAGCTTTGGAAAACTCTTGAATGATACAGGAATATTGTGTGCAAAGATCCATGGGTGCTAATGGGTGACTGGAATGTTAGCCTAAATGTTGGGGATCATTCTGCTGGTGGTTCATGTAAAACTGCAGATTTGATTGATTTCCAAGAGTGCATTGAAGCCATTGAAGTGGAAGATATTAACTATACTGGGTGCCATTTTACTTGAGTTCAAAGCAGACTTGATCCATCAAGTGGTATTCTTAAAAAGATTGATAGAATCTTGGGAAGCAGTGAGTTTATGGATACTTATCCTAATGCACATGCTATTTTTCTCCCTCATCTCACTTCTGATCACAGTCCTGGTGTTTTAGCTATCCCAAACATGGTCAAAGGCAAGAAAAAAGCTTTTAGATTTGCTAATTTTGTTTCTAATTACCCTGAGTTCTTGCAGATTGTTGAGAAAGAATGGCAAACTCCTATATTTTGTTTGTTCAATGTATAGATTGGTTAAAAAGCTAAAAGTTCTCAAACATCATATGAAGAAGTTGAGCTGGAAACATGGAAATTTGTATGAGAGAGTGATTCATTGGAGATCTAAACTTCAAGAGATTCAGATTAAAGTTGACAAAGATCTACATAATGCAGAATTAAAGAATGATGAAGCTATTATCATGAAAGAATATTGCTCTGCTGTCAAGGATGAAGGAATTTTTCTAAGTCAACAGGCTAAAGTGGAATGGATTAGTGAAGGTCATAAGAATAGTAAGTTCTTCTACAACATCCTTAAAGAAAAAAAGCATAGAAGCAGAATTCCTGTCATATGTAATGAACAGGGTGAAGTATTTGAAGGCAATCAAGTTCCAAGTCAATTTGTGGGTCATTTTCAAAAGTTTCTTGTTCAAGTCATCAAGTTCAGAGCATTGAAGATGCTGGTGTAAATATCAATGTTCTAGTGGACCTTGTGGATGCTGAATTCATGATCAGAGATGTCACAAGTGAGAAAATTAAAAGTGCAATGTTTGATATTGAGGATACTAAAGCTCCTGGTCCAGATGGATACTCTTCTAACTTTTCAAAAAAGCATGGAGTGTGATTGGCAATAATGTTTGCAGTGCTATTAAAGAATTCTTTGATTCAGGGAAATTACTTGGTGAAGTTAACTCCACTCTTATCACTTTAGTTTCCAAAATAAGTAATCCTTCTAAGGTGTCTGACTTTAGACCAATTGCTTGTTGCAATGTGATCTATAAGTGCCTAAGCAAGATCCTAACTAATAATACTCTTTGCAAAATCATTAGCCCAAACCAAAGTGCCTTTATTCCTGGGAGGCAGATCACTGATAACATTTTGTTGACCCAAGAATTGTTAAGAGGTTATGAATGAAAAAATGGTGCAAAAAGAGTATCATGTAAGGTGGACATACAGAAAGCATATGACACAGTTAATTGGGATTTCTTGGAAAAAGTTCTTGTAAAGCTTGGTTTCCACAGAAGAATGGTTAGTTGGATCATGATTTGTGTCAGAACTGCAGGCTTCTCTTTATGTGTTAATGGGGATAGGCATGGATATTTTAAACTGGAAGGGGTCTTAGACAAGGAGATCCAATATCTCATTATCTATTTACTATTGTGATGGAGGTCTTCAACATCATTATGCAACAAAAAATCAGTGAAAGCAACAAGTTTAGATTTCATTGGGACTGTAAAGAACTTAAGATCTCCCATTTATGTTTTGCTCATGATCTCCTGGTGTTATGTCATGGTGATGTGGTGAAAGAAGTTATGGATCTTTTTCTGCAATATTTCAGGTGTGACCCCTAATCTTGGCAAAAGTACTATTTTCTTTGGAAATCTGAGTGAGCATGTGAAGACTAGTATTCTAGATGTTATGCCTTTTAAAGTGGGACAATTACATGTTACTTATCTGAGAGTTCCTCTAATTGCTAAGAAAATTGGTATTAATGAATGCAAGTGTTTGGTGGATAAGGTCAGAAATAGGGTTTTAAATTGGAAGAATAAGCTTTTGACAATGCAGGAAGGTTACAGTTAATTGCAACCATCTTATCATCAATGCATGTTTACTGGGCCTCAGTTTTCATCATCCCTAAAATGATTGTAAAAGAGATTGATAAGTTGTTCAAAGGTTTTCTATGGAGTCAAAGTGATAGTGCTAATGGCAGAGCTAAGATCTCATGGAGTCAAGTTTGCAAGCCTAAATCTCAGGGTGGTCTTGGTTTGAAGAATCTAAGTAAATGGAATGAGGTTCTTATGTCTAAACATCTTTGGAATATTGCCAGCAACAAATAGACTATATGGGTCAAATGGGTGAATACTATGAGGTTAAAAGGACAAAGTATATGGTGCGTGAAGATTAAACCTAATTCTAGTAGTGGGTGGAAACAGATTTTGTCTTTAAGAGATATCATTAGACCTCATATATGCAAAAAAAACTTGGGAATGGGATTAATACTTTCTTTTGGCATGATAAATGGTGTGATCAGGGCCCTTTAAGCAATTTGATTAATGTGGCTAATTTAGTACAAAGTGATGAGGTTAATAATGCTAAAGTTAGAAAGATGGTGGATGAGCATAGGTGGATATGGCCTGAGTGGATGAGGGGTAACAGTGTTGTTTAAGTATCCCTGTACCTACCTTGAATGATGAAAGAAAAGATAGAACTTTATGGGTGAATAATAAGGGTGACTGTGTTACTTACGCTATCAAAAAGGTTTGGCAAGACATAAGACAAGATGATCAGGATACTATATGGAGTGGGCTTGTTTGGTATTCACACTGCATACCTAAACATTCATTTATATTGTGGCTTGCTATTCATGGAAGACTTAGTACTCAAGACAGAATAAGAAAATGGATGCCTAACTGTGATTTGAAGTGCCCCTATGCAAAGTATGCAATGACAATCACTCTCATCTATTCTTTGATTGCAAGTATTCTAGGAAAGTATGGAGTAAGATTGTCAACATACTTGGTCAAGGTGAATTTGGATATGATTGGGAATATATTGTTATGAGAATATGTTCACTAAGATGTAACAAGAATATAGTAAATATACTCAGAATATTGGTGTTAGCTGCTTGTGTGTACCATATATGGCAAGAGAGAAATAAAAGAGTATTTACAGATGTGCAGAGAAGTTGGGAGGATTTAGTGAAAGTTATCACCAATGATATAAGATTCAAACTGGCAAGCTTTCAAGTTAAACAATCCAATCAGATACTTGAAGCTCAAAACAGATGGCAAGTGAAGATGAACATACAGAAAGGTGATGAAACTATTATTGAGAACATGGAATTTTAATGCAGTTATGTGTATAAAGAGGTGTTTGGAATAGCAGATGGCTAGTACCTTGAGGTCTACACATTTTCATCCTTTTATTTTGATGATGGTTAGGCCTCATAATGTAGTTTCCTGCTGATGAATTGAGCCTTTTCAACTTGATCATGTCAAACTGTGATCAGTTAATAAAGGTCTAATGGTATTCAAAATACAGACATTGGTTCCTGATGAGTCTGAAAAAGCAATACTATCAATGGTTATCCATTGCCTTAACTGGTTAAAGTTAAGAAGATCAGTCCTTAACAACCATTGTTTTGGACTGATAATATGATCTTACTTCAGTTGATGGCCTTGTACCTTGTAGCTAGAGAACTTATTAAAATGCATCCTGATTTCAGTTGGCCTTTGTTAGGTATTGTTTGGATAATCATGGATGCTATTGAGATAATGTTCTTTAGTATACATAAAGTAGGTTTCCAACTGAGATGGGTAAGTACGATTGGTGGGTGGTGTGTGAAGGCTGGAATAGTGAGGGATGAAAGATGACCCTACTTGGTCCAGTCTACATGCCACTACAGAAGGTAATGGTTGGAACTCATGACAGGGTGTGTGTTCCCATTTGTGTGAGGCCATTGTTATAAATGGAAATGTAGCACAAATGGTATAGCCCCTGCTATGGAGAGGATATGGGTACCAAGTGAAGTCAGCATCCCTTTCTGCCTTGGTCATTGTGGATTTGTGGTGGCAGGTTGAATGATCAAGGTGGAGGGAGAGTTGGAAATGTAGCTTGATGGTAATGGTGCAATTAAAAGGTGAATGTAAGAAAGTTTGGGCTTCACGTGAAGTGCCTGAAAGAAGATAAGCTTGATATGTTTTCTGCTATGGAGTATCTGCATTATCTAAAGATAGCCTAGCTTTTTATCAGACATAGTTCTAATAGTGTCTGATATTGGATAGTTTAGGCATGTAGTATCAGTTCTTTTTTTCGGTTTGTCTAAAATCAGCTTTTATTGTTATAAGCATTGTAAAATTTTTGGAGTATTAATATAATTCACCTATTTGCAAAAAAAAAAAAAAAAAAAAAAAAAAAAAAAAAAAAGAAAAAGTTGGAGGGTGGGTTGTATTTAGGTTTTATAAAATGCCCAATTATGCGTTGAAGTGATATATGTTTGGTTAAGGCGTATTTTATTTACATTTTGGAAACGGATCTTATTATTGTGCCTTGAAGTCATAAGTTAAATATTCATAACATATGTTGAAAGCCAACCCTCTGTTTTATAATAAGGTGGTGGATTTATTGCAAAGTGAAGCAAATTTAAAAAGTGTAAAAAGAACCATTCATAGAGTGACACGTGTCCCCCACCCTAAATTATACAATAATTTCGTCAGGGGTATAATGGTATTTTGACCCGTTTTTTGCTTTTCCACCTCAAATTTCAAACGCACATATCTCTCAAACGATAAACTTTCAGAAAAAACGTATTTCACCATAATTTTTAAAATTTAATCCTCTTTAATTTGATATAAATCTTGTTGAATATTACAAACTTTTTTTTCTACATATCAAATGGGTCTTTATTTTCTTTATTTTTTTGACAATTTCAGATCTATTTTTTACCATCATAAATTTTGAATCGTGAAAAACTTAAAACATGAAAATAAGGGTGTATTTTGATTATAAACCTCACTCAAAGTGACTAAATTGGAACACTAATAAAACTTCATTACTATTTAATGATTTTTTCCCAAGTTTTTGAGGGTAAGGTATAAACAAAATAATCACAAAGTACTTATAGTAAGGGTGTATTTGTAATTAAACAAAAAAAAGTAAAGTAAAAAAGTTGTACAATGTTTTAGTTATAAAATCGTAAAAATAAAAATGAAGAAAAAGAACCGTATTCATATTCAGTCATATGATAGAAAGTGAGAAAAAAAATTAAAGACTTTTTAAAAAAATGGTAAAAATAAAAAAGAAAATAAAAGAAACATGTGATAGAAGTTTTGGAGGGTAAGGTATAAACAAAATAATCACAAAAGTACTTATAGTAAAACAAAAAGTACAAATAAAATTAGAAAAAAGATAGTAAGGGTGTATCTGTAATTAAAATATATATAATATATATATATATATATATATATATATATATATATATATATATATATATATATAAGAAAAAGAAAAAGAAACTCATACACCGACCCCGGGTAATAAAACAATATAAGTTGTCGATTCTCAAACTGGAAGGTTGTCGTTTCAGTAGGTAGCACGGCGTCGAACATAGTCTCCGTTTCAGTTTTAAAGGTATGTATTTATTATGTACTCGTATATGAATTTCAACTGACAATATGCATACAAGGTGTTTGATGAAATGCCATACCACTTTTAGGTTTGTTTGTTTATGTCTTATATTTATTTGAAATTCTCAGTTGAAGGGTGTGTGAATCTTCGATATTTCTAGAATTTGTGCTGTGTTTTATGGAAAATGCTTTTTAAGGTCAAGGATATAGGGTCTCGCTTATCATCACTCCTTACTTCTTATGAGTGTATTAACAATGCCCTTGGCAGTTACGTAATCCTTTTTCTTCTTTTTTGGCTTGCCTTGTTTCAACCAAAGCTTCTCTTTAGGTTGAGTACCAGTTGGCTGAGGCAACGCCTTTTTCTCTTCCTCCTGCAATGCCGGCGCATTAGCTGCCTCTTTGTAGTCGTTGAACCCCATTCCCATATTCTTGGGACGTAACTTGGCTTCAATCGGAGCAACAATACCTTGTGCATTCTTCCCTAACCCGCCTCCTGATACCCCATCTTCTCGAGCAACTTCATACCGATTCCTTTTGTGTGTTTCTCAAATACACCAACATTTCCGTCGTCTTTTGCTTCTCTCTTTCCTGCTCCTGACTGAGAAGACTTCTTGTTTAATTTTGAGTTCTCTTTTTCCATCTCACGTATCTGAAGTGCACGTTCTTTGATCTTTTTGTATTTTTATTGTGTATAGACTAAAAAAAATACAATAAAATTAGTGATTCATTGGGATTCTAAAATTTTGAAAATACTTCTTTTGGATTCATTACTTTTTTGTTGATGACGGAAAAGTGGTATGGCATTTCATCAAACACCTTGTATGCATATTGTCAGTTGAAATTCATATACGAGTACATAATAAATACATACCTTTAAAACTGAAACGGAGACTATGTTCGACGCCGTGCTACCTACTGAAACGACAACCTTCCAGTTTGAGAATCGACAACTTATATTGTTTTATTACCCGGGGTCGGTGTATGAGTTTCTTTTTCTTTTTCTTTTTCTTAGGATTTATAATCAAAAGTTGGACAACTTTTTTACTTACTTTATATATATATATATATATATATATAATATATATATATATATATATATATATATATATATATATATATATATATATATATATATATATTTTAATTACAGATACACCCTTACTATCTTTTTTCTAATTTTATTTGTACTTTTTGTTTTACTATAAGTACTTTTGTGATTATTTTGTTTATACCTTACCCTCCAAAACTTCTATCACATGTTTCTTTTCTTTTCTTTTTTATTTTTACCATTTTTTTAAAAAGTCTTTAATTTTTTTTCTCACTTTCTATCATATGAATGAATATGAATACGGTTCTTTTTCTTCATTTTTATTTTTACGATTTTATAACTAAAACATTGTACAACTTTTTTACTTTACTTTTTTTTTGTTTAATTACAAATACACCCTTACTATAAGTACTTTGTGATTATTTTGTTTATACCTTACCCTCAAAAACTTGGGAAAAAATCATTAAATAGTAATGAAGTTTTATTAGTGTTCCAATTTAGTCACTTTGAGTGAGGTTTATAATCAAAATACACCCTTATTTTCATGTTTTAAGTTTTTCACGATTCAAAATTTATGATGGTAAAAAATAGATCCGAAATTGTCAAAAAAATAAAGAAAATAAAGACCCATTTGATATGTAGAAAAAAAAGTTTGTAATATTCAACAAGATTTATATCAAATTAAAGAGGATTAAATTTTAAAAATTATGGTGAAATACGTTTTTTCTGAAAGTTTATCGTTTGAGAGATATGTGCGTTTGAAATTTGAGGTGGAAAAGCAAAAAACGGGTCAAAATACCATTATACCCCTGACGAAATTATTGTATAATTTAGGGTGGGGGACACGTGTCACTCTATGAATGGTTCTTTTTACACTTTTTAAATTTGCTTCACTTTGCAATAAATCCACCACCTTATTGTAAAACAGAGGGTTGGCTTTCAACATATGTTATGAATATTTAACTTATGACTTCAAGGCACAATAATAAGATCCGTTTCCAAAATGTAAATAAAATACGCCTTAACCAAACATATATCACTTCAACGATGAAAATCATATATGTATAATGACGTCAAATACGCACCAGACACAGGTTATGACATATTATCGATAAACACAAAAGATGATATACCTGTTCAACTGAACCAACTCCCAAAGAAACTCAATGCACAATCCTCTCACATATTCGTTTCCCGCATGAAATAATTCAAGAACCGGGCACAAGTCAATATTAGTTGCTATTATGTTCCTGCAACTTCTATCTGCATGTATGCAGCACAGTAAGATATACATAATCGACTGCCGTGTATCCACTCTTTCCAAACACTTGACTAATGACGGAACTGCATTGACTGACATAATGGTCATAGCATTCGAAGACCTGCTATTCTCATCTCCTTCGATTAAAACCTGCGCTACTAACTCTATAGCAGCATCCTTGGGACTCATCACCAGTTCAAGATCCTTTGAATTATAACTTTTGCTACATGTATTTTGAATGAGATTTGGTATTAAGTTACATTCCGAGAGCTGAGAGAACTTGGGTTTCAATAGGTATATTAGAACCGAAGCCTCAGCAAGACCGTTTTGCAGCAAAGCAGTCAAGCATTCAAGATCCACGTTTGTTAATATCTCTCTGATTCTGTCATCAGCTATTAGTAACTCAGATAAAATGTAAATAGTTGTTCTAAGAACTTCCCGGCTTAAAGAAGCTGAAAGTAAGACAACCCAAGAGAAGCAAGACAAACAAACACTTAGAAAATATATGAAATGACCATAATGCCCTTCACTAAAGACAAACAAACCACCAAATTTAAGTCCACAAAATTTTGGTTTCACCATTTGGACTCCATGCGATGCAAAAAAAAACTTTTTGGACTCCAGGCGATGTTTTTCTCAAGTTAAGGTGCCCTGTGATGTTTCGGCACAAGTTCAGGGACCAACGCTGTATTTTACTCTAGTATAATTATCGAGCATCTAATTTGATAAAGAGCATGTTTCTTTTTTTGTAGTGAAGGAGTGGGCCTATCTATTTAATATTAATTCTTTTGGCACATGGTCATTTTCTTGTATGTTGTGTGCTAAGGGTAAAAAAATCACTCCCCTAGACCTCTACAGCATGGGCTGTGGCCATAATCTTAGTAAGATTGTAACACCCAAGTGACAGTTATGTGTTAGTTTGAAAATTTATAAGTTAATGTTGTAATAATTGAAGTTACCCACTCGAACTTATCCAAAATGATATAAAAAGTACACCATACTGCAGCCGCCACAAATTCATCGCCAGTTTTTTGTTTTGTAATGTAAGGTTTCCAAATCTTTGTCTCTAAATCGTTTATGTTTAGCAAAACTAGCAGTAATAGTTAGCGGCAGCTCTTTGTTATTATAAAGTGTAGAATGACGTTATTATGACATAACAAATTATATAAACTCACAAGTTTCAAATAGGCTTAAATTACTTGCTTGTATTAATTTTCAGTTTAATGTTCTTACTGTTATTAATTTTCACAGTTTCCAATTTAATGATACTTCCTCCCCCCTTACTGTTATTAAATTTTCACAAGTTTCACAATTTAATTGATACTTTTGCTGCTGGTTGGAATTTGATTTTTAAGGCATTGATATGTGTATCGCCTATGTGTTTCTACAGTTAGACTTCT
This sequence comes from Artemisia tridentata subsp. tridentata, assembly GCA_021014915.2. Lineage (NCBI taxonomy): Eukaryota > Viridiplantae > Streptophyta > Magnoliopsida > Asterales > Asteraceae > Artemisia > Artemisia tridentata. The sequence continues at coordinate 433,281,628 of CP139508.1, forward strand.
TTATGCTAATTTAACAGATAGGGGTTAATTGACCTGAATTACACTTTAGGTGAAACGCCAGGGTTTTTACTTCTTTATGCTAATTTAACAGATAGGCTGGATTACTCTCTAGAAGGTATTTTGATAAATAATTTCATCTGAGATAGGAATCAGGGAAAATAGCTAGGCCTCATTCCGTTTGATACATATGCATGCCAGAAGCATATTTTCTAATTGTTACAGTTCGTGATCATTGATTGTGTGCAGGCATTATTACGGTTTGATGGTCTTGACTTGAAGATTAGGATTTGGACTCATCTTGCATGTTATTGACACCCAAATATCTACCTTTTGTAAAACCAAGTATTTATTTTTATTTATTTATCTACTTTTAAATCTTAAAATATTATATACTACGTAGTAGTAAAATACTACTACTATTGTTTTAATTTATAATATTATTTTCTCTTGCATCATCTCTCCTACATTAAATCCAAATCCAAATTCTAAACCCGTCTACAAACCAAACCAAGGCCCCCTAATACCTGCAGAGATGACTGATATATTGCATTTGATATGCACATTTTGCAACTACTCTATTAGGGAGTTTGAGTGCCATGGAGGCCTGTATTTTTGCAAGGTTTGTGGCAATCAAGACGAAAATGGAATCGTGCACACTGCTGCTGAAAATGAAGTCTTGATTGTAACCCAAGAGAATGCAGCTGGCTTTGCTAAAAGGAGCACTGAAACTGCTGATAAAACCCAACAACTCTCGCAATCCCAATTCTGGTCTGATCTGCAAACCCAAGTGGATAATGCTGAAGCAGCAGGTGATGATGGTCGTGGTCCCACCAAACCCGCTGATTTTGGTGAAGGGGAATCTAGAACATTGTGTGAAGAAGATTATTACTCAGAAATTAAGATGAGATATGTGATGGGAGTACAGATAATGCTTCAACTGCAGATCAAGGCTTTGGTTGATAAGTTCAACGTGTCCCCCATGATTCTTGACCTGGTGGAGCCCATTTGGTCGAAATTTGTGGCATCAACGGGGGTATTCGCTGATGACCGGGCCGAGGAGGTTATTAAGGAATCAGAATCTCAAGCACAAGGTATTTATATACTTTAGTTGATGTTCCTGGAAATGCCATGCTCAATAAGGATTTTACTCTAAATTTTTACAATTATAAATGCTGTTTTCTCTAGTATTTTACCTTAGGTAGGGGTATGATCTGGTGGGATTGCGTATTGTTCTATTGACTTTTCAGATAAGTTTGACATTCTTGTTAATCGGCATACTTATCATATTTCAGGGGAAACTAAAGGTGTTGATAAAGGATCTTTAATGATATGTTACCGATATGTTAGGAAGAGAATACCTTTATGGTACTCATTAGTAATTTCTTTCTTGGTGTGTCATTTGGCGCGCGAGCCAATCTTGTCAACAGATATTATCAAGTGGACACTTGAAAGAAAGCTTCCCTATTTTGCTGCTATTGTTGAAATCCATGAACAAATGGGACCCCCTACTAATGCCTGTCCACTAAGTTCAAGCCGTATGTTCAGACCCATACATGCTATTACAGTATAAAAGATGGAATCATTAGCAGCTTCTCTTGCTAATTCTATACGATTGGAATTACCTCCAGTCAACTTCTATGCAATTGCATCCCGTTATCTAAGAGAGCTATCTCTTCCAGTTGAGACTATTCTCCCTCATGCTTGTCATATATATGAGTGGTCTATGCCATCTGAGCTGTGGCTGTCGGCTAACAAGTTTAGGCTTCTTACACGTTCGTTTGTATTGTCAATACTTATAGATGCAATTAGGATTCTGTACAACATACATGGTTTTGGGAAGTGGGAAATGTCTCTGGATGGTAAAGACGAAGAGATGGAATTTGAATGCAATGTGGATGTAAATAATAATATTTCAGAGCCTTGTACCAGCAGCAGCCAATCCTCCGGTATTTCTTTTACAGAGCCTTGTAATAATAAGCTGCTACAAAAACAATCCAACTTGGATGCTACTGATATTTTACATGTACTTCATTCGAAATACAACAAGCTCATTGATACAAGTGGTAAGCCGTTAGTAATTCCCTATATAATCTCTGAAATGCTATTAATACATCGAGAGTTGTTTTATATGATTAATGTTGTCTAACATATGAGGTGTTTGTGTTTGATAGATCATGGTAAGGATTTGGAGAAGTATCTTGAATATTGTAAGGACGTGGTTTTTGCTGATCTGGAACTGTCATTCGAGGAACATGAGGAAAACATGCTAATGGAGGACATTTGGGATTTTTACCAGAAGAAAGAAGAGGTATTTCTTGCTTTTTTATATGCCTGAATGCTCAAAATCACTCGTCTTTCAGTATATTTAACAACTGACATCATTATTTTGTTTCTCTTTATTTTTTCGACGTGCAAGGAATTTTCGACGCATTTTGCCTTCGCTTATTTTATTTTTGGTGATTTCTTTTAGGAACATAAACTATCTGGCACACTCTTCTCGAGTCCCCACAAGAGACCTCGAGATTCATCTAAAATCAAGGCGAACCGGATCAAGAAACCTAAAACTGGCAATGTCTCTAAGGGGTCTTACAAAGAAAGAACAATACAACAAATGATATCAAACATGGAAGAGAACAGATTTTGCTATATCCCTCCGAGGAGCAGAGTCAAAAGACTCGATTACCTACATTACACAAGGAAAAAGGGTGATGGGATATATGTTTATGCTGCCCATGCGGATTATTACATTTTATTACGATCGTGTGCAAGAGTGGCTCAACTAGATGTTAGGACTATGCATGCTGCAGTGCTGACTTTTGAGAGGCGATTGAATTGGCTAGAGAAGAACATCGATCACTGCTTAAAAGACGCGCCTTCATATGAAGCTTGTGAACTCTCTCATGATGATGTGATTATGCAAAATGTTTCAAATGATGATGAGATGATACAAAATGACGATGATTTGACAAAATGTTTCAAACAAGCACTGTCTTTTGGAGACAGAGGCGAGGGTTCGATCCTCACCCCCTGCAAAAATGGTCGGAGGTCCTCTGGAAGCAGCATCTCTACCTTCGGGTAGGCGTAAGACTATCTATATCTCACTTCCTCCATACCCCGTGGAAGATGGGATTAGATATCGTTGATTTATTTATTTTATCCGAGTTGGGAAGGGATCCAATAAGAAGAATAATTAAAATAAGAATGATAGGAAGTAATTCTAACCACACATTTTAATTTGGGAGGGAAAATTTGAATGATAATGCATCCATTTTTGTAGGTGCATCTAGAATGTGTGGTTGTGATTACTTTCTATCCTTCCTATTTTTATTATTCTTCTTATTTGATCCTTACTCTATCCGAGTTATATATATTTGTGAGATTCATATATATTTGTTGTCATCTTGAAAGATAATAAATCAAGATTTTTGATTTAAAGTTTTGTGATCAACAAGGACATTTTTACCCACGTTTCGCTACGGGGTGGCAGGTTTTACGTGAAGCTCTTTTTTCGCTACATAAACATTCCTTAGATTTGACTTGAGGATCATTTCTGAAATCGGTAAGTAACTACAGGTATTATATATGTAAATTTCGTTACACAAACAGCCTCCAAATTTAACCTAGAGACTTAGTCTGTAATCGAAAGTATTCATTACACAAATAATCCCTAGATTTTAACCTGGTAATGTTTCTGTAGCTGCACGTAATGGGAGAGACGTTCTTTTAGCAAATTTGAGGGCTTTTTTGCAACACACATAAACCGAATTTTACGAATCATCTTATAAAACATATGAAACCTAAACTTTCCATCACGGTCTTTAAAACATATGATTAACAACATATTTTTCAAGCTATTTTTTAAAGTTGTTTCATTTCTTTTTGAATCTTTTTTGGACAACAAAATACTACTCCAGTAGAGAGATACTCAACTTGTGATCTTCTTTTATGCTTTCACATAAACTTTGAATCGTTTAATCATTCAAAAAAAAAAATCAACATAAGCCGTTTTCGAACTTTTAAAAGGATTTTTCCTGTTCTTTACACAAGAATCATTATTACTAGATTCAGACGAAAATGAGGAAAGAAAAGGTGATTTAATTTTTTCATCTTTTTTGGCATTTTGATGTGGACATTATTACTAAGCCCAATTTTCTGCAAAGCCCAATATTTTTAAGGTTACACTATTTTAGAAAATCAAATTTTTTTGCAAAGTATAACGAAAATATAATGTATTTAAAATGTACAACTTAAACCAAGCCCAAATTTTTGCACAGCCCAACGAAAATATAATGTATCTAAAAAGTTAGACCGAAAAACTACAATTTGCAAAAAAAAAAAAAAATGATTAATTTCATATATCACCCTACTTTCATTATTAATGCATAATGTACAATGATTAATTTCATATATCACCCTAATTTCATATATCACCCAAAGTGCAAGTATTGAATGCATAATGTACAATGATTTTAATGCATGTTTGGGTATATATGAAATTTCCAACAAAAATGAGGGATATATGAAATTGCCCAAAAAAAAAAAAAAAAATACTCTCGTTTGTTTAAAGGTATGTATATCAATTTCAACTAGTAGTTTTAACAATATGCATATTGTTATCAGTTAGGTTTGTTTGTTTATGTCTTGTGAAAAGTTGCATATTTGTAACATTTATATGAGAAAATGCATATTCGATAATAGAATTTTAGCTGTGTTTATACAAGCAGTGCATCCGTTCATATATATAGGTTAGTACTAAGTACCGGCTGTTTAAGGGTTACTAGTTATGAGTATAGGAGACTAGGGCATACAGTTTGAACGTAGAAGGCGCTTTTAAGAACGTGGAATTGCAAGATGAGCATAATCCATGTGAAGTTGAGTATTGAGGGTAAGGAAACGTGAGGTTGAACGAAAAGCACGCAGTTGTCATTCTTGTGTTCTGCATAATGATATCTGAGAGAGAAACGTACATAAGACGATTTTTGGTGGAGCTGAATTAATGCAGTTGTTATGTCTTCCAAAAGTTGCTGCAACTTCTTGTTTTATACGGAGTAACAAAGTTTCCTGTTATCTTTATCAAGTTAGGACACAAGCTAGGTCGATTCTGCCATCAGATAATTGAGAAATACAATGAGTTTTGAAAGCCTCGAGTTGGGGTGTCTTGCAACTAATCATAGCCTCTATCCTAAAACTCACCAAATAAACACACCCTTGAAACCGAGTCAAATTTCTTGAAGCTAAATTTTCTGGGTTTAACCTCTCATCCAATCTTTTTCTCCAACTACTCACCGACGCCCCCCCTCACACACACACATCAACTGATCAACCTTAAGTGATACGACATGTGTGCATGATTACTTTATTATATCTTTTATCAATAGTAATTTTACATTAGTCGATACTGTTAACCTAGGTTAAGACATTTTAGTCATGACCCTCTAGTTATTTCTGAAAGGGCCAATTGTGTATGTACCCTTTTAGCTCACCCATGCTTAAAGCCTAGCCCCATGCGACCTCGCGTAGTGGGTTTTGCCCCAACTCGACTTATGTGTTTTATGTTTTTATGCAAATCGTACCTTTTTGCCCCAAAATCAAGTACATGTGTGTAAGAGTGTGTAAGATCCAAGTACACATGTGTAAGAGTATGTAAGTATCCTTTTTTATGCAACTTGTACCTACGTGTAAGTGCACTATTATGCAACTTGTACAATTTTTTTCAAAAATTTAAAATTTTTTAGAATAAAATATACATTTAATTTTATGCAATTTGTACTTTTTTTTTTTTGATTAGATGTTTCTAATAGTATTTGTATTTGTATATGCGACTTGTAAATTTGTTTTTTCGATTTGACATGTTAAATAGTATGTAATGCGACTTGTACAATTTATATTTAGAGTAAATTGCATTTTTGGTCCCTGTGGTTTGGCCAAATTGCAGATTTGGTCCCCAACTTTTTGAAAGTGCACCAATGGTCCCCATTTTCAAGTTTTCGTTGCATTTTTGGTCCCTGGCCTCAGTCAAAAGACAGAAATACCCCTGTCCTTTTCTTTTAATATATTCCTTTTCAGTTTTTAACACAAATGGTCCTTGTGTTGCGCAAGGCTTTACAAATTTAGTCCTTTTTTTTCACAAATGGTCCTTCTTACACAAAATCGTCCTTGTGTTGCGCAAGACTTACACAAATGGTCCTTGAGTCCGTTTTCGTCCGTTTTTCTTACGTTTTTTCCGTTTTGGTCCGTTTTTATCCGTTTTTGTCCGTTTTTTCTGTCTCTTACGTTTTTTCGTCCGTTTCCTTTCTTAATTCGTTTTTTACGTTTTTCCGTTTTTCTTTTACGTTTTTTCCGTTTTCTACGTTTTTTCTCAGTTTTTCTTTGTTTTTTTTTCGTGTTTTTGTCCGTTTTTATCGTTTTTGTCCGTTTTTCTTACGTTTTTTTCCCTTTTATACGTTTTTTGTCCGTTTTTCTTACGTTTTTTTACGTTTTCGTCCGTTATTCTTACGTTTTTTTCCGTTTTCATACGTTTTTGTCCGTTTTTCTTACGTTTTTTTCCGTTTTTTTCGTATCCGTTTTTTCTCGTTTTTCTTACGTTTTTTTCCTTTTCTCGTTATTCTTACGTTTTTTTCCGTTTTCATCGTTTTTGTCCGTTTTTTCTTACGTTTTTTTTCTTTGTCATGTTTTATCCGTTATTCTTACGTTTTTTCTTTTCATACGTTTTTGTGTTTTTCTTGTTTTTTTTCCGTTTTTTCCTTTTTATCGTTTTTGTCCGTTTTTCTTACTTTTTTTTTTATCGTTTTTTGTCCCTTTTTTACTTTTTTTTTTCGTCCGTTTTCTTACGTTTTTACGTTTTCGCTGTTATTCTTATTTTCCGTTTTTTACGTTTTTGTCCGTTATTTCTTACTTTTTTTTTTTCCGTTTTTCTTACGTTTCGTTTTTGTTTTCATTTTTTTATCGTTTTTTACTTTTTTTCCATTTTCTTAGTTTTTGTTTTTCATTTTTTTTTTTCCGAATTTTTTATATAGTCCAAAAGAAAAAAAAAAATCGGACAAAAAAGAAAAAAAAAATCGGACAAAAATTTTGATTTTTTTTTTAATTTTTTAATTTTATTTATTTTTTTAAAAAAATTTGGTCAAAAAAAATCGGACAAAAAATTTGGACTATATAAAAAATTCGGACAAAAAAAAGAAAATGGAAAAAAAGGTACAAAAACGTAAAGAAAATGAACAAAAACGATAAAAACGGAAAAAAACGTAAGAATAACGGACGAAAACGTAAAAAACGTAAGAAAAACGGACAAAAACGGATAAAAACGTAAGAAAAACGGACAAAAACGTATGAAAACGGAAAAAACGTAAGAATAACGGACGAAAACGTAAAAAACGTAAGAAAAACGGACAAAAACGGATAAAAACGGAAAAAACGTAAGAAAAACGGACAAAAACGTATGAAAACGGAAAAAACGTAAGAATAACGGACGAAAACGTAAAAAACGTAAGAAAAACGGATAAAAACGTAAGAAAAACGGACAAAAACGTATGAAAACGGAAAAAACGTAAGAAAAACGGACAAAAACGGATAAAAACGGAAAAAACGTAAGAAAAACGGACAAAAACGGATAAAAACGGACAAAAACGGAAAAAAACGTAAGAAAAACTGACAAAAACGTATGAAAACGGAAAAAACGTAAGAATAACGGACGAAAACGTAAAAAACGTAAGAAAAACTGACAAAAACGTAAGAAAAACGGACAAAAACGGATAAAAACGGACCAAAACGGAAAAAACGTAAGAAAAACGGACGAAAACGGAAGAAAAACGGACTCAAGGACCATTTGTGTAAGTCTTGCGCAACACAAGGACGATTTTGTGTAAGAAGGACCATTTGTGAAAAAAAAAGACTAAATTTGTAAAGCCTTGCGCAACACAAGGACCATTTGTGTTAAAAACTGAAAAGGAATATATTAAAAGAAAAGGACAGGGGTATTTCTGTCTTTTGACTGAGGCCAGGGACCAAAAATGCAACGAAAACTTGAAAATGGGGACCATTGGTGCACTTTCAAAAAGTTGAGGACCAAATCTGCAATTTGGCCAAACCACAGGGACCAAAAATGCAATTTACTCTTATATTTATTTAAGTGATTAGATATTTTGTAATAAGTATGTACTTGTCCATGCGACTTGTACAAAAATATTAAATTAATATTTTAATGAAGAAGTGTGTTGAGTACTCCTCCTATTTATGCGACTTGTACAAACTTTTTACTCCCTCCGTCCCAAAATTATTATCACAAGACAAAAAACACATTCTTTTAGAAAAATGTCACTATCACTACTTTCTCTCTCTTACTTTTTTGCCAAATGACAAGTTTACCCTTAACTAATTAATTACCACTACTTTAAAGTTTGCAATATTAATTTCAACCAAGGGTAATATAGTAACTTTACCAAACTCCACTACCTATTCACTTTCTATTTATGGTATGTGACAATAATTTTGAGACAGACAGAAAAGAAAAGTGTGACAATAAAATTGGGACGGAGGGAGTATATTTTTTTACTGGTTAACTTTATACTTATCTACTAAAAAAACCCACATACACAAACTCTCAAATCTGATAAAAGCAATCTGTCTCTCTCTAAAAACACACATTACCATAAATTTCTCTCACTAAAAACATACACACAAACTCTCAAACTTGTGTCACCACTAACTATGACACCACCACCACAACAACCGATCACCACCCAAACCACAACCACCACCCACCCCGGCACTATCGACCCAGCCACCACCGACCCCGCCGCTTCTCAACTGTGACCCACCGCCGCCATTTTTGGAGGTTCTTTTGATTTTTCTTATAGATCTATGTAATTTAATATCTTGAAGTGTTTCGTATAGATACATGTATTTTAAACTTTAAAGTTTTGAAAGTTTTGTTTTACAGATATATGTCTTTTGAAAGTTTAATTTTTTTTAAATAGATCTTTGTATTTCTTATGCTTTGAAAGTTTAATTGAATGAAATTGTTTTTGTAGATCTACTGCCTTCGCCGGAATCCGCTAACAGCCACCAGTGTACGTCGCTGCCACCACACTCGCTGCCGGCACGCCGGAATCTGCCGCTTCTATTTAAATGTATGGTTCATTTTTTAAATTTGTTGTTAGAGTAAATTACATGGTTGGTCCCTGTGGTTTGTCCAAAATAACAACTTTAGTCCCTCGAAGTTTAAAGTTGCATGGTTGGTCCCTAAGTAGGTAAACAAATAACACCACAGGTCCCTTGGTTTAACTGCTGTTAACTAGGTTAGTTAAAATTTACCAGTTAGCCCCCTTTGGTTAAATAGCGCTGCATCGTTAATCCTTTTACTTACCAGTTAGCCCCCTTTGGTTAAATAGCGCTGCATCGTTAATCCTTTTTACGTTTTTGTCCGTTTTTCTTACGTTTTGTCCGTTTTTCTTACGTTTTTGTCCGTTTTTCTTATGTTTTTTTACGTTTTTGTCCGTTTTTCTTTCGTTTTTGTCCGTTTTTTCTTACGTTTTGTCCGTTTTTCTTATGTTTTTTACGTTTTTGTCCGTTTTTCTTACGTTTTTGTCCGTTTTTCTTACGTTTTGTCCGTTTTTCTTTTTTTTTACGTTTTTGTCCGTTTTTCTTACGTTTTGTCCGTTTTTCTTACGTTTTTGTCCGTTTTTCTTATGTTTTGTCCGTTTTTCTTACGTTTTGTCCGTTTCTCTTACGTTTTTGTCCGTTTTTCTTACGTTTTGTCCGTTTTTCTTATGTTTTTTACGTTTTTGTCCTTTTTTCTTACGTTTTGTCCGTTTCTCTTACGTTTTTGTCCGTTTTTCTTACGTTTTTTACGTTTTTGTCCGTTTTTCTTACGTTTTGTCCGTTTTTCTTATGTTTTTTACGTTTTTGTCCGTTTTTCTTACGTTTTTGTCTGTTTTTCTTATGTTTTGTCCGTTTTTTCTTATGTTTTTTACGTTTTTGTCCGTTTTTCTTACGTTTTTGTCCGTTTTTCTTATGTTTTTTACGTTTTTGTCCGTTTTTCTTACGTTTTGTCCGTTTTTCTTACATTTTTGTCCGTTTTTCTTATGTTTTTTACGTTTTTGTCCGTTTTTCTTACGTTTTGTCCGTTTTTCTTACGTTTTTGTCCGTTTTTCTTACGTTTTGTCCGTTTTTCTTACGTTTTTTCTGTTTTCATACATTTTTGTCCGTTTTTCTTACGTTTTTTCTGTATTTGTCCGTTTTTCTACGTTTTTCTTCCGTTTTTGTCCGTTTTTCTTACGTTTTGTCCGTTTTCATACGTTTTTTGTCCGTTTTTTTATGTTTTTTTTCTGTATTTGTCCGTTTTTTTTTTAAAAATAAAAAAATTCAAAATAATAAAAAAAAAATTTGTCCGAATTTTTAAAAAAATAAAAAAATTCAAAATTTTTTTTGTCCGAATATTTAAAAAAAAATAAAAAATTAAAAAAAAAATTATCCGAATTTAAAGAAAAAAAAATAAAAAATTAAAAAAAAAATTGTCCGAATTTAAAAAAAATTAAAAAAAATAAAAAAAATTCAAAACATAAGAAAAACGGACAAAAACGTAAGAAAAACGGACAAAACGTAAGAAAAACGGACAAAAACGTATGAAAACAGAAAAAACGTAAGAAAAACGACAAAACGTAAGAAAAACAAAACGTAAAAAGGACAAAAACGTAAAAAACATAAGAAAACGACAAAACTAAGAAAAACGACAAAACGTAAGAAAAACGGACAAAAACGTAAAATACATAAGAAAAAACGGACAAAAATGTAAGAAAAACGGACAAAACGTAAGAAAAACGACAAAAACGTAAAAAACATAAGAAAAAAGGACAAAACGTAAGAAAAACAGACAAAAACTTAAAAAACATAAGAAAAACGGACAAAACGTAAGAAAACGGACAAAAACGTAAGAAAAACGGACAAAACGTAAGAAAAACGGACAAAAACGTAAAAAACATAAGAAAAACGGAAACAAAAATGTAAGAAAAACGGACAAAACGTAAGAAAAACGGACAAAAACGTAAAAAACATAAGAAAAACGGACAAAACGTAAGAAAAACGGACAAAAAACGTAAAAAAACATAAGAAAAAACGGACAAAACGTAAGAAAAACGGACAAAAACGTAAGAAAAACGGACAAAAAACGTAAAAAACATAAGAAAAACGGACAAAACGTAAGAAAAAGGACAAAAACGTAAGAAAAACGGACAAAAACGTAAAAAACATAAGAAAAACGGACAAAACGTAACAAAAACGTAAGAGAAACGGACAAAACATAAGAAAAACGGACAAAAACGTAAAAAACATAAGAAAAACGGACAAAAACGTAAGAAAAACGGACAAAACGTAAGAAAAACGGACAAAAACGTAAAAAAACATAAGAAAAACGGACAAAACGTAAGAAAAAACGGACAAAAACGTAAAAAACATAAGAAAAACGGACAAAACGTAAGAAAAACGGACAAAAACGTAAGAAAAACGGACAAAAACGTAAAAAACATAAGAAAAACGGACAAAAACGTAAGAAAAACGGACAAAAACGTAAAAAGGATTAACGATGCAGCGCTATTTAACCAAAGGGGGCTAACTGGTAAGTAAAAGGATTAACGATGCAGCGCTATTTAACCAAAGGGGGCTAACTGGTAAATTTTAACTAACCTAGTTAACAGCAGTTAAACCAAAGGACCTGTGGTGTTATTTGTTTACCTACTTAGGGACCAACCATGCAACTTTAAACTTCGAGGGACTAAAGTTGTTATTTTGGACAAACCACAGGGACCAACCATGTAATTTACTCTTGTTGTTAAATATTGTTATAAGTTGTTGTGTATATTTGTTTGGGTATTTGTTTTTAAACATCATGTATAATTTGTTATGTTTTAACTTTTTAATACTCCCTCCGTCTCAAAATTATTGTCCCATAACAAAAAGCACATTCTTTTAGAAAAACATCACTATCACTACTTTATCTCTCTTACTTTTTTGCCAAATGACAAGTTTACCCTTAACCAATTAATTAATACTTCATTAAAGTTTGTAATATTAATTTCAACCAAGGGTAATATAGTAAACTTTACCAAACTCCACTACCTATTCACTTTCCATTTTTGGTATGAGACAATAATTTTGGGATGCCCGAAATGGAAAAATGGGACAATAAAATTGGGACGGAGGGAGTAGATCTATATGATTTAAGTTTGAGGATTTTTTTTACCTAGATTTGTGTTGATATAATTTGTTTGAATGTTTCATCATATGAATCCGACTTTTTAACGGATTTGAGTTAATATATTCAACATATTTGATAGTTTTATTTTAATAGTTCTCTATTTTTTGTAGATCTTGGTTGCCGGAATGACTACACCGGGCGGTTGATCTTGCCGGGATTTTCCTATTCTGCTGCCGCCAAGAACCGTGACTGTCGCCGGAAAATGTGATTCTTTAAAGTTTGTTATACAAGTTTATTACTATTTTATTGTGTAAATTTTGTGTAGATCTAATTTTTGTATTATGGTGTGTAAATATTGTGAATTTTGTTTTTTTATATTTGCTTTTTTGAGATTTTTGGTCCTTTCTTTTCAATCCGATTTTTGAAGCTTCTTGAGGTATAGTAATATTTTTTATTTTGAAAATTAATATCCTATATTCAAAATTAGTGACTTAGTCAAATTGTGAAATTATAAATATAAAAAAGTAAAGATTTCTTCAACAGTGATTTGAAATTACGAAAAATTAAGAGCTTTTACTTTATTGAGCCTCACATTGTATTTTATCGGGAAATATATTAAAAAGTGTATTTTATCGGGATACAAAATTTGGCTTTCACGTTAATAGAGAAAAAGCATCTAAAAAAAGTTCAAAAGTATGACAAATGGTGTTACACACTGACTTTAGAATAACAAACGAATTTGGGATAGAGCAAACGAATTTGTGGCCATTTGTTTTGCAGAATTCTGCCAATATTGTATAGTTTTGGTCGATGTTTATCACTTGCTATTGTTGCTCTGTGTTGTCTTTTTGATTTGATATTGCTTAATTGTAATCACTTTGCACTAATATATATTGTGTAGGTTTACTTTCTCGAGTAATGCAGCTGAGTTTTCACCTCCAATAGTGAAATTATTGATCCCAGTTGAACAAACGATCTTATAGAAACTGACTTTAGAATAACAAAGACTTTAAACAAAACGCGGAATATAATGTTTAACTTAAGAAGAATACTTTAACAATCAACACTTCAATATATTAAAATATAACGAGCTATAACCAGCAGCAGTGTTATACCCGAGCAGCAGATTAATCCATGCGTAGCAGCAGATTAAAAATTTTCAGCAGCAGAGTATTACAACTAGCAGTAGTTTCGAGCAGCAGTTTGCTAAACCTAGCAACAGAGTGAATTTTCGTAGCAGCAGAGTCAAACTTACAGCATTGACCCACGAATTAATATATCCTTGGACCAATAAAAAAAAAATGCGAACCCATGTGATCCTTGGCAGAAAGCAACAATCCATAGCTACCATAATGCACCCCACGACAAACATAATAAAAGATTATGAATTGAATTCAATATTTGTCACCTGATCTTTTTGTCGCCACATAATATCACTTCTAACCGACCCATGTGAATTCCACAATCAATAAAATATTCGATGTCTCTTAATAAGTAACCAAGCTATGATCAATTGATTAGTACGATGTTACTTAGGACATGCGCAAGACTCAAAGTTTAACCAATTCAGTATCCACATGCGACAAACCCTTGATACAGCCAATAAAGGCAAACAAAGAACAACACTTTACACCGACCTAAATTTAATTCTCAAATCAAGACTTATCACAATAGCAACAGGTTCAATATGCTTAGCAGTAGGTTCACTATGCTTCAGCAGTAGAGTCATCTAGCAGTAGGTTGCTAACACTAGCAGTAGGTTCAACTAGTACCAGCAGCAGTTTGACACTTAGACGAATCTTGATAATGAGAATCTCAAAACCCAACAATAAATGGGCTTAAGAATAAATTTTTATTATTATTATTATTCACCGACGTATCAGATTAGTATATTTAGTGAATTGGCTAACTTGGTAGGTTGTATTTCATAACAAAATGCAAGTAATTAATTAGTAATGCTGAACTAAGATAACTTAGTGAAATGATTTTGACCAAATTCTAGTAAGATATGCTATTCGAGGACAAATATTGTGAACCGAGCATGTAGTAGACGATGGATTATAGTTGAATTGTTTTTAACAAACATGAATTGACAAAGATATAACAATTAGATAAGAAAACCTTTTGACACTCCATCCGTTTTTGTCGTCGGGCACTGGTCCAACCGTTTCAACCGGCCGGGTTTGAAAACATTGCGTATAAGTGATTAGATAGGTAAACAATAAAAAAAGCGTTTACATCATTTTTTTTACATCTCCGTATTCACTCCAATCCAAAGTATTTCACTCGGTTCACTAATTTATAAATGTGTGCATCTCCGTATTAACTATTTAAAAGTTTAAAATTAAAATTTGAATTCAAATGCAAGTCCTCCCAAGAGGAAAAACATCTTTTCTGAAATATGCTCGAGTTGTTCGATGACATTGCTAGCCAGCTTTTAGAGTCACAGACTCATAGTAGTCTACGACTTGAAGCACGTAACTACATGAAGATGTATCTCAAAAGATACAACTCTACTAAACTTATTTTTAAAACATGACGGTTCAAACACTTTGTCCAACTTATTTTGCTACATATTTTGCTAACTATGTCACATGCACCATTTGGTCAACTTCATTAGTTGTCAACATCAACTTTTGCTTTTGTCATAAGATCTCATACACACAATATTACTTATAATCCAACGTATCTTTAACCAAATTCATCAAGGTTTTTACCCCAACACCCATTTATCTTACTTTGGTTAAGTTGTTGCTATGAAAACCACTATGTTCTTGCACTCGCTAACGACACCCGCCACGTGCTTGATGAAATGTCTCAAAACAGTTTTTACACTTAGGTAAAGTTTAGCTCCCGCGGGGTTGTTTCAGGAGGGGTTAGGCAGTTGGTTAAAAGCTTTTTACACTTCGTAAAAGGTATACTCCTTCCTTATGGCGTCTTCGTCTTCAACTTCGGAAGGGACATGGTCATGTCCTTTTAAAGGGTTCCATTGTTGTCCTTCAGGTGTGTGTGGTAGTAAAGGGATATCTCGTATGATTTCTCATCTTAAGAGTGTCCACCTTTCTACCGATGAACGCAAAAATGTGTTGCGGGAGGCTATTACTACTGACTATAACTTGTTTAGGGAAGTGGAGGTTACTTTAAAGGTATTTGATCAATGGATGTGTGGGAAATGTATGAAGTTACACGCATTGAGCCGTGCTTGTCATCATCCCGATGGGCTTGTTCGGTTTTCTGAGGGGATGGGGGACGGTGGTGGCAATATCGTTGGAATTTTAATGCCCCCTACCAATGAGCTGCCCGCTAAAGTAAATGGAGGATTAGTATTTGATGTTGAGCTTCTAGATCGGGTTTTTAAAGCACCTATCACTACCGTCAAAAGCATCCCTCATAATTGTCGTTATGCTTTTAATCAGGCGTTGAAAACTACTCTCTATAGGGTGGTGGCCAAGCCGGGGTCTGTTGATGAATGGGTCAAGTTGCTACTCTTCCCTCGTTGTACCTTACAAGTGTTTAAGCCTAGGAATAGGCAAGAAAGAAGGTCAGGGAATAGAAAGAACTTGCAAAGTCGTTCAATTCTGAATGCATTGGCTACTTGGGGGGATGAGGGTGGTATCACCTCTTTGGTCGAATCGGTGCTAAACTCCTGTGGTGTGGGTTTCTTGGGCCATGAGGGAATCGATAAGCAAGAGGAAAAATCCAAAGGTAATACTACAATCAAGCAGTGTCTGCGTAAGGTGGCAGATGGGCATTTTACATCTGTTATGAAGGTCTTATGCTCCTCTGGTGTTGCTCCGCACAATGCGGACACTATAGATGCTTTGAAGGCTAAACACCCCTACAAGGCGCCTCCGTCTTTGCCAGACGCTTTGTTTTCTGAGCCTCCCCTGGTAGCCGAGGTCGATTGTATTCTTGCCTGTGTTAAATCATTTCCCAAAGGAACTTCTTGTGGGAGAGATGACTTGAGAGCGCAACACATCTTGGATGCTCTATGTGGTGAGGGGTCAGCTGTAGCCACCGATCTCTTAAGGGCTATCACTGCAGTGGTTAATCTTTGGTTAGGAGGTAGATGTCCTAAGAGTTTGGCAGAGTTTGTCGCATCCGCTCCTCTTACACCGCTTCTCAAGCCAGATAACGGCATACGACCTATTGCAGTGGGTACTATTTGGAGACGTCTTGTTTCTAAGGTTGCTATGAAAAGGGTCAGTAAGGAGATGACAAAGTACCTTAATGATTATCAATTTGGGGTGGGCGTGTCTGGTGGCGCTGAAGCTATTCTACATAGTGTTAACAGGGTGTTAAGTGAGCGCTACTCAGATGGGTCTCTAGCTATGCTCACAGTTGACTTCTCTAATGCTTTTAATATGGTGGATAGATCAGCCTTACTTCATGAGGTAAGGTTAAGGTGCCCCTCTATCTCTTTGTGGGTTGAGTTCTTATACGGGCAGGCAGCGAGGTTGTATCTTGGAGACACGCATATTTGGTCTGCTACTGGGGTTCAACAAGGCGATCCTTTGGGACCGCTTCTATTCGCCCTGGTTTTGCACCCGCTTGTGCATAAAATTAGAGACCGTTGTAAGCTTCTCCTCCAAGCATGGTATCTTGATGATGGGACTGTCATTGGAGATTCAGAGGAGGTTGCCAAAGTATTGGACATCATTCAGGTGGACGGTCCAGGTAGGGGTCTTGAGCTGAATATTAAGAAAACTGAGTTATTTTGGCCTTCATGTGATGGTAGGAAGCTTCGTCAAGGTTTATTCCCGGCTGACATTGGGAGGCCAACAGTGGGGGTGAAGCTTCTTGGAGGGGCTGTTAGTAGAGATAGGGATTTTATTAGCGGGTTGGCCATGAGGAGAGCTGCTAATGCTGTTGAGTTGATGCGGCTTCTTCCACAGTTAGGGGACCCGCAGAGCGAGCTCCTCTTGTTTCGGTCATGTATGGGCATTGCCAAACTCTTTTTTGGCTTGAGGACGTGTCAACCTGTGTACACAGAGGAGGCGGCTTTGCTTTTTGACAAAGGGTTACGTGAGGCGATTGAAGAATTAGTGGTTTGTGGAGGTCCTTATTTTGGAGATTTCCAGTGGAGGCTCGCTTCCTTACCTATTCGGTTTGGTGGTTTGGGCTTGTATTCAGCAGTGGAGGCTTCCTCATACGCTTTTGTGGCCTCTAGGGCCCAATCTTGGGCCCTCCAGGATCACATTTTACGTGACAGTGGCTTGTGTGACATGGACCCTGACTATGCGTGTGCTTTGGCAGGTCTTCGTAATACGCTTCCGAACTTTGACTTCAGCGGTTTCACTAATAAGGACACCGCCCCCATCAAAGCCCAACATACGTTGGCGAGTGCTCTGTTCAGTAAAATTGTGCAAGGTATGGAAGTTCAATTTGACATGACCGATAGACAGAAAGCTGTTTGTGAATGCTTACGATCGCCACATGCTCAAGACTTTCTTACGGCTATTCCTATTGATGGTCTAGGCCAACACATGTCACCTGTGGAGTATCGTGCAGTCCTTAAGTACCGCCTAATGATTCCTCTTTTTCCGGGTAATGAACCATGTCCGGTTTGTCGTAAGGCATGTTTGGACTCATTTGGTGAGCATGTCGTGCACTGTAGAGAGCTCCCCGGCTTTAAGTACAGACATGATATGGTTCGGGATGTCCTTTTTGATGTACTTAAGCGTGCTGGGGTCTCCGCAAAGAAAGAAGCACCCGTGAACTTCTTGACTGACCCCCGGGAGGGAAGATCAACACTTAGACCAACGGATGTTTTGGTTTTTGGTTGGGCAGGTGGTAAGCATGCTTGTGTGGACCTAACAGGTGTTTCCCCTCTCATGGGATTGAGGAGTGGAGGTTTTACTGCAGGGGAGGCTGCTCTTAAAGCTGCATCATGTAAAGTGACCAAGCATGAAAAAGCGTGCATTGACAATCAGCACGAGTTTATACCTTTCGCGTTTGACACTTTTGGTTTTCTAGCACCTGATGCTGTAGCCTTCCTCAACAGAGTTCAGCGCGTCATGCATTCTAATGTGATGACTCCTAGATCCATGAATGTAGTTTTTCAGCGGATTAGCTTTGCAATCCAAAAAGGGCTAGCGGCGCAGCTTGTTGCCCGTTTGCCTTCAATTGTTTTATGTAAATAAACTAAATTGCAAGGAAAAAAAAAAAAAAAAAAAAAAAAAAAATCTAATCGTATTCAACTTTTATTCAAAAAACTGTAAAATACTTTAGATGCTTTAAGAAGTTCGAGAGTTTCAAAAAGTTTCAAATTTAAAGAGACTTGAAATTTCAAAACTCCTAATATTCAAAAAATTCGAAAATTTTACAATTTTAAAATTATTTAAAAAAAAAATCAATGTTCAAAATTTTGAAAATATCAAAACATTCAAATTCTAATAACTTGAAAAAAGAGAGGAAAAAAACCACGTTCTAATATTCACTTGACAAATTTACACATTTAAGTATTTTGTACTAAACATGCCCACAATTTACACAACAAAAATTACCAATAAATAAAACAGTTGGCACACAATATAATTTACGCACACAATATAATTTACGTAGTAATTGTACACAACAACTTTACCTACACTTCACTAAAAAATTATAACAAAATCTTGCCAACTAAAAAATTTTCCCGGCGACTGTTACAACTTTTTCTGACGAGATAGCGGCGGCTACAGCAGCGGCAAGCGGAGTCACTAACAAAAAAAATTTACCAAAATCGTTAGATCTACAAAAAAAACATATAGATCTTCAAATAAAACCACTAGATCTAAAATAAATGTACGGATCCATATAAAAAAAAAAACTAAAGATTTACGAAAAAAATTGTAGATCAACAAAAAAAACTAAAGATCTAAAAAACAATAGATCTACAAAAAAGTATATATAGATTTATACCTCAAAATTTGATGTTGGAAGGTTTCGGTGGTGCGGTCGGGTTGGTGGTGCAGTCGGGTGGTTGGGCGATGGCGGCGTAGCATGTTGGTGGTGTGTGTTGGGATGTTATGATGAGTTGCGGTTTAGCAGTGTTAATGCCTATTCAAGTTTTACATTTATATTTAGCCGACTTATCAATAACACACACACTTAACGAGCAGTGTACCCGGTCAGTATGAATATAATGGTAAGTAGAGTGTCGATCACTAAGAGTGGAATGTATTATCTAGTTATTCTGATCAGTATTTTAATATCTAAGTTAGTTTTACAATCTAAGTTAGTTGTACAACCTAATCTAACGCAAGGGGGGTTCAGTCTGAGAGACTGGCACAGTTTTGGTTGTAATTAAACTACTAACTAAACTAATCTACTTGACCAATTACTACGATTCAGAGAGAAGTAAGCATGTACACAGATAGATACTTGAGACAATAAGAAGTCCTGTCCTTATGATTAAGATAGTTTGTCACTTGTTTTATTGCTAGTTTTATATGAAGTGTATATAATTAAACCTTTCTCGTTGGCTCTAATCTTATCGGCGAGTAAACTCTTAATGATTACTTATGACTATCCTACTTTTCTAAAGACATTAGAATAAATAGGCGAGGGCATAGGCATGGCGACCCGATCTACGCTCAGCTAGACACAGAGGTTATCAATGCACTAATAAAAGTTACCAAAGACATCAACATATAAACTTTAATCGATGGGAAAGCAATATTAAGGCGGGCCTTTGATTGTTCCGTAGTCACAAAGCTACTGGCCATCAATCCTGATGGATTAAAGCGTACTAATACAATAAAACAAAACTACTTAATGAATTAAATACATTGCAGGACCTTCTTACAGCTCTAGTATCTGCTTTCTGGTGTGTCTTATGCTCCTTCTTCTTCTGAAATCGTCTTTAGGGTTTTGCAAAAGGTCTCTCAAATTCGTATGGTCTTGGGGTATTTATAGCCTTCTGTCTGAGGGATCGATGCGGCGCAATTAATGAACAGATGCGGCGCATCGACTTAACTTCGCGTGGGGTCCAAGATTAATATATTCTGGAATATTCGTACACCGTCTTCAGATGCGGCGTAACTTGTTCTTTGTATGCGGCGCATGTATATTAGCAGTCTTGGATCTTATCTGGTGAAATCTTGATAGTGATGCGCCGTGTGTCAGAAGCATATGCGGCGCATCTGGAGTAGAACAAGCTTGATCTTCTTCGTTGACCAAAGTTTCATATGCGACGCATGTCAGAATGGCATGCGGTGCATTCTTCAAAGTCAGGAAATGGTCTTCGAATTCATCTAAGTATGATATTGCGTCGTATCTGTTGAGTGAGATACGGCGCATCTTCTGGATTTCAGTAGACTTTTGACATCTTGCTCGTTTTGCTCCATAATTAGTCCAAAATCGTTAACTTTCACCAAATACTTGTTTTTACCTGAGAATTACAAAAGTAAACATAAATGCACCAATTCTCATACATAATATAATAAAACAGGTCAATTAGATAGGATAAATGATGGTATAAAAATGTACTTATTTGAGTTCATCAAATATCCCCCCACTTGAACTTTACTTGTCCCCAAGTAAACCTTAGAATTAATCATATAAAAATAAGTCCCAAAGGATTTTTATCATTAAGCACGTATTCGTCTATTGTCAATATCACACAACTAAACACTTAACGAAGTAGAAACCAAAATAATATTTCAATGTTAAAACAATTCTAAATCGTTTAGTTGCTCAGTCGTGACGAATATTCTATCATAAGCTTGGCAGATATACGCATCTCCCCCACTAAAGCCGAGGAGTAACAAGTCTAAAGCGGTAAAAAGGGTTTTGAGGCTTAAGGGTTAAACCTAGCTTCGTTCAAACGTCTCATGCACAAACTTAGTAGATCGCTAGCGCGAGTCCTCGACGCTTCTCCTAGCGGATGGTCACTAATGTGCTCCTTGGATCGCTAGCGCGTTACTTGCGTAACGGATGGTCACCAATTCCTACACTAGATCGCTAGCGCACTATTCGATTAATCTAATACTCGGATGGTCACTACCTTATTCACACATTTGATATTCTCACTTAGCCACCATTATATCCGGATGCTCGAGAGCTAACAACGAATATAACAATACGGTTGGGTATGGATAACATTTAGGATATAAATTGGTGTAAAAGAAAAATAAACAAAACGAATAGATTAAAATCCTAAATGTGGTTAACTACTTTCCCAACCATCCCATGAATAAGACTCAATTTATTGAATAACTCACGCTTTGACACTTGAAACACACACGCTTTAGGTAGACACGAATTATACTCAATAAAATCTCAATCAAAGAACAATCCTTAGTTGGCGTTCCCATAACGGCCAACTCCCATTCAATCCATAAATATAGTACAACAATAATAATAACTTTACATAACTTTACAATGTTGGAATAAACAAACCTCCAACTTTTTTTTTTTTTTTTTTTTTTTTTTTTTTTTTTTCCTACTAACATAAACATAAATGTGTAAAATTTCACAACTTTTCTATCACTATTTTTCCGGACAATTTTCCCATACTTTTCATACTTTCAGAAATAACTGTAATAGTGAAAGTAGTAAACACACGAAAAATAAACTAAAAATTATACAATATTTACTTTATACCAATTGCATTGTGCAATTTCCCGACCTAACCAAAGATAATGAATTACGCACGCGAACACAAGTAATGTAAGGAAACACACTTTGCCTAAAGCAATTAACCACGGATTTTAAATCTACAGGGTAGGCTAAAGTGTAAGGGTGTAACGAAACATTTTAACAAAGGTGTAAGTCCTAAAGGAATGGCTCTACGGGTTTTTCTAGGGGTATCTTACTCTAAAGATGAGAGTAACAAAATGGTTTATACGGGGGTTAACTAACCAGTGTAGTTAGTTAATAACACAAAACATATAAAGGCTTTTTGGGTGTAATCCTAGAAATTTACCAAGTTAGACTAGTCACTCCAATTATATCAATAATGCTCATTATGGTGGTCTCAAATAGTATACAAGCCAAGTTCTAAAGTTTACAAGTCACCGGCACACTAAAGTTTTGATATTTTTGAAAGAATAGAGTTATGTGTGCGGTTATGCAATTTAGACTTTAAACAAAAACATGCTAAAAAATTTTAAATTTTGATATATTAAGCGCATTTTAAGCATATTTTGAAAAAGTTTAGGACAAGTAAATGTTTTAATTCTCCATCCCCCCACTTAAGTTGAACAACGTCCTCGTTGTTCTTAATTAGAACAGAAAAACTCCCCTGAGATTTGCTCGGTATGATCCTCCATTATGCGTTTAATGAGCAAAAATCAACTTTGTTGTGGATGTAGGCTTTTAAGCTTCAAAAATTGATGTATCCACAAAAAGTGCAGGAAACTATAAGACCATAATGACCTTTACACACCTGAGTTAAGAAGGTTCAAACTTACATAATGCATTAGTAGTTAGTGAAAAATAAAAATAAAAATTAAAACTGTAAATCATCAGGTCAGTCGATACGCCGTATCTTATGGAAGAAGATACGCCGTATCGAGCCTGGAATTAGTACGAATCAGAATAAAAGATGCGTCGCATCCTTAACCAGGGATGCGGCGCATTAAATGAACTGATAGAAAGTTTTAAAGTCAAAAATAAAAATAATGCAGAAAAAATAAGATATGACCAGTGCAGGTGATGCGTCGCATCCTATGATGGAGATGCGCCGCATCTACTGCAGGTCTTACTGACTCGACACAGAACAGTAAAATTAAAATTTTCCGGGTTGTCTCCCGGTCAGCACTTTTCTTTATTCCAGAGTCTTCAAGTTAGACTCACGTTCAGCTCCTTATTTTGTTCTATTTATTCCCATATGTCCGTCCACGATGTAGTTGTGAATTACTTCGCTACGCACATACTCCGGCCCTAATTCAAGTACACCTTTGTAGAATCCTTTCATCTTTTGGTATGGATATTCGATTCCTTTTTCAGCGTCTTTTTCATCTACAAAAAGAAATGGTGTAAACTTATAACAAAATTTGTTAGGGGCATTTTTAAACCTTGGGTGAGCGCGAGGCATCAGGTAAGTCATAACGTTGCTTCCACTTTGAAAAGTGATCTTTCCTTCAAATCTTTTAGCGTCAATATTCACTTCTTTACAAAATGGTTTTCCAACTATCACGTCACCCATCTCATTATCACGATAAGCATCCATGTTTTCCACCACGGTAAAATCTGTTACAATGGTTAGATTTCCAACAAAGATAGGTACATTCATGAATATTCCAACAACGTTCTTCCCATTATACTCAATTTTGTCTTTCATTATAGAGTTGTAAAAATCTTTTGACATCACATTAATTGGTAAAATAGGGAAAAAGTTGGCACTAATTTGTTTAAATCCTATCATGCAAGGAAATTGTAAATTGTAAGCGCAATCAACATGGATCTTTCTCCCATAATCACAGAAACTAGGATATCCTTCAAATTCATCATTATTCTTAGTATTTATCATATTAATTCTAGGCATATCCACAATTTCTCCTTCCTCAATTTCGGGTTCTAAATCCTCCATAAATTGATCATTGATTCCTAGTGGCAAATTAAGATCATTCAATTCAATGTAGTCTCCACTATAGGTCTCAAGTGATTCGTTATTTACTAAGATTTCCCCCATGAATCTAGCTTCTAGATCGAGGTCTATACGTTCTCTTAATCCTAGCATATATACGCCTTTTATTATGCTCTTAACAGGATTTTGACATTTATAAACTAGTTTACTATTCCCTACCTTCAATGAGATTTTTTTTTTAAACACATTAATCTTAGCATGGGCGGTAGACAAGAACGGTCGTCCAAGGATTAAAGGAATCTTAGCATCCTCAGGCATATCTAATATAACAAAGTCTACGGGAAAAACAAACTTCTCAATCTTAACTAGTATATTCTCAGCAATCCCTTTAGGTCGTTTTACCGTTTTATCAGCCAATTCAATAAGCAGCTTAGTGGGTGCTAATTTTCTTAGTCCTAGGCTAATGAATGTCTTAAGGGGCATAACACTAACGCTAGCTCCTAAGTCAGCTAGTGCATTATTGAAAGATATATCATTAATAAAGCAAGGTAGAGTAAAACTTCCTGGGTCCTTTTCTTTATGAGGCAAGGCATGTAAGTCGGTTGCAGAGCTCTCTTCTTTCATTGTAGCCTTGATCTCCTCTTCAATCTTTTCCTTTTCCTTGAGCAATCTTCTTAAACTGATTGAAGAATTAAAGAAAAATCCGGGCTTTGCATGATCCTCCGAACCAACTTGGGAAAATATCAACCATAATTCCTGAAACACAAAACAAATAGGCTTCGCAGTAAAAATTTTCTAAGATGCAGGAAAGTTGATGAGAATTTTCTCCGTTCGGGAATACGAAAAATAAAAGTCGCTGATATCTGCAGTCGATGCGCCGTATCCAGAGAACTGGATATGCCGTATCGTTAAACGTTAAAATTAAATCAGACTTTTATTCAGAAAATAGATACGCCGCTTATGAATTAGAAGGCGCCATATCAAATTTTAATATCAAAAATTGATTAAATTTATTAAATTTAAATGCGCCGTATTAACAGAAGTTAATACGCCGTATTTTCGTTACGTTTCGAAATTTAATATTTTTGATTTTTAGCAGATGCGCCGTATCGATAAAAATCAATGCGTCGCTTAAGTTTAATAATTCGATAAAACTGTTTTTAATTTTAAAAATAAAATACGCCGTATCTGTTAAAACAGATGCGTCGTATGGCGTTAGGGTTTAGAGAAAAAATTCTTATTAAAAACAGAATACGCCGTATCTTGGGGAAAGATACGTCGTACTCGAATTTATTAAACGCGTTGTATTTTTATTAAAGAAAAACGCAATACGCCGTATCTGTGAAAACAGATGCGCCGTATCGTTTGTATCAGCACAATACAACGACAGCAGTTATGCAGAAAAATACAGAAAATAAAAATAAAAACAAAAATAAACAAAAACAAACAAAAAATACAGAAAAATAAAACACACAAAAACAGTAAACATGCAAAATATACAATGAATGCAATCTATCTAATATACAACAAAGTTAGAATCTTAAAACCTAATAAAAATAAAAATCTAATTAAAATACTTTTCAAATTAACAGATAATAACTATTCACTCCCCGGCAGCGGCGCCAAAAACTTGATGCGTGTCGCGTGTCGTTGCGGTTTAGCAGTGTTAATGCCTATTCAAGTTTTACATTTATATTTAGCCGACTTATCAATAACACACACACTTAACGAGCAGTGTACCAGGTCAGTATGAATATAATGGTAAGCAGAGTGTCGATCACTAAGAGTGGAATGTATTATCTAGTTATTCTGATCAGTATTTTAATATCTAAGTTAGTTTTACAATCTAAGTTAGCTGTACAACCTAATCTAACGCAAGGGGGGTTCAGCCTGAGAGACTGGCACGGTTTTGGTTATGATTATACTACTAACTAAACTAATCTACTTGACCAATTACTACGATTCAGAGAGAAGTAAGCATGTACACAGATAGATACTTGAGACAATAAGAAGTCCTGTCCTTATGATTAAGATAGTTTGTCACTTGTTTTATTGCTAGTTTTATATGAAGTGTATATAATTAAACCTTTCTCGTTGGCTCTAATCTTATCGGCGAGTAAACTCTTAATGATTACTTATGACTATCCTACTTTTCTAAAGACATTAGAATAAATAGGCGAGGGCATAGGCATGGCGACCCGATCTACGCTCAGCTAGACACAGAGGTTATCAATGCACTAATAAAAGTTACCAAAGACATCAACATATAAACTTTAATCGATGGGAAAGCAATATTAAGGCGGGCCTTTGATTGTTCCGTAGTCACAAAGCTACCGGCCATCAATCCTGATGGATTAAAGCGTACTAATACAATAAAACAAAACTACTTAATGAATTAAATACATTGCAGGACCTTCTTACAGC
This sequence comes from Artemisia tridentata subsp. tridentata, assembly GCA_021014915.2. Lineage (NCBI taxonomy): Eukaryota > Viridiplantae > Streptophyta > Magnoliopsida > Asterales > Asteraceae > Artemisia > Artemisia tridentata. The sequence continues at coordinate 433,307,757 of CP139508.1, forward strand.
TCTAGTATCTGCTTTCTGGTGTGTCTTATGCTCCTTCTTCTTCTGAAATCGTCTTTAGGGTTTTGCAAAAGGTCTCTCAAATTCGTATGGTCTTGGGGTATTTATAGCCTTCTGTCTGAGGGATCGATGCGGCGCAATTAATGAACAGATGCGGCGCATCGACTTAACTTCGCGTGGGGTCCAAGATTAATATATTCTGGAATATTCGTACACCGTCTTCAGATGCGGGGTAACTTGTTCTTTGTATGCGGCGCATGTATATTAGCAGTCTTGGATCTTATCTGGTGAAATCTTGACAGTGATGCGCCGTGTGTCAGAAGCATATGCGGCGCATCTGGAGTAGAACAAGCTTGATCTTCTTCGTTGACCAAAGTTTCATATGCGACGCATGTCAGAATGGCATGCGGCGCATTCTTCAAAGTCAGGCAATGGTCTTCGAATTCATCTAAGTATGATATTGCGTCGTATCTATTGAGTGAGATACGGCGCATCTTCTGGATTTCAGTAGACTTTTGACATCTTGCTCGTTTTGCTCCATAATTAGTCCAAAATCGCCAACTTTCACCAAATACCTGTTTTTACCTGAGAATTACAAAAGTAAACATAAATGCACCAATTCTCATACATAATATAATAAAACAGGTCAATTAGATAGGATAAATGATGGTATAAAAATGTACTTATTTGAGTTCATCAGTTAAACTAATAAATGACTTAACTAACCACATTTGAGTTTCATATATCCGAGACATCGACCAAAAATATCTCTTGCGGTTTCTTTTATTTATGAAATACATCAAATGAGATACAACAAATAAATGAGTGACATTATAACTAAGCATATGATAATTAAGAGTTGGAAATATTAAAATGTATACCTTGTTTTTCTTTTTAACACCATAGGTTGTTGACAAAACGTCATGTGATTTCGATACCCCTCAATCGGCTCATGACCCGCCCCAACGGGGCGTCCAAAACCAAATACCGAGAGCCTGGAAAGACATCTGACTCCGATCACGTTCTTAAGTGACTACTAATAAAAACAGACGCTCTTAAGGAGCGGCTCAATAAACCCTGCGCCCATAAACACCCTTCCGCCCGAACGTTCTTTCGACCAAGACTATACGCTCCAAACCACTCTTGTGTCGAAAGACGTCTCGAAACACTCGTCCTCCATCATGCCACTACAGCCATCCCTAAAGCCACCGGCTTAAGTCACAAAAGCTAGGAATATAACTTCTTGCTCTCAAGAAGTACAACACCACCCGGAGCCTAGTGACAATCAGGGTTCTCGCCGACCATGAACGTGGCAAAAAGAAGGAATGCTTTAAGCGGCTAGTTGAGCATGGTGGCAAGGAGGGAGAAAGAGTCCACGGACGAAGTAGATGCAGAAGGAAAAATGGGCAAGGGCACGTGCTGGTACGATGGGAGAATCGAGCAAAACATTCCCCATCGCCAAAGATCTATACCGCAGCAAATGATGAATGATGCCTTCATTGTTGTTGAGTAGAGCGGACATATAGCCCGCAGTCATGGGCCAAAAGTACCTTACCAAGTTAACCCGCAAACAAGAGTTACAACGACGAACCACCACACAGCTCCCAGCTACCGGAACACTTTCGACCCGCTTCTAGCGCATAAATCCACATAGGAATCGGCTTGTTCAGCTCTTTAAAACTGAGAATGCGGAAAGAAGATCGAGCACTGCTAAAAGTGCACTAAAGACTACGGGGAGCTATAAAACGCACGCAAGCAAAACATGCGGCACTGAAAGATCTCCAACAACGGAAGAAAACGACGAAAATGTCTAAACTACGAGTTTCTGACACAAAGCTCCAACAAGGAACAGACAAACGTAATGTCGTAAGGCACAAGCATCCCTAAAAAATGAATAAAGCAAACAAATCAAGCCGAAACTCAAGCTCCGCAAACTATATAAGACAGAACTCAGGTTCCGCAAAAGACATAACCCAAGCTCCGCGAATATGTGAAAGACGAAACTTAAATTCCTTAAAAATATAAAGGCCGGAAAATTTTGTAATATACTTTAATTATAAAGAAAATTAAGACGAACAATTCCAATCAATGTTTGCATTTATAATAATTTATTTGTGCATACTTCTAAGACAAAAGCGGAGATTAGCTACCTCCGCTAAGTTAAAATTTTCCAAAATTCCTTTTACAAACAATATACAAAAGTGAGTAAGACGCGCACACAAAGGGCATGCCCCAAAAAATGTTATTCCGCATAACAAAAGGGAGAGAAACCTCATGATAAACTCAAAGTACGTAAGAGGTATTGCAAACCCAGTACGGGAGGATAACCCACAAGTATCCGATTAAGACTAAAAATAAACTATGTATCCGTACGTGTTTTGATCATTTTGTTTAGCATATAACATATTGTTGCAAATAGATGATATAGTGGACTTAATCAACATAGATCATATATTATAAACATTATGAATGTGGCGTCAATATCATAACAGGACATAAGCATCATTTAGAAACAAGAGTACCAAATTAGTTTTTTCAACAAAAATTGTGGAAACAAAAATAAGGCGACGCACTTCAATAAGGGTATCATAACTACAAAACTTGTATAAACCATTCTATATATTGATCAGTTCCTTCTTATGGTAATACTAGTACTAGTAGTGATAGCGTGATCAAAATAATATTATAGTTATGTATCAGAAAAGGCTACCGTTTTATAAGACTAGTTTTGAAAAAAGTAAGTCCATTTACCATAGCATTTAAGTGTACGCAAGCTGAATATTATAATCTACAAGTGCAACAAAGTAAATACACATGAATCTAAAAGTGCACTCAAGAAGCAATCTTGTTACACCCGTTTTCCGACAAGGTACTAGTAATGTAAATATTGAATGTTGTATATAAGTTTTGTAATATTAGTTAGTTAAATAATAAATGTGAGGGATTATTAGAAAGAATAGAACTTGAAGGGCTAATATTGCCAATTGGGCAAAGTTTAATTAATAAATATCTATGCCTAGACAAATTTAGAAAAGTCCAGGCTATTCCATTCTTGGTCTTATTTGGTGAAGGCCGGTCATAAGAGGAAGAGAGGAGGGAAGCTCCATTTTTATTGTTCAAGCCATTTCCATCATCATTTAGTATTGCTAAGTATCCAAGAAGCCTTAATTTGTATATCCCATCAAGTAAGTGTTCTTCCCCAATTGTGAATTAGGGTTCATGTTTGATCATAATGATCAAAGTGTTGATAATTTTATGATTAGCTAGTTAATTAGACCCTAAATCGAGATGATTATGTTATAGGAAGCAAGTAAGAAGTGGGGAAGCCTTGTTAGTGTGATTGAGCCCAAGGATTGAGGTAAGTATATTGGTATTAACATGTTATTGTTAGCTTTATCATATATTATGTATGATAATGGTTTATGTGTTAGCTTTATCATGTTTTGTTACATGGTAATGGTGAAAGATAGGGTATAGGGTGCGTAGCTAGTTTGGATCCATTCTAGAGGTAGCTTAGTTAGTCGTTGGGCTAACTATGGGATGAGGTTCAACCCTATGGGTTGATCGTGTTTAGGTCGACTATGTCGATGCGAGGTAAGTGCCCCTATATCGCTAGCTTAACTAGTGGTTATACTAGTTATGGTTATATATGATGTTTAGCTTGTTATGCCATGTACTTACTAAGCGTTTCGCTTACGTGTTTAGTTGTGATGTTTTTCTTGATAGGTGTTGAAGGATCGAGCAAAGGTAAGGAGAAGGCGTAGTGTGATTAAGAAGTAGAAGACCATTCTCTTTTGGACCAAGCAAGTTAAAGTTGGAAGCCCCAAGTGTCTTTTGTGTTGTGGGTACACTTCTTTCATATGGTCATTTTGTTAGTCATTGGTCTTGTGTTCATATGGTTTTCAAGTTAGATTTTGTAGTGTTAAGTGTACATTAAGGGGTGTTTGGTAAAAGTACGTTTTGACCCATTTTGAGAAGTTAGCGGGTCATGTATACTTGAAACACTCTTGATATGTTAAGTTAATGGTTATGGTCAAGTTATTTGTTATTTGGAAGTAGTATGGATAGTTTGGTAGTGCAATGGGTCATTTCAAGTATTATGCATAACCCGTCCGATTTTTGAGATACTATTTCTGGTAGTTAAATGGATGATGTTTTTGGATGAAATTAAACTTACGGACATAGTAAAGGTTTCTGGAAAGTTTCGTCGAGTTTCGAGTCCGGGAGGTCGGGTTTCCAGCCGGGGCTGTTGACATTGCATTTTTGAGACAGTAGGGTCTGTCCAGGATTTTGTGATGCAGGGTAGATGCGGCGCATCTACTCTGAGATACGGCGTATCAAGTGATGCGGCGCATCTTATGTAGGGATGCGGCGCAACGTAGCCATTTTCTTGTAATTTCAGTCTCAGTGGGTAGATGCGGCGTATCTAATTCAATAGATGCGGCGTATCTTAGTTTAGAACAATACGGCGTATCACTCATATTGTTACGGCGCATTGTCTCTTAGCCAGTGATGCGGCGTATCTCTAAAAATGGATGCGGCGTATCTTGGTTTCAGAAAGTTGACAGTTTGTTTTATAAGAGTAGTGTGGAAGGTTTTGAAGGGTCTTTATGTAGGTGTTCTTGCAAGTGTATTTAAATGTTAAAAGTCATATGTTGTAGTCATGAAATGAAGAAATTTTATGAGTCCGTTTTTCAGTCTTTCGTTTCCGCGTATAAAGTCAATATTTCTGGTAAAAGTGGTCACGGGGCGTTACAAATCTAGTGGCACTTGCCATGTAAACGTAACAACCGTTTTGATATCTACACATATCAAATTTATTCATACACATAAATCTCATTGTAATTGACCATTATGCCCTCCTTTATATTTTAATCATATTATTTGTCTTTTTCTTAATACTTCACCAAACCAGTGGGTCTTTGGCTTCCTTCCTATCAATTTTTTCCCCATCGCTGCTATTAACACAATTAAAACTATCACATTACATTAACAAACTTGTCGCAAGGAAACTAAAATAAAGAGGGCCCATTGACCAAACCCATGTGCAAGATGAAATCCAACAATACATAAGTCATCTGTGGTCATTCAATAGCCCACATGTATAAAATGAGGTATACATTCGATTGATTACCATAGTAAAACATAGTGATCAATTTGTTTATTAAAAGATAAATTAATCAACTGTGACTATATACCTGCGACGGATTCAGCGGGGACGTGGATGTTTTTGGTAAAAGTCAATAATATATGACTAAAATATAAAGAGGGTATAATGGTCAATTTACAATGAGATTTATGTGTATGAATAAATTTGATATGTGTAGATATCAACTCCCTTGATGTTATTATATCACATTGCCATTTGGTTTGATCCGATTAGGGAAAATGAAGTGAGTCCCATTATTATTTTAATCAATATCATAAGTAACAATCTAAAAAAAAAAAAAAAAAAAAACATATATGTTCATCAAATAATCATATTCGAATTATAATACACAGACAAAAAGTGAGTATTTTTGTTTAAGATTATCAAAAAATTCAAAAAATATATTGTAATAAAGTAAGGTGGTTAAGATGAGCGTGATGATGTCACGTATAGGTTGTAAAATTTTAGTTTGGAAAATCAATTTACTCCCATTACTAAAGTCAAATGAATAGAGAATCAAGATCGTGATGCAATCACTATCTTTAAGGATAGTTAGCCCTATGTCGTGGTTGGGTCTAGGGGTGTAAACGATCCGAGCCGAGTCGAGTTTTATGTTAATCGAGCTTGGCTCGAAATGTTTTTATATGTTTCGAGCTCGGCTCGAGCTCGTATAGTATTTCTTGACTAGGCTCGAGCTCGTGCTCGAGTATATGTTTTTTGTTCGAGCTCGAGCTCGAAGCTCGTTTATAAGTTTTGGCTATTTTTTACTTGTTACAATTTGAAAATCGAATTGCTCGTTTATGAGCTCGAGATCGATTAGCTCGTGTACGAGTTCGAATAAGCTCGTTTATTAGTTAAAAGTCAAAAGTACATGGCACCCTAAATGAAGTAAACCAGTAGTCCAGTACCCCACCTTGAGCAATATCAAACAACAATGACAAAATGAAATATGGTTCACTTGCTTGGGATCAAAACTGTGCAGAGGGGACCCCATATGAAGATGCCACACAATAAAGCCTTCTGAAATGCAAACATGAAACAAACTACATACCATGAACCTAATGTAACTGAAACAAACTACTGTCACACAACATACTGGTGTAATTGAAACAAACTACTGTCACACAGCATACTGATGTAATTCCAAGTTCCACAATTAATAAGAAGGCAAGTTCCATTACAATTAAAAGACCAAACATGACTAAAAGACCAACCCAACTGAAGCACACACTTGCAGACCACATACTGAAGCACGCACTTGCAGACCACACGAACTGCATAACTTGAGACTTGCAGACACAAAAATGCATTCCGACATCACAAAACAGAAAAACTGAGCTGGGACACGGGCTAAAACTGAGCTGAGAATACAATTGCAGGTTGCTACACAAATCCATCATGGTGTATACATGCTGCTGCAACAGAAAACAAATTCAATATAAGTTAAGAAAAAACTTTAATATATAAAACTCTTTTTTTTAACTAATAAATGACTTGACTAACCATACTTGAGTTTCATATATCCAAGACATCGACCAAAAATATCTCTTGCGGTTTCTTTTCTTTCTGAAATACATCAAATGAGATACAACAAATAAGTGAGTGACATTATTACTAATCATATGATAATTAAGAGTTGGAAATATTAAAATGTATACCTTGTTTTTCTTTTTAACGCCGTGAAGCTTATGAATCCAATCGCCTCCAGAAATCAATGCTTGTACTGTTTCTGGATCTAATGAGGCGCGATAAGTATCGATAACACGACCACCGGCGCTAAATGTAGCTTCCGATGCAACAGTTGTGATTGGAATAGCTAAAAAATGAGTTGCCATTCTCGATAGTATTGGAAACTTCATCTCATGGGATTTCCACCAACCCAAGATATTGAAAGAGACGGCTATTTCATTTGCATCATATAGATCCTTAAAGTATAAATTCAGCATAGTTAACTTACATCTTGGATCTGATATACAACCATATTCGAATTATATTCATCAAATATACAACCATATATGTTCAACAAAAAATCATTAGTGGTTGAATTTTAAATATGTTATATGGAGTTAAGTGTAAAATTATAAATCTTCATGTTAGTTTTTTGCTAAAAAAATAATCTCTTTTAAAATAAGTAGCTATGTTTGGATACATTAACTTCAAGCTTTTATTTCAAACAAATAGCTCCTAAATGAAAAGCTGGTTCATGAAGCTTTTTAAATATATTGGAGCTGTTAAAACTTCAAATTACTGATATACCCTCCAAACATTTATTTAAAATTATAAATTTGTCCTTTTATGTCATTTTATATCTTATAATTACATTTAACAGCTAATTTACCAAACACTTTTATGAAAAAAAAGATACGGTTTGTAGCTCATGTTAACAGCTTTGCAATTTACAGCTTACAACTTATACTTAACAGCTTAAAGCATACAACTTACAGCTAGTTTTGCCAAACATACCCTTAGTATTGGTTTGAGACTTCCATCTATTAAACTTACAAAATTTTATAAATGTACGAATTAGTTTTAATATACGTTAAATACTTTTAAAATAAATATTAGTTTTAAACTTTCATCTATTAAAATATCTTTTTCCTATATATGTACGTTAGGGGTGGCAAATCTTGCCCATACTGTAATTTTCGGGCGTTTTTTGACACTTTTTAAAAAGTTGGGGCGTTTTTTGCCCCCTTTCTTTTTTGATGGGCTCATATGGGCTCTAAATGAAAATAGATAAATATAGATGGCAGAGGGCGGGCTCTAGGTTAGATAAGCGGGCTTTTTTTTGCCCTTTTATTTCTTTCTTCACAGTTACTAACTCCTAAGCATAAACAGACATAAACAGCCGACCCTTTTTCTCTCTCTATACCTTCTTCTCCGGCGAACTCCACAAGCCTTCACCGCCACTCTTCCTCTTACACCACCACCACCAAACCTCATATTTTAAGCTCCTTATCCCATTTCTTTACCATACGCGCTGTAAAACCTTCCCCCACCATCACCACGCGCCACCGAAAGTTTTTCCGACCAAGATCTAGTTGTATCCGAAGGTTTTAAAGGTGGGTAACACCGAGTCACCCGTGGTTGTGACTCGGTGTGCAACAACTCGATTTTGTCGAGTTACATTTTCAGTTTTTTTTTGTTTTTTTTTTTTTTTGTCGATTGGGTCTTAAAAATAAATGGGTTAATGTTTTCGTTAACTAAAGAATCAATAACAAACGTTTGGTATCACGTTCTTGGTTGTGTTGTGTCATATGGGGTCAAGTCGTGGTCTAATAGATGCACTGTGGTCGCGTTGAGGCCGAGTTCTATTGATTATATTGTGTTTGGGTCGAGTCTTGTAGCCTTGTATGTCGTTATTTGTTTGTGTTGTGGGCTGTTTTCACTCGAACCGAGGGTATGGTAAAACCCTCGGCTTCATCAGGTTATATGGTCGAATCAGGTTATTGAGTCAATAAAACTAAAGGGTTTTTTTTTTTTTTTTTTTTTTTTTTTTTTTTTTTTTTTTTTAAAACCAGCTAAAATATCAAAGTGGACTAATAATTTATCGACAAAAAAAATATAGAGTTTAAAAAACATATGCAGTAACCATTACTGTTTATTTTTTTATTTTTACATAATAGTAATTTTACCTTTAACTAGTTAGCTAATTAATAAATAGTACGGGTACTTTTTATAAACTTTGCAGAAAGTTCTCTTTGAGTACAACAGTAACAAGAATACCAAAAGTGTCACGAATTATAATTTGCCCGTTTTAGCCCGTGCCCGTTTAGCCCGTGCCCGTTTTGGCCCATGCCCGTTTTGCCCGGATTATAATTTGTCCGTTTAGCCCGTGCCCGTTTTAGCCCGCGCCCGTTTTGGCCCGCGCCCGTGCCCGCCCGGCCCGCCCGTTTTGCCACCTCTAATGTACGTTAAATATAAATAAGAACTCATGTTATCCTATTTAAAAGGTTAATCTATACGTACACGGTTTTGAATATTAAATACAGTTAATTTATTATTAACGGTAATAAAAATATCAAATGGTAAGTACGAGTTATTGTAATATGAAAATAAATATACGTGATTGTACTTATAACGACTCATGTAATTATTATTTAAAGTTTATATACGGATATCCGGAAAAACATTTTTAATAAACTTTATGAATTATATTTTAACTTCATCAACGCTCATTATGTGCTACTAAACTCGCACGTTTTGTACAACATGATATCAATAGTTAAAGTTAAAAGCAACAACATCAACCTCAACATTAACATCTATGACAGCTAAAAAAAGTTAAATCTTTCTTCCAATAAAATTTTACAAAATATTAATTGATATTAATACATAATGAAAAACTCATGCATACTTATTAGTTGTACTTATATCACAATTTTCACGGTTAAGTTCTTATATGTCCATATAGTAAGCAAAAAATTTAAAATAAATTTGATTTATGTGTAAACTCATGTGATCAAATAACCTTTGACCCAATAACATTAGGAGACACGCTCAAGAATCAAATACAAGGTTGATGCTATTGTTATATTTACAATTTCTGCTAACTATTTTTCTTCCTTTCGCACATGTTGATGCTCTAACTTTTTAAAATATGCATCAGATTTCTGTTTTTAAACGATAATACTATATACATAAATTTTTCAGGAAAAACCCCGTGCGACTAGTTACATCCTAACCAAATAAAAACCCCGTGCCTTAAAGGTTATGTAAACCCACTTTCTAGTAAATAATACTCCTATTAGACACGGGAAAATGAATGATCGTGGATAAAAAATGCTTACTCGCCTATATGAAGACCAATGACAGACATATGATAACGTACTTTTTAATTAGTTTTTGCAAAGCAATGTAGGATAATCCCTATAACGCAACAATAATAATGAAAAAGAAGTTACAAATAGGTATAAACGGTAAGTATTGGCTAACTGAATATTAGAGCGATATTAAAATGGGCTAACAGGATGTTTGAACGATGATGAAATTGGTTAGGAAGTTAGAACGTTGGTGAACAAATTTAGAAAGTATATAACTTATGCAAACAACATATAGTCAACTAAACATAGATACGTAAAATATTAATGTAAAAACTATAAGTTTCCTTTTTCATTCGAGATGACAATCTCCCGTTTTTCATATGTGATTTGTTACAGAGTAATCAGAGCCGTATATGAGGGTGTGTGAGGCGTGCAATCGCACATGGCCTCACAATTTTAGGGGCCACAAAATGTAAACCTCCTAATATATTCAGGTCCTCAAAATTTACTTCCGACAAAAAATGTTAATGATATATGATTTCATGTTTTGTATATTTTCTAAAAGTGAAGCTATATTGTTTAAGTACTATTTTTTCTTCCAATAGTTGATATGAGATATCTTTGACCGGATCTTCAACTACGACATATGTTTTTGCACAAGGCCTCCAATTTATTTATTTATATATTTATGAGAGTAATTGCCTCCGCAATCTAACAACTCTTACTCTTATGTGTGCATCTTCTTTTAACTCATTCAATATTTTTGTGGATGTTTATTAACAACCCATTATTATTAGTTGTAATTATAGAGAAACGGAATTGCTTATAGGTTATGCACGGAGAATGGTAAAATTGATCAAATTATTTTGTGATTTACTTGCATGATACATGCTATTTGAATAATATGCATGTCAAATGGGGAATGTTGCGTAATTAAAAACTCTATTTACTATAAACCATATTTACTATGTAGTGACACAATTCACTCGCGAGGTAGTCAACCTTTCTTTAAGTGTGTAATTATACACTATCAGTGAATAGGGCTGTAAACGAACCGGACGAACACGAACAGAGCCTTGTTCATGTTCGTTCATTTAATTTTAACCGGACAAATAAACGAACACGAATGCTTAAACGGACGAATTTTCTTGTTCATGTTTGTTTATTAAAAAAATGAGTTGTTCATGTTCGTTTATGTTCGTTCATTAAGACACTAAACAAACGCTAAACGGACATAAATGATCGAACATAAATGAATATAGACAAACAAGCATAAACTTTATTAAATGATGCATCTAATATTGTTTTATAAGTGTTGTTTTGTCTAAACAAACTAATTTTAAAATTATACAATTAAAAGATATGATATACGAACATAAATAAATAAATGAACATAAACGAACGTTAACGAACGTATAATCGGACGTTCACGAACATAAATAAACGGACGTGACTTTTGTTCATGTTCGTTCATTTAACTAAACGATCGTAAAATATTGTTCATGTTCGTTTATTTAATAAATAAACGAACATAAACGAACATTTTACCGAACGGTTCACGAAATGTTCACTGAACGTTCAGTTCGTTTACAACCCTATCAGTGAATGAATATTTTTCTATGTTAGTCGAGTAACTATAATTTTCAATTACTTACAATAAGTAAAAGTTTATACAATAAGAAACACAATCGACAACCACGTTAAATATTTTAAATGTTGCCTTAGGTACATAAATAAAAATAGGATTTCTCTCTTTAGGTCACGTGATCATTGGTTAATGTAAATATATTGATAATTCTCCAAAAGGTTTAAATCGATAGGAATACCCCGATCCCATGCATTTTTTTTTATGTCAACCGGACCCTTCCCTAAGGACCCGGCCCCAGACAATGATCACATGTTCTCATTGACTTAATTAGACATGAATTGGGATTGAACCGAAGCCATTTTCTTCCGGAGGCTCTATTTGACCGGTCAACTGAGCATTTGCGGTGGGGGACTGATAGCACTGGAGCAAGCCCCAGTTGGTAAATATAATGATAATTCGGTTTTGACTATACATAAGTGTTTTGATTGTATAAAGTTATCTTTGTTAACAACTACTACTTACAAATCTTCACTATTTACACGATCAGTGACACTTATAAATCGTCAGTTTAAATAAATGGCTCAATTGATATGTATATATTTGGAGCATTGTGAGCGTTTCAACAGAATGTTTAAAACTCACTAAATGCTTTATGTTCCATTTCAACCATAGTTGAGTGTCATGTATCATAAAAAGGTTCGTGATCTTGAACCTTTTCATTGCTAAATGCATTGGGTGATGTGAGAAAATTATAAAGCTTTAAAGATTTAATGCATAGTGAACAAAAGTTTAGAACTAATTGATAATGATATAAAATAACATGACACATTTATAAAGCTATATAAAGTTTTTTCATTGTAGATGACCTTAAAATTTAATCATAAACCTATGCATGAGATCGGGGTGTTCTCAACGATTTACACCTTTGGTAGAAAATTTAATTGTAAACCTATAAGTCATTTATCATAATAGATGAATCACTTAATATGGTTCCAAACATTCTAAATAAAAAACAATGGCACAAACAATGCTTTAACATTGTGCAAATGTTCTCGGCCAATTAATAACAAAGTATGAACTTTCGTTAGTACCAATTTCTTGCAAACAATATATATAGAATAACACATGCATAAGGGGCACGATGTAACATGGTGCAAAATTCATGGCCGATATATTCACATAATTGATTTTGAATTATCAATCAAGTTTAGAATTGGTGGTATATATTTAGGAATGACTTGATTTAGAAATCATAATAGGAGTGATTGAAGAGACGATAGACATTCATTCCTAAAATATTTAGTTGACCGGAGTTAAAACTTTACAAACTTCCTGATGTTAACATAATCTAAACACGCGTGTGTTTAATTATTTCCATACATATTACGCGTTCGAACTAATACATGATATTCAAAATTAAAACCCACCTATCTGAACCAAAATAACGTTTTTAATATATTGCTAATTGACCTATCTAAGTAACTTACGACCTTTGTAAAAATGGTAATGTCAAATGGTTGCAATTTGAAACAGCCGAAAACATATGAAAACGTATAAACGGCCGAAAACGTATAAAAACGGACGAAAAAAGACAAAAAAGTAAGAAAATGGACGAATATGTATGAAAACGGGCGAAAACGTAAGAAAATAGATGAAAACGTACGAAAACGTATGAAAACAGACGAATATGTATGAAAACGGACAAAAACGTAAGAAGACGGACAAAAACGTAAGAAAAGAGATGAAAACGTGAGAAAACGGACGAATATGTATGAAAACGGATGAAAAGTAAGAAAGTGAAAAAAACGTGAATTAAATAAAAGACGTGAATTTAAAAACAACGTGATTTTAAAAAAAGTGAATCAAAAAAAGACAAAAAAAAAAAGCGTGAATAAAAGAAAAGAAAAAAAACAACGTGAATAGAAAAAGAAAAGGAAAAAAAAAAGAAAAAAAAAAGAAAGAAAAAGAAAACATGAATAAAAAAAAGGCAAAAAGAAAAAAAAAAGAAAAAAGATAACGTGAATAGGCGAAAAAAAAAAAAAAAAAAAAAAACAAACAAACAAACAAAAAAAAAGAAAAAGAAAAAAAGTAAGTGAATAAAAAAAAAGACAAAAAGACAAGAAAAAGACATGGACTTAGGTTGCATATTAAATCTTAGGTTAATCCCCACCTTTAAATTAAATTAGATGGATGGTGAGGATTTGTCCCTTAGTTTGTAGCAAAAAACTAGTTTGCAAAAAGAACTTTTCTCCAACAAAGTATACGTCAAAATTCAATAACCGTAAGTTTGGTAACTCTTTCAAAATGGCAATGTCAATTCAAAACTCCTTTCATAAAGGCCACGTGTCATCACCACAGCAGATGCTATTTAAGGAAAATAATTAAGACTTTTTCTAAAAATTACAACGACTTAAAATCGTTTTAACAAACTAGGTAAAATCACTCACAAAAGTTACCTAATCTAACACATTGTGCCATTGTGGACTTGTGGTACAGCAATATACCATGTATATATAAAAGCTGCAACTTGTATAAAAAGGCAAGACATCATATGCATATCTTCTACCCATATAACATCGCAGATTGCATTTTGCCTAAGATGTAATTGTAGACAGTTGCACAAACAGAATCATCCTTGAACATAAATACACTTCATAGATATGTTAAAATCAGGTAATGAGATCATAAATCTTTTGTCACATTTCATGTGTATACCACAAGTCATTGTGCGCCTTTAGAAATGCAATAACTCAGCTTAATATGGGAAAACACATGCAAGTGGTATAATATTAGGAAAGTTACCATTCACTAAGTAAGTTCAAGATTCAAATTAACACAAAAAGACAGATCATCCATGAGCCAATGTGCTAAAATCAAACCAAGCAACAACTAGTGTTCATGACATCTCTAAGCAACATCTGAAAATCCACGGACTTGCACAGTGATGTCTGATGATACACCTTCTGAGGAGAGCCACTCAGTTACCAACTTTCGGGTACGGAATATCCAACAACCGGGATGAACGACAAAAGAGACCCTCCTTAGACTCGGGGACTTTTCCAAGATTAGGGCAACAAGTGACTTCTGAAGAGGCGAGTAAGCAAATTCTCTAACCTCCAACTCTTCAAATTTCATGAGGGGAAGGTGCTGGTTACTACCGGGTGATAGCGTGGTAGCATCAGTCTTTGGCCGGAACCTACACTTGCGCTCCTCATGCATCTATTAAAAAAGGATGTAACAAAAAGAAAATGTCAGCAAGAATTATAATTGGGAGACCTAAAACTTTGTTACTCGAACACTTGTCATCATCTTATAACAACTTAATCGTCTTTTTAAAATTATTCCAAATTCACCTCATAATATCTCTTATCACACGAACTTTTCACAGCTTTCTTTTTTACATTTTCAAATTTTCTTTTATTGATTTGAATTACCCACATTAACCCTTGTATACAATAAAAATACGAAAATGAGATGTGCATGAATACTGTATCAACGGTGGATTAAATACAGACTAGATTTATTAGGAACAGTGGACCCAAAATCTTTACAAATCTTGCAAAATTTCAAATCCCACCATATAAAGTTGTAAAAAAGTCTTGAGACCCATCAACACAAAGCATGGCGGGTGAATTTGGAAGGGCAGTTACGACACGCTAGAGAGAAAAGATGACATAACTAAATTATCTTAAGTATTTATTACGGATATCTTGGCCTAGGAATAGCGAAAAGATGCAGTTGAATTTGCTATGCTAATACATGTGTCATCATGTTATGGTTCAGATTTAGCACAGGGACCTTTAAGTCCTTTTTCTAATGTTCAGGGACTAGATATGTACTAATTGTGTTCTTTGCAAGTATAAAAGGGAAGTTTAGATGAACTAACTGTGTTTTTATAATATAGTAACAATAAGCCAGATAAAAAAAAAAAAAAAAAAAAAAAAAAAAAAAATCACCTCAATTTTGGCAGTTTTGAGATTGATCGAGCTTCCTAAAAGCGACAATGCGAAACTGACTTGTGTTGCGTCTTTTAGGTCGATACCAAAATGGAGATAAGTTAGATGCCCCATCTCTGGAATCGGCTTAGTTGTTGTTGCCAAAATCTGGCAGCAAAAGTAAAATGGAAAAAATGAATCCTGGGAGCAGTTTTGACAATAATTAATATATAAGCGATGGAGTTAAAGATAAGATTACCTCAACTAAAAAATGTGACATTCTTAAAATTGAAACCTTTGGAATTGCACTGACGAAATCAGGAAACACAAAATTATTAGCGTTTTCGATCTTCTTAGTCAGATCAAATTTCTCCTCGAAGAGCTGCAGAAGTTTACAGTTAAGATAATGGTCAATAACCATTATCTATGTTCACAAAAAAGACATTATAAATATGTAATCTCACCACATGTAACTCCGTCAAAGCCTCGAAGCTGATAAGGAAATCATGAAGCTTCATTGGAGTTGAGATAGGAACCCAAGAAAGGAATAATCTTTCCACTTTTTTGAAACTTGAATTCGCCATGAATGGATCATCCAATTCACACTGCCCCAGGTTTAGATATTCTAGGTTTGTTAAGGATGTTATACATCTTGGGATTTTCAGTTTCGGGTGACCAATGGGCATTATAATCACTAAATGCTTGAGTGTGATTCTGCGGGACAAAATCTGTAGAAGTGGTTCCATCACACAAGCAACATCAATATTTGATTTTGTGAATATAAAATTCACCCCAGAAATTTGACCACGACTCTCCAGAACATTCTTCATAGCAGCGGACAGCTTTTCCAGCTTAGCATTCACATCACCCTCAAGACCATTTATCATCCTCTGGTCAAATTGCACTATGGGAATGGACTTCCACATATCTCTCATTTTTCTGCAAACTGCACCAGTTTTTATGGCATCTTTGATTGGGATACTTGTAAGTATCTTCTCAGCAAAAAGTCGTCGTTCGTCAAGTACACGAGAAATAGGAGGTCGTCGATCCATTGAAGGAAATCTGCAAAAAACATGTCGATAGGTTTTAATAGGTTCACTTAAAATAGGACAATGTCTATCTGCTTCCATTTTCTCACATTTAAAGGTGCTTCCAGTAAATAGTAATGTAGCAGTAAAAAGAAGAAAAAGAACGCTCATACCACGAATTAATTAGGAAGACACAAAATGTGGTTAACAAATTTCGGATTAATCTTATATGAAATAACTAGAACATGAAAAAAAAAATGAATGCATGGTCTCCATGTACATCGATTAAAAACGGATATCACCGTTGACTACATGGATACAAAAGTGAAGATTATAGATTCACCAACCGTGAAAATCACATAAGTTCTTTCCTACGGACAAGTATAGAGCAAAATCCTAAGGGTAATTTTGTCCTCCTTTTAAATGTTTAAAAGGAATTTTGTCATATAACACAGTATTAACCGGAATAGACATAAATGAAAACAAATACAAACTTTGGCGGCCTAGAAATCACTATTAATAAATGGGTGACCCTGATGAAAAAAGTCCAATGAATGGGCATTATCCCTATTCTTATATGACATAGCTAGAACATGATAAAAATTAATGATAAACATACATTAAAAAAGTCATTAAACATAGACATAATCCAAAGTGTAACCACTGGACTAGTGACTAGACCATTAAACATCAACATACATTAACAAATGGGTGGGTCAGGTCACAGGTCTAAACGTGTTTCGGGTCTAAGCAGGTTCATTTCTAGATGGGTGGAAACCCGCATCAATGTGCTAGAAAACATAACTCTATTGCTAAATCCTTGACACCATCAACGAGATTTTACATTTGTAATTATGAAGGATGTCAAATCGACTTACAAAAAGCTGGAAACTTTAGATATAGCAAGTAGGGTAACATGTTTATAGTATTAGTTAACGATATCAGAATCCATGTTTCCTTTACTTGTTACATTATGATATTTAAACTTTTGACAAGTGTTGTAAAGTGAATGGGTTGTTCTCCCCCCTTTCCATCATTTTTATATATACTCCATGTACCATCGGCTTGCAACCTAGCTGGAAAACCATTGTACATTTCCTTAACAAATCCAAGATTGATATCATATTTAGATGGATCTCCTAGGTGGTGGGGCCAAGAATATGCGATTTGACCTAGGGCCTCGATAAAAGATGTTTCATTTGAATTATATAGATTTATAAGGTGGACTAATTATTATATTTGGTGATAATTAACAGAACATAAAAAGCAAAAACTAATCTGGATCAGCGGGAAGGTTATATCTCATGAGTAATATTTTCAACTACTGGTTGCAACCAATAATTACCTGCTGTAAAACTTATAGCTATTATCTACAGGACTGTAACTTAGGAGCAAAAGATACAAATAGAGTCATAATCGTTTGCTTATCTAGCATCTTTAACTAATTGCATTTTGTTTCTGTGAGAGGTTGGTGCGCTGTATTGTGGATACTGCATTGACCAGTAAGCCGAAACTGCATCTCAGGAGACACTCATGCTCGCCACAGGGGTGATAACAATATACAGACTTACCCATCAAGACGTAGTTGCCCTGGACGAAAATAAATCAACACGTTGTTTGCTCAAGGATACAGGTATTATCTCTATATCTGGAATCCAGCTTTTTCGATGTTGCATAAGTTGTAAACTTGTTTGCGTGCGCTTCTAGCTATGATTACACGTATCTAAGCTTTATGACTGAACCTACAACGAGGCAAGAAACAGCAGTAGACTAGTATTTCATCGACTTTTGGCACCTAAACTAAATAGATTTCAATACATGTGTCTGAACTAAAACTACCTATTTTAACCTCCTAATAAGTATCAATATACCACCCACAATATATCACTAATTTCATATAATAGCGTAAAGAAATATCAATCCTCTTCTAGACTTGATGCATCACAGCAGTAGAACTTTTTAGGGGAAACATAATCAGCATATTGTTCTTCATAAACGATAATCTACATTTAAAGGTCATACACACACAAAGTCGAGGAGAACACCTTGTAGGAGGCGCTAAATCTAAGTGAATTCAGGAAATAACTTAACATACAGACAAAAATTCTTCTTCAGATGTACATTAACGTGTAAACGGCCAGAGTGTTCTTGAGTAAAACAGATGTTTTAACTCAAGATTGGGAGAAGAAAGAAAAAAAACGGCTTACTAAACATAGCACGTACATAACATTAATTGTGCATAATGTGCACACATTGTCTAGTTTCAAACTTAAGTGGTTACTGCAAAAATGTTAAACTTAAGAAAAATCGTATAGTTGTGAAATAAGTATCATATTATTGATATACGACATGTCTGAATATAGTATCTATCGTTCTAGTTTCATATAAAAATATGCCTCGTCTTCTTAAGTGTCTCTAACTAGTAAAATAAGCAAAGAGAATAAATGGTCCCTACACTCTAGTTGAAGTCATAATAAACGACCCATATCAATGCCCTCTTCGTTTAAAATATGCCTCTTCTTAAGTGTCTCTCATGACCCATTTGTTTCTGCCTCTATCGTTCTAGTTTCATATAAAAATATGCCTCTTCTTAAGTGTCTCTCATGACCCATTTGTTTCTGCCTCTGACCCAAGCAACGAATATTCTCAAGACACCCCGATGAGTATCATACCTATTGCAGTACCATCCTAAAAGATGGGGTAAAATTCCGACTGAATCTCACACACCCTTCAACTCACACAGTCTCAACTTCTTTTGACACAACAAACACTTTATAAACACAGACGTATTTAAGGTGCAGTAAGTGATATAATGAACACATCTATGTAGTTATCTCGGTCAAAAATCACATATCGTTCAAGGACCATAGCGGTTATCGCGGTGAGATATCGGTTTTTATATTATCTATATATAAATTAAAATCATATAAGATTAAACAAACAAACATAGCATAAAAGTTATTAGATAGTATTTAAAATCCAAAGGTTCACCATAATAGAGCATAAAATAAAAGTCATAAAAGCTTGAACAAAAAACATAACAGATTTTAGAAGAAGAAGAAGAAAGAATGGTTGATTAAGAATCGTGGCTACAAAAGGAAGAAGAAGCTGTAATCTTAATTAGGTTTTTAATTGGGTTAAAGTTGGGCTATTATTAATTAAGTTGGGTTATCTGTATCTGTTAATTGGGTTAAGTTGGGCTGCCAAAATCTCGCAAATATCGCCGATTTCAAAATATCGGCAAAATATCCCCCAATCTCGCCGAGAATATCGACAGTGGCGGCGATTAGCATGTGCAAGTGGTGCAACCGCACAGGGCCCCCAATTTAGTATACATCAATTAATATTTATAGTTTTATACATAAACGTTTTGAATTTTTAGTGTCTTTATTAAATATTATCAAAGTTGAACCGACCCACATATAAAAAATAGAATATAAAAAATAGAAGACAAACTTTGGGCCGCATACACAAAAAAAAAAAAAAAAAAAAAAAAAAAAAAAAACTTTTTATTTTCCATAATAATCTGTGATTTATGGGGGCCTCATTTGTGATTTCGCACCGGGCCCCCCAAATCAATATCGACGAGATTCATTAACTACACATATGTCTATATACCAACCTTAATCTACAACTCGAGAGCAACTGTGAGTTCAAATCATCATCAATACTAGTAAAACACAAAATATAAAACACAAACTGTTGTAATTCAAAGTATACTTAAGTAGCTACTTTGTGAGTGAGTTTGAGAAAGGAAAAAATCATTTTCCATAAACACAGCTAAAATTCTCGTATAAATAAATGTTACAAATATGAAACTAACTCATATTTTCACAATTTATGGCATAAACAAACAAACCTAACTGATTAAATGTCCAAACAACTTGTATAATAAGTGGTTTCGAGTTACATACCTTTAATCTTAAACGAGAGTATGTTGGATGAATGATGATTCGGCGTTTTATTTATTACCGGTGGGGGTGTTTGTTTTATACTGTAGTAGATTGTGGGTGCAATTGATTTTTTAGGATTTAATATCTTTATTCTTCTTTTTTTTTTTTTTTTTTTTTTTTTAAGCCAACATTTGCTACCAGAGTGCTACTACTCGAGGATCAGCCAACGAGAAGTTAAGGTTGCATTACAGAATATTGGGAAGCGGTAGGCCCCATAACCATTCACAATTTTGATGGTTATATTTAATAGAGTAAATTACACTATTCATCCCTATACTTTCCCCAGATTTCATACGACATCCAAAAACGGGGATTTTTTCGTTTTTCATCCAAAATCAAGTTTTTATTACGCCACGAGTCCAAAATCCTGACGGTCGTTAAATTTCCAGTTAAATCTGTCCTCACGTGCATCCCACACGAGGGTAATTTTGTCCGAATATTTAGTTTTGTCCCCTTCCTCTGGCCGTCACTCTGTCAGTCTACTGTAGCACGAAGAACTTTTTGTACTTTTTAATTTTTTTTGGAACTTCCGTCCTTTTTGTAATTTTTTTTAAGACTTAAACTTTTATTTAGTAAATATATTGCACCTTTATATACGATTTTTTTTGAAGTATCACACATTTATACCTAGTTTTTGAAACCAACATTATTCCTTCTCAAATGTCTAAAGGTAAACCATTTTCTTATGTTTCTATCCTTAATTTTAAGTTAATCTAAGTTACTTACAAATCTAATAATTTGTTTAAACCCTTTATTCAAGCAGATTCATCAAAAGATGTGGTGGTGGTGGAGGAGACAGATTCTTTAAAAGAGGTGGTGGTGGAGGATAAAATTGATGAAACTGAAGAGGAAGAGATTTACCAACAGGTTTATTATGAATACGACACAGAACTTTATGGAAATGGGAATGGTGAAGGAATTGTTAGTGAGGAACATGAATGGCAACAAAAATTAGATGAAGAGGCATTAACAGAAGCACTAGCAGAAGAGGCAAGGGCTAAAAAACTAAAGGAAATAGCATTGAAGAAAGTGAGAGATCATAACCTTATGTTGCTTGAGATTGGTATGAATCTATATGTGAGTGATTCAGATTCAGATTATTATACAGATTAATGTGTATTTTGTATTTTCAATAAGAATCATTGTTCATAATTTTCATTTATGGTTTACTCCTACTGTCTTAAATAACAATGTCCAAGTTGCTAGTCGTGATGATGGCCTTTTGTCCTAGTTGTTAACTAGAGTGTTACCTGAAAATTCAATAAAGAAGATACAATAAGTTGTAAATTGCATGTTGCAAGTTGTGACAAGACATGGTTAACAAAAAATACAAATACGTTAATAAAGTATAGGTATAAAATAAACGCGTACTACACACTCTAATCTATGGTGTTTTTTGGAAGTACACTGTTTGACAAGACGCGCACGTGGTCTCTGACCTGCAAAGTCTGCAAGGCTTCACCGAGAAGTTTCCCCAAGTATCATTAGTCAACACAAGTGCATAAAGAAAGACCACAAAAGTTGGCCACGTGTACACTCTTAGATTTTGTATTAAACAAGATATGTTAGATTGCAACTGTGGATACTTGATAGTTTTGGTAAATTACACCGCTGGTCCAAAGTACTTCACACACAATAGGGTTAAAATAGGAGCAACATACACGTGTCAGTTTGCTACTATACTTGTAAAATATTAGTTTGCTTATAACATTGGGGACTAAATAAGAAATAGTACACAGAGTGTAGTGATGTACAATGGTCATATCAAATACATGAGTAGATTGTGGGTGTCACACACATGAGTAGGGTTTTGCAATTGATTTTTTAGGATTTAATATCTTTCTTTTCTTTTTTTCTTAGCCAACATTTGCTACCAGAGTGCTACTACTTGAGGATCAGCCAACGAGAAGTTAAGGTTGCATTACAGAATATTGGGAAGCGGTAGGCCCCATAACCATTCACAATTTTGAGGTTAATATTTAATATTTACTTAATATCTTTATTTTAAGTAACTTCACTTTTACGAGTAACTAGATAAGTTATCCCGCGTACGTCGTTAAACATACATTTAACTCAAACCGATACCTGTCAATACCCAGTATAATTATTTTATGCATTTTGGTTTCTTACAATTATAATTTAAATATTCCATTTTTACTTAAACTTTGTACATTTCGCGTTTTGCGCGGTTTCGATTCTTTTAAACATCAAGTAATCACCCAACAAGCTCAAGGATCATCTAAAATATCAAAATAGGTTTTGATGTCAAGTTTCAATATTTTTGTTAGTTTTACTATTTTACGTCACCCGGTTTTAAGTTTCGCGTCTTAAAAACTCCGCATTTGCAATCACCAATATCAAACTATACACTAAACGATACCCCTTAAACAAAATTTACCAAAAGTTAGACAAATATACCACCTCTCTATGAGGTGGCCGGTTTTGGATGTCCCAAATACTCGCTGCTCAAACCGAAGCTCTTAAAGAAGAGAACCGACCTGACGAAAAGATTTACGGTGTAACGCCCCCAAATTTAGGATTTAGCAGCGGAAAAGTAATTTGGGTGTTACGGGGAGGATCGAAGTTATAATCACATTAAATGACCTAAAAGAGGCGTTTTGAAAGTTATTCGTCATTCAAATAATAATTTTGATAAAAGATGAAACACTTGATTTAAAATCTCATAAAGGTTTGTAAGAATGACATATTTGATTTCTACACCATTTTAATTTATCAGAGTAATAAATGCCCACTCCGTGTCTTGTCCTGCTCCATTAATTAGTTGAGATACACATGCTTAAAAGTGTCAACACAAAGGTTAGTGAGTTCATAGAGTTTTAATGGAAAACCATTTATTTAAATGGATTCAGAATTATTTGGTAATAATGGTAATAAATATTGACAGTGATGAAATAAGTATTGAGTGTTGTTGTTGAGTATAATCATAGATAAATCATATATGTACTCAATCAAATTCAAGTAGTGGATCATAATCCTATCATGAGATGGAAACTCATGATGTTAATGTAATGAGATCTATATTTCAAGTCTGGCCAAATACCTATACAGCTGTATCTAGATATATGTTGGAGACATATATTTTCTTATTGATATTGTCCCAAGCCTCCTGACACGCAAAACGTTAACTGTACCGTAAAACGGCGGGTGATCAATATCAAATCAATGACGGAAGATAATGCCCTCGAATTATAGGTAATTTGTCAATTCCTATTTGTTACTCGAATATAGTGTATCACGACTAATACGACTAACCGTTAGGCATTCCGTCAAGTATTTAGTGGGATAGGATGTCAAGCCTCAACAGGTTTCGAAGCTGTTCACTATATTCGCGCTCACTACAAGTGATTAATGGCTCATGATAGAGGGACTTTATGGCGTTAAGGTAACTTAAGCAATATCGGGGTAATGATGTAACTAGAGTATTTATGCTCTTCCTAGCATGTATTTCCGTTGGAACATAGAATTATCATATAAAGATAAGGGAATCATTCAGGATGTCACAGTATAGTCAGGCATCATGTCACAGTAAACAATTTGGAATCATTATCATCTGAGTTCAGTATTCAAGTTCAGTATTCTAGTTAAGCAATTTGCCAGTAAGATATATATATCACAACTTAAGTCATAAACCATATCAGATAAGTATTAATTAGGAAATTGATTTGAATCATGTAAGTTATTCATATACTTATAGAATTATCAAAGTATATGTAAGCATGTATCTCCCACAAAGAGTTAAAACAAATATTAAAAATGGGGCTATGACTCACCTTGGATGGAAATCTGATTGATGTCAAAAGTAAATTCAAAGTGAAATGGTATATGGATCGAAGGACACGAGCAGAAACAAGAAACTTGCTCAAAATACAACCCGTATAAAACCAAAATGTCTCGTTCGACTTGGAGATCCTTAACACGATTTCTTTTGAGCTTCTGGACTTCAAGAGTTCCTCATAATGAGTATAAAATAATGTAAAAAGACTTGTTTTTGTTTGAGGGTGAGTGAGTAATGGGTTATAAGTGTAATATATATAACATATGAAGTGATATTGTATTTAAAACATTCACACATGTTTCTACTATTCTAAATCAGAGATGTTGGGATATTTTAGAAGGATTCTACTAACTTTGCAAGACTTTAAGGTCATGTGGGAGAAGGAGAAGCAAAATAGAAATTGTGTTGTTCATTATAGATGTCGACCAAAGTTTATAAAACGTACACGAATTGAAACCAACGAATAACTTTGATATGTTTGTCAATAAACACTCTTATTAACTCACTAATGATCAAACATAATCATTAGAATGGAATTAGAACAAACCCGGTTCAAAAACGAATGATTTTGTGAAAAATATATATGGGTCGATTTAAGTAGATGGGACAAACACTTTGGCTCATTTAAGCGTATCAAACATTCGTATCACAAGCTAATATTTTGCATCCTATTTCCTTGGTGGAAGGACAAATAGGTGGTGCAAAAATATATACATGTCGCGTTTAAGAATTGAAAGAAAACGAGGGCATTTGGGATGCTACTAGTCGACTGGAAATGAAATGAAATAAGAAATTTTGGGTTTGATAATATGGGCTGAATGAACAGTAGCTTATGGATTGGATTTGGGCTGAAATTTAATTAAGGCCCAATTAGTTATAATTAGTGTTAAATTAGGTTTAGTGAAGTTTTAATTTTCGTTAAACGTGTCGAGAACTCGTTTCGTCATTTGGTGAATTTTGCAATATCGTAATCATGACCATTTAATATAATAAGAAAATTTCAAATTTTCCTGTAAAAATGGTGATTAAAATAATGACAGAGATTAATATATAATTAACCGATGTTAATTATATGGATTTTTGCAGTTCTCTACATACGGCATGCCGGAAAACAAGAATGGTTTTGTTAACAGAGCCGACGGAATGCTCTGTTTCAAAGACATAAGTTGGGTCCCTCTCTATGGAGGTATTCGTGATCTCATTATGCACGAATCTCACAAATCCAAGTACTCCATTCACCCAGGCTCCGACAAAATGTACCAAGACATTAAGAAACTTTACCGATGGCCAAACATGAAGGCCGACATTGCAGAATATGTCGGAAAATGTTTGACCTGTTCGAGAGTAAAGGCAGAATATCAGAAACCGTCCGGACTACTCATACAACCTGAGCTTCCCGTATGGAAATGGGAACGCATCACAATGGACTTCATCACTAAACTACCCAAACCTCATCACTAAACTACCCAAGCATCACAATGGAATTCATCACTAAACTACCCAAACCTCATCACTAAACTACCCAAGCATCACAATGGACTTCATCAAATGGTTTCGGGGCAACTGACAACATGATTTTTACTTTTCATAATGGTATTATATCATCTTACTAGGTTACCCGAGGCTTTTCATAACATTATAACATACTTAACATCAATTCTTAATGATTTCTAAAAATCACAACTTCACATATTACTTTAAAATTCACCAAAACCCCACTAATGTCTTAATAACACGAATTTAAGCATAACCCCATGATGGGAATCATCTAAACGCGAATTTAAAAACTTACTAGCAATTCGAATTAATTCAAGGTAAAGGTAGAATTCGCGTTCATATTACTTGTTCCTTAGCTCAATCTTGCTTAAAACTCGTTACAAATTGAAACCTTAGTTTGTGTTCTTACATGTGTGTGTGACGAGATGATTAGAATGAGTTATCTTAGGGTATGTTTGGCAAAAATAGATGTTGTTGGTGCTGGTGCTGATGCTGAAAAAGATTAAAATCGTAGTTTTTTTTTTTTTTTTTTTTTTTTTTTTTTTTTTTTTTTTTTCAGTGATGCTGTTGTTGTTGCTGAAAAGATTAAAGTCAGTTAATTTTTGAAAAATAATGACTATAATCTTTTAAAAGCTGGTTTTGAAAACTTATTTTTTGGGAACTTATTTTTTGAAAATAATTCACAATATTAGTTTGCCAAATAAAGATTATTTTTTTACCAAAGCTTATTTTCCAAAAAAAAAAATAATCTTAAGCCTCCATAATCTCTCACGAAAAACATGCCCTTAAGCTTATATAGGATTTTATTTAATAACTTTCACAGTTAGGCAAAGTTAGTCCCTGGCAGTTGGACTATTAAAAGATAGTTCTTTTTTCTTTTCATGAGAGGTCCTCTTGGCTAAGGGAAACTTAACAATATATCTTAAGTTGGCTTAGAATCTTTCAAATATATTTAAAGGTAAAAATAAAACTCGGTATAAGCAAATAATCACAAAGTACTCTTAGTAAAACATAAAGTACAAATAAAATCAGAAAATATAATTAATAAAAGATAATAAGGGTGTATTTGTAATTTAACAATAAACAAAAGAAAAACACGTAAACTCTTGTACTATGAAAATATCTGCGAAACCATGGAACTTAATCTAAGACAATTCAAAGCTCAACACAAGATAGTTGTACAAGATAACAATTTGGTATTCAAGCTTAAACCAGCCATATGCAAGATGGTCATCAAGTATACAGAATAATTTGATTAAAAGTGTTGGTTGCAAGTTTATTTACAGGATATCTGCCGTCGCAATGTGCGGGTACTCTGCTATATGAAAATTTTAGTGGTCTATTGAACAACACAAGCACAACTAGTGATGCTCGAAAGATGTACTATGTTTTAGTTATAAAATCGTAAAATAAAAATGAATAAAAAATAAAAGCCGTATTTATTCATTCATATGATAGAAAGTGAGAAAAAATATTAAAGAATTTTTTAAAAAATGCTAAAAATAAAAAAGAAAAGAAAAGAAACATGTGATAGAAGTTTTTGAGGGTAATAAAACAAAACTCGGTAAAAGCAAAGAATCAGAAAGTAGTGTTAGTAAAACATAAAGTACAAATAAAATTAGAAAATATAATTAATAAAAAAATAAAGTAATTAAAAAGTTGTACTATGTTTTACTTATAAAATCGTAAAAATAAAATTGAATCAAAAGAAAAGCTCTATCCATTCATTCATATGATAGAAAGTGAGAAAAAATTAAAGACATTTAAAAAAAATGCTAAAAAAAATCAATCAAAAGAAAAGAAAATAAACCTTATTAACATGTCATATAAGTTTTTGATGGTAATAAAAACAAAACTCGGTATAAGCAAATAATCACAAAGTACTCCTAGTAAAACATAAAGTACAAATAAAATCAGAAAATAGAATTAATACTAGATAATAAGGGTGTATTTGTAATTTAACAATAAACAAAAAAAAAATAAAGCGATTAAAAAAAGTTGTACTATGTTTTACTTATAAAATCGTAAAAACAAAAATGATTCAAAAGAAAAGCCCTATTCATTCATTCATATGATAAAGAGTGAGAAAAAATTAAAGGCTTTTTAAAAAAATGCTATTAAAAAAAAAAAAAAAAAAAAAAAAAAAAAACGATCAAGAAAAGAAAAGAAACCCTATTAACATGTTATAGAAGTTTTTGAGGGTAATAGAAACAAAACTCGGTATAAGCAAATATCACAAAGTACTCTTTGTAAAACATAAATCACATTAGTATAAGTAATTGTATAATATAAAGTTGTTACTAATAAAACAGGCGTTATGTTAAACGCGTAGGTCAAATAACCCAAGAAGAACATAAAATTCCTTAAGGACATATTCTAGTTTTAATTCTTGATGAGCTGATTTTTGTTGCAAGCATCTTATCGCGTGTTCATTTGGGGACATCTTTTTAGTTGATCATAAATAATCAATTAGATACATGAAGTACCTCCAAACCATTAGAAATACGTATATTGAATTTAAAAAAGAAATTTAATGAATGCATTATATTTTTTACTTGTGATGAAGCAAACCAACCCTCTCGTTCATTTATAGAATGCACAATGTCTTCAAAAACAAAAAGAGAAATATATGAGCCAATAAAGGATCAATAACCATGGAATTCGACACAATAGATGATCATAATAAGCATTTATATAATCACAATAACATCTTAACATATCCAGACAAAATCTAAAAAATCTCTCTGATGAGTGTGTAAATACTCATCATTTCGTTCACATTTAAACTGCAAAAACATCTGAAAACATACAAAAATGCTTCAAAATACAGGAAATATCATTGAATTGTGTTTTTATGTGTTGCAAGTGCAAAAGGATTGAAAACTGATGAAAAACAACAAAGTTTACATAATTTACAGTTTCAGTCCCCAAACTTTCATAAATTAGCAAATCTAGTCCCTGGTTATTCAAAACATGTAAAATATCATCAAAGGTCCTTTGGGATTCACAAGTTGTCAAAAGAAATCGTTTAAAGTCAAAAATTGCAAAATGGCAACTTTAGTTCCTCAAGTTTGAAAAATGTCAAAAATGGTCCTTAAGGTTTTAAAATTGGAAAATTATCAAAAGTAAACCTTGTACTATTCATATATGGCATGATTGGTCCTTGTGATATCTATTGGGAATTTACAGGTTCAGCCCTTCAACAAATCAGAAATTACAAGAAAGGTCCTTGGGCTAAAATTGCTATAAACCAAACCGGACCTTTACTTATTTACTAAACCCAATACAAACCCAAAATAAATAAACCTAATCCTAAACCCACTACACCCTTAGGCCCAAAATCCACAAAGCCCAGCTACAAAACCCAACTCACCTTTATTAATAAAAACGGGGTTTGACCCCGTTGACCCGTCCCTTTCCCACCTTTCCTGTACCATCTCCTCTCCCACTTCTGCAAACCAAAACCACCCTCACTGCTCCATACCACCACCACCTTTCACCTCCACCTCATCACTTCCACCTCACCCACCTCATCATACCAACCCACCTAAGCATTTAATGCTTTCTCCACCTTATTTTCCCTCCAAGCCATATCACAAACTGGTTTTGCTGCCTAATCACCCCAACTTGCTTCAAATAATATCTAGCATGTCCCTTACACCTCCACAACCTTCCAAAGTTCCTTAATTGCAAAATTTCGGCTGCAAGTTACCATTTCTCAATTTTGGCGTGATGCGTGGTTTTGCTAATTGACCTATCTAAGTAACTTACGTAAGAAAAGAGATGAAAACGTGAGAAAACGGACGAATATGTATGAAAACGGATGAAAAGTAAGAAAGTGAAAAAAACGTGAATTAAATAAAAGACGTGAATTTAAAAACAACGTGATTTTAAAAAAAGTGAATCAAAAAAAGACAAAAAAAAAAAAAGCGTGAATAAAAGAAAAGAAAAAAAACAACGTGAATAGAAAAAGAAAAGCAAAAAAAAAAGAAAAAAAAAAGAAAGAAAAAGAAAACATGAATAAAAAAAAGGCAAAAAGAAAAAAAAAAGAAAAAAGATAACGTGAATAGGCGAAAAAAAAAAAAAAAACAAACAAACAAACAAACAAAAAAAAAGAAAAAGAAAAAAAGTAAGTGAATAAAAAAAAGACAAAAAGACAAGAAAAAGACATGGACTTAGGTTGCATATTAAATCTTAGGTTAATCCCCACCTTTAAATTAAATTAGATGGATGGTGAGGATTTGTCCCTTAGTTTGTAGCAAAAAACTAGTTTGCAAAAAGAACTTTTCTCCAACAAAGTATACGTCAAAATTCAATAACCGTAAGTTTGGTAACTCTTTCAAAATGGCAATGTCAATTCAAAACTCCTTTCATAAAGGCCACGTGTCATCACCACAGCAGATGCTATTTAAGGAAAATAATTAAGACTTTTTCTAAAAATTACAACGACTTAAAATCGTTTTAACAAACTAGGTAAAATCACTCACAAAAGTTACCTAATCTAACACATTGTGCCATTGTGGACTTGTGGTACAGCAATATACCATGTATATATAAAAGCTGCAACTTGTATAAAAAGGCAAGACATCATATGCATATCTTCTACCCATATAACATCGCAGATTGCATTTTGCCTAAGATGTAATTGTACACAGTTGCACAAACAGAATCATCCTTGAACATAAATACACTTCATAGATATGTTAAAATCAGGTAATGAGATCATAAATCTTTTGTCACATTTCATGTGTATACCACAAGTCATTGTGCGCCTTTAGAAATGCAATAACTCAGCTTAATATGGGAAAACACATGCAAGTGGTATAATATTAGGAAAGTTACCATTCACTAAGTAAGTTCAAGATTCAAATTAACACAAAAAGACAGATCATCCATGAGCCAATGTGCTAAAATCAAACCAAGCAACAACTAGTGTTCATGACATCTCTAAGCAACATCTGAAAATCCACGGACTTGCACAGTGATGTCTGATGATACACCTTCTGAGGAGAGCCACTCAGTTACCAACTTTCGGGTACGGAATATCCAACAACCGGGATGAACGACAAAAGAGACCCTCCTTAGACTCGGGGACTTTTCCAAGATTAGGGCAACAAGTGACTTCTGAAGAGGCGAGTAAGCAAATTCTCTAACCTCCAACTCTTCAAATTTCATGAGGGGAAGGTGCTGGTTACTACCGGGTGATAGCGTGGTAGCATCAGTCTTTGGCCGGAACTTACACTTGCGCTCCTCATGCATCTATTAAAAAAGGATGTAACAAAAAGAAAATGTCAGCAAGAATTATAATTGGGAGACCTAAAACTTTGTTACTCGAACACTTGTCATCATCTTATAACAACTTAATCGTCTTTTTAAAATTATTCCAAATTCACCTCATAATATTTCTCTTATCACACGAACTTTTCACAGCTTTCTTTTTTACATTTTCAAATTTTCTTTTATTGATTTGAATTACCCACATTAACCCTTGTATACAATAAAAATACGAAAATGAGATGTGCATGAATACTGTATCAACGGTGGATTAAATACAGACTAGATTTATTAGGAACAGTGGACCCAAAATCTTTACAAAACTTGCAAAATTTCAAATCCCACCATATAAAGTTGTAAAAAAGTCTTGAGGCCCATCAACACAAAGCATGGCGGGTGAATTTGGAAGGGCAGTTACGACACACTAGAGAGAAAAGATGACATAACTAA
Source organism: Artemisia tridentata subsp. tridentata (assembly GCA_021014915.2). NCBI lineage: Eukaryota > Viridiplantae > Streptophyta > Magnoliopsida > Asterales > Asteraceae > Artemisia > Artemisia tridentata. The sequence goes on from CP139508.1 coordinate 433,339,187, forward strand.
ATTATCTTAAGTATTTATTACGGATATCTTGGCCTAGGAATAGCGAAAAGATGCAGTTGAATTTGCTATGCTAATACATGTGTCATCATGTTAAGGTTCAGATTTAGCGCAGGGACCTTTAAGTCCTTTTTCTAATGTTCAGGGACTAGATATGTACTAATTGTGTTCTTTGCAAGTATAAAAGGGAAGTTTAGATGAACCAACTGTGTTTTTATAATATAGTAACAATAAGCCAGATAAAAAAAAAAATCACCTCAATTTTGGCAGTTTTGAGATTGATCGAGCTTCCTAAAAGCGACAATGCGAAACTGACTTGTGTTGCGTCTTTTAGGTCGATACCAAAATGGAGATAAGTTAGATGCCCCATCTCTGGAATCGGCTTAGTTGTTGTTGCCAAAATCTGGCAGCAAAAGTAAAATGGAAAAAATGAATCCTGGGAGCAGTTTTGACAATAATTAATATATAAGCGATGGAGTTAAAGATAAGATTACCTCAACTAAAAAATGTGACATTCTTAAAATTGAAACCTTTGGAATTGCACTGACGAAATCAGGAAACACAAAATTATTAGCGTTTTCGATCTTCTTAGTCAGATCAAATTTCTCCTTGAAGAGCTGCAGAAGTTTACAGTTAAGATAATGGTCAGTAACCATTATCTATGTTCACAAAAAAGACATTATAAATATGTAATCTCACCACATGTAACTCCGTCAAAGCCTTGAAGCTGATAAGGAAATGATGAAGCTTCATTGGAGTTGAGATAGGAACCCAAGAAAGGAATAATCTTTCCACTTTTTTGAAACTTGAATTCGCAATGAATAGATCATCCAATTCACACTGCCCCAGGTTTAGATATTCTAGGTTTGTTAAGGATGTTATACATCTTGGGATTTTCAGTTTCGGGTGACCAATGGGCATTATAATCACTAAATGCTTGAGTGTGATTCTGCGGGACAACATCTGTAGAAGTGGTTCCATCACACAAGCAACATCAATATTGATTTTGTGAATATAAAATTCACCCCAGAAATTTGACCACGACTCTCCAGAACATTCTTCATAGCAGCGGACAGCTTTTCCAGCTTAGCATTCACATCACCCTCAAGACCATTTATCATCCTCTGGTCAAATTGCACTATGGGAATGGACTTCCACATATCTCTCATTTTTCTGCAAACTGCACCAGTTTTTATGGCATCTTTGATTGGGATACTTGTAAGTATCTTCTCAACAAAAAGTCCTTCGTCAAGTACACGAGAAATAGGATGTCGTCGATCCATTGAAGGAAATCTGCAAAAAACATGTCGATAGGTTTTAATAGGTTCACTTAAAATAGGACAATGTCTATCTGCTTCCATTTTCTCACATTTAAAGGTGCTTCCAGTAAATAGTAATGTAGCAGTAAAAAGAAGAAAAAGAACGCTCATACCACGAATTAATTAGGAAGACACAAAATGTGGTTAACAAATTTCGGATTAATCTTATATGAAATAACTAGAACATGAAAAAAAAAAAAAAAAATGAATGCATGGTCTCCATGTACATCGATTAAAAACGGATATCACCGTTGACTACATGGATTCAAAAGTGAAGATTATAGATTCACCAACCGTGAAAATCACATAAGTTCTTTCCTACGGACAAGTATAGAGCAAAATCCTAAGGGTAATTTTGTCCTCCTTTTAAATGTTTAAAAGGAATTTTGTCATATAACACAGTATTAACCGGAATAGACATAAATGAAAACAAATACAAACTTTGGCGGCCTAGAAATCACTATTAATAAATGGGTGACCCTGATGAAAAAAGTCCAATGAATGGGCATTATCCCTATTCTTATATGACATAGCTAGAACATGATAAAAATTAATGATAAACATACATTAAAAAATTCATTAAACATAGACATAATCCAAAGTGTAACCACTGGACTAGTGACTAGACCACTGAATCCTCCATTATTTAATTCTGAAATAAATACATATATTCGATAATGTTTTCAAGAATGAGTCCCACTATCTGTTTTGATTATAGGTGGCCAAATGGGTGGGTCGGGTCACAGGTCTAAAAGTGTTTCGGGTCTAAGCAGGTTCATTTCTAGATGGGTGGGAAACCCGCATCAATGTGCTAGAAAACATAACTCTATTGCTAAATCCTTGACACCATCAACGAGATTTTACATTTTTAATTATGAAGGATGTCAAATCGACTTACAAAAAGCTGGAAACTTTAGATATAGCAAGTAGGGTAACAATACATGTTTATAGTAGTAGTTAACGATATCAGAATCCATGTTTCCTTTACTTGTTACATTATCAATATTTAAACTTTTGACAAGTGTTGTAAAGTGAATGGGTTGTTCTCCCCCCTTTCCATCATTTTTATATATACTCCATGTACCATCGGCTTGCAGCCTAGCTGGAAAACCATTGTACATTTCCTTAACAAATCCAAGATTGATATCATATTTAGATGGATCTCCTAGGTGGTGGGGCCAAGAATATGCGATTTGACCTAGGGCCTCGATAAAAGATGTTTCATTTGAATTATATAGATTTATAAGGTGGACTAATTATTATATTTGGTGATAATTAACAGAACATAAAAAGCAAAAACTAATCTGGATCAGCGGGAAGGTTATATCTCATGAGTAATATTTTCAACTACTGGTTGCAACCAATAATTACCTGCTGTAAAACTTATAGCTATTATCTACAGGACTGTAACTTAGGAGCAAAAGATACAAATACAGTCATAATCGTTTGCTTATCTAGCATCTTTAACTAATTGCATTGTGCGCTGTATTGTGGATACTGCATTGACCAGTAAGCCGAAACTGCATCTCAGGAGACACTCATGCTCGCCACAGGGGTGATAACAATATACAGACTTACCCATCAAGACGTAGTTGCCCTGGATGAAAATAAATCAACGCGTTGTTTGCTCAAGGATACAGGTATTATCTCTATATCTGGAATCCAGCTTTTTCGATGTTGCATAAGTTGTAAACTTGTTTGCGTTTCTAAGCTTTATGACTGAACCTACAACTAGGCAAGAAACAGCAGTAGACTAGTATTTCATCGACTTTTGGCACCTAAACTAAATAGATTTCAATACATGTGTCTGAACTAAAACTACCTATTTTAACCTCCTAATAAGTATCAATATACCACCCACAATATATCACTAATTTCATATAATAGCGTAAAGAAATATCAATCCTCTTCTAGACTTGATGCATCACAGCAGTAGAACTTTTTGCGGGAACATAATCAGCATATTTGTTCTTCATAAACGATAATCTACATGTAAAGGTCATACACACACAAAGTCGAGGAGAACACCTTGTAGGAGGCGCTAAATCTAAGTGAATTCAGGAAATAACTATAGATACAGACAAAAATTCTTCTTCAGATGTACATTAACGTGTAAACGGTCACAGTGTTCTTGAGTAAAACAGATGTTTTAACTCAAGATTGGGAGAAGAAAGAAAAAAAACGGCTTACTAAACATAGCACGTACATAACATTAATTGTGCATAATGTGCACACATTGTATAGTTTCAAACTTAAGTGGTTACTGCAAAAATGTTAAACTTAAGCAAAATCATATAGTTGTGAAATAAGTATCATATTATTGATATACGACATGTCTGAATATAGTATCTATCGTTCTAGTTTCATATAAAAATATGCCTCGTCTTCTTAAGTGTCTCTAACTAGTAAAATAAGCAAAGAGAATAAATGGTCCCTACACTCTAGTTGAAGTCATAATAAACGACCCATATCAATGCCCTCTTCGTTTAAAATATGCCTCTTCTTAAGTGTCTCTCATGACCCATTTGTTTCTGCCTCTATCGTTCTAGTTTCATATAAAAATATGCCTCTTCTTAAGTGTCTCTCATGACCCATTTGTTTCTGCCTCTGACCCAAGCAACGAATATTCTCAAGACACCCCGATGAGTATCATACCTATTGCAGTACCATCCTAAAAGATGGGGTAAAATTCCGACTGAATCTCACACACCCTTCAACTCACACAGTCTCAACTTCTTTTGACACAACAAACACTTTATAAACACTGACGTATTTAAGGTGCAGTAAGTGATATAATGAACACATCTATGTAGTTATCTCGGTCAAAAATCACATATCGTTCAAGGACCATAGCGGTTATCGCGGTGAGATATCGGTTTTTATATTATCTATATATAAATTAAAATCATATAAGATTAAACAAACAAACATAGCATAAAAGTTATTAGATAGTATTTAAAATCCAAAGGTTCACCATAATAGAGCATAAAATAAAAGTCATAAAAGCTTGAACAAAAAACATAACAGATTTTAGAAGAAGAAGAAGAAAAAATGGTTGATTAAGAATCGTGGCTACAAAAGGAAGAAGAAGCTGTAATCTTAATTAGGTTTTTAATTGGGTTAAAGTTGGGCTATTATTAATTAAGTTGGGTTATCTGTATCTGTTAATTGGGTTAAGTTGGGCTGCCAAAATCTCGCAAATATCGCCGATTTCAAAATATCGGCAAAATATCCCCCAATCTCGCCGAGAATATCGACAGTGGCGGCGATTAGCATGTGCAAGTGGTGCAACCGCACAGGGCCCCCATTTGTAAGGGCCCCCAATTTAGTATACATCAATTAATATTTATAGTTTTATACATAAACGTTTTGAATTTTTAGTGTCTTTATTAAATATTATCAAAGTTGAACCGACCCACATATAAAAAATAGAAGACAAACTTTGGGCCGCATACACAAAAAAAAAAAAAAAAAAAAAAAAAAAAAAAAAACTTTTTATTTTCCATAATAATCTGTGATTTATGGGGGCCTCATTTGTGATTTCGCACCGGGCCCCCCAAATCAATATCGACGAGATTCATTAACTACACATATGTCTATATACCAACCTTAATCTACAACTCGAGAGCAACTGTGAGTTCAAATCATCATCAATACTAGTAAAACACAAAATATAAAACACAAACTGTTGTAATTCAAAGTATACTTAAGTAGCTACTTTGTGAGTGAGTTTGAGAAAGGAAAAAATCATTTTCCATAAACACAGCTAAAATTCTCGTATAAATAAATGTTACAAATATGAAACTAACTCATATTTTCACAATTTATGGCATAAACAAACAAACCTAACTGATTAAATGTCCAAACAACTTGTATAATAAGTGGTTTCGAGTTACATACCTTTAATCTTAAACGAGAGTATGTTGGATGAATGATGATTCGGCGTTTTATTTATTACCGGTGGGGGGTGTTTGTTTTATACTGTAGTAGATTGTGGGTGTCACACACATGAGTAGGGTTTTGCAATTCATTTTTTAGGATTTAATTTAATATCTTTATTCTTCTTTTTTTTTTTTTAGCCAACATTTGCTACCAGAGTGCTACTACTCGAGGATCAGCCAACGAGAAGTTAAGGTTGCATTACAGAATATTGGGAAGCGGTAGGCCCCATAACCATTAGGTTAATATTTAATATTTACTTAATATCTTTATTTTATTTTAAGTAACTTTACTTTTACGAGTAACTAGATAAATTATCCCGTGTACGTCGTTAAACATACATTTAACTCAAACCGATACCTATCAGTACTTAGTATAATTATTTTATGCATTTTAGTTTCTTACAATTATTATTTAAATATTCCATTTTTACTTAAACTTTGTACATTTCGCGTTTTGCGCGGTTTCGATTTTTTTAAACATCAAGTAATCACCCAACAAGTTCAAGGATCACCTAAAATATCAAAATAGGTTTTGATGTCAAGTTTCAATATTTTTGTAAGTTTTACATTTTTACGTCACCCGATTTTAAGTTTCGCGTCTTAAAAACTCCGCATTTGCAATTACCAATATCAAACTATACACTAAACGATACCCCTTAAACAAAATTTACCAAAAGTTAGACAAATTTACCACCTTTCTATGAGGTGGCCGGTTTTGGATGTCGCAAATACTCGCTGCTCAAATTGAAGCTCTTAAAGAAGAGAACCGACCTGACGAAAAGATTTACGGCATGCCGGAAAACAAGAATGATTTTGTTAAGAGAGCCAACGGAATGCTCTGTTTCAAAGACAGAAGCTGGGTCCCTCTCTATGGAGGTATTCGTGATCTCATTATGCACGAATCTCACAAATCCAAGTATTCCATTCACCCAGGCTCCGACAAAATGTATCAGGACATTAAGAAACTTTACTAGTGGCCAAACATGAAGGCCAACATCGCAGAATATGTCGAAAAATGTTTGACCTGTTCGAGAGTAAAGGCAGAATATCAGAAACCGTCCGGACTACTCATACAACCTGAGCTTCCCGTATGGAAATGGGAACGCATCACAATGGACTTCATCACTAAACTACCCAAACATCATCACTAAACTACCCAAGCATCACAATGGACTTCATCAAATGGTTTCGGGGCAACTGACAACATGATTTTTACTTTTCATAATGGTGTTATATCATCTTACTAGGTTACCCGAGGCTTTTCATAACATTATAACATACTTAACATCAATTCTTAATGATTTCTAAAAATTACAACTTCACATATTACTTTAAAATTCACCAAAACCCCACTAATGTCTTAATAACACGAATTTAAGCATAACCCCATGATGGGAATCATCTAAACGTGAATTTAAAAACTTACTAGCAATTCGAATTAATTCAAGGTAAAGGTAGAATTCGCGTTCATATTACTTGTTCCTTAGCTCAATCTTGCTTAAAACTCGTTACAAATTGAAACCTTAGTTTGTGTTCTTACATGTATGTGTGTGTGACGAGATGATTAGAATGAGTTATCTTAGGGTATGTTTGGAAAAAAATAGATGTTGTTGGTGCTGGTGCTGATGCTGAAAAAGATTAAAATCGTAGTTTTTTTCAGTGGTGCTGTCGTTGTTGCTGAAAAGATTAAAGTCAGTTAATTTTTGAAAAATAATGACTATAATCTTTTAAAAGCTGGTTTTGAGAACTTATTTTTTGGGAACTTATTTTTCGAAAATAATTCACAATATTAGTTTGCCAAAAATAAATTATTTTTTTACCAAAGCTTATTTTCCAAAAAAAAATAATCTTAAGCCTCCATAATCTCTCACGAAAAACATGCCCTTAAGCTTATATAGGATTTTATTTAATAACTTTCACAGTTAGGCAAAGTTAGTCCCTGTCAGTTGGACTATTAAAAAGATAGTTCTTTTTTCTTTTCATAAGAGGTCCTCTTGGCAAAGGGAAACTTAACAATATATCTTAAGTTGACTTAGAATCTTTCAAATATATTTAAAGGTAAAAATAAAACTCGGTATAAGCAAATAATCACAAAGTACTCTTAGTAAAACATAAAGTAAAAATAAAATCAGAAAATATAATTAATAAAAGATAATAAGGGTGTATTTGTAATTTAACAATAAACAAAAGAAAAACATGTAAACTCTTGTACTATGAAAATATCTGCGAAATCATGGAACTTAATCTGAGACAATTCAAAGCTCAACACAAGATAGTTGTACAAGATAACAATTTGGTATTCAAGCTTAAACCAGCCATATGCAAGATGGTCATCAAGTATACAGAATAATTTGATTAAAAGTGTTGGTTGCAAGTTTATTTACAGGCTACCTGCCGTCGCAATGTGCGGGTACCCTGCTATATGAAAATTTTAGTGGTCTATTGAACAACACAAGCACAACTAGTGATGTTCGAAAGATGTACTGTGTTTTAATTATAAAATCGTAAAAATAAAAATGAATAAAAAAGAAAAGCCGTATTTATTCATTCATATGATAGAAAGTGAGAAAATTAAAGAATTTTTAAAAAAATTCTAAAAATAAAAAAGAAAAAAAAAGAAACATGTGATAGATGTTTTTGAGGGTAATAAAACAAAAATCGGTAAAAGCAAAGAATTAGAAAGTAGTGTTAGTAAAACATAAAGTACAAATAAAATTAGAAAATATAATTAATAAAAAAAAAATAAAGTAATTAAAAAGTTGTACTATGTTTTACTTATAAAATCGTAAAAATAAAAATGAATCAAAAGAAAAGCCCTGTCCATTCATTCATATGATAGAAAGTGAGAAAAAAATTAAAGACTTTTTAAAAAAAGCTAAAAAAATCAATCAAAAGAAAAGAAAAGAAACCTTATTAACATGTCATATAAGTTTTTAATTGTAATAAAAACAAAACTCGGTATAAGCAAATAATCACAAAGTACTCTTAGTAAAACATAAAGTACAAATAAAATCAGAAAATAGAATTAATAATAGATAATAAGAGTGTATTTGTAATTTAACAAAAAACAAAAAAAAAAAATAATAAAGCAATTAAAAAAGTTGTACTATGTTTTACTTATAAAATCGTAAAAACAAAAAGGATTCAAAAGAAAAGCCCTATTCATTCATTCATATGATAAAAGGTGAGAAAAAATTAAAGACATCTTAAAAAAATGCTAAAAAAAAAAGGATCAAGAAAAGAAAAGAAACCCTATTAACATGTTATAGAAGTTTTTGAGGGTAATAGAAACAAAACTCGATATAATCAAATATCACAAAGTACTCTTAGTAAAACATAAATCACATTAGTATAAGTAATTGTATAATATAAAGTTGTTACTAATGAAACAGGCGTTATGTTAAACGCGTAGGTCAAATAACCCAAGAAGAACATAAAATTCCTTAAGGACATATTCTAGTTTTAATTCTTGATGAGCTAATTTTAGTTGATCATAAATAATCAATTAGATACATGAAGTACCTCCAAACCATTAGAAATACGTATATTGGATATAAAAAAGAAATTTAATGAATGCATTATATTTTTTACTTGTGATGAAGCAAACCAACCCTCTCGTTCATTTATAGAATGCACAATGTCTTCAAAAACAAAAAGAGAAATATATGAGCCAATAAAGGATCAATAACCATGGAATTCGACACAATAGATGATCATAATAAGCATTTATATAATCACAATAACATCTTAACATATCCAAACAAAAAAGGAGGTGTTTCACATAATCCTCAAACTTCAAGTTTTGTCTTAAAAGATTCATATAAGATTTTTTATGCCAAAGTTCATGATACTGTAACTACTTAACTAATACATATACGTTTTCTGAATATCAAAGTCCATCAACCGAATAAAATAAGGAACAAATTCTGTCATTTAAGCCAAGATACTACATATAAAGTATTCAAGAAAGTAAGCTTATGTACCTTTTATAAAAGTGAAAACATGCGTATTTTTCCAACCTATTTGAACATGCTTGATGTTCTCTTGCTCCAAACATACAAAGCAAGAATCAGGTCCACTACAATCAACTTAACTGTAACTACATAGGTACGCTAATTACTTTATTGTCGTTGGACACATACTTGGTGGCTTCATATATTTTTCTAAAAGAGAAACTCAATCTACTATAAATAGTTGCTTATAACGTATTCACAACATCTACCAAACAAAACAAACATGCGGACATTAATCCTCCTAAGTAAGACTTGCAAAAACTATGTAGACAACACACTTCAAATCATCTTTTAGAGAAACGGGCCAAATGAGTTAAGTGGATCTCAAACGGTTTAAAATACTATAAAGGATATATAATCAAACACGTAATGCCATCTTAAAACCACGTTGAAAAATTAATAAGAAGAAAGTAAGGGTGTGTTTGTTTTTTTAAAAAAAAGTTTTGCTAGTCCTCTTACTCCCTCTTACTCTTACCAGTAAGAGGTAGACAGACGTTTTGCTTGTTTGTTTTTTTCTTTTGAGTAAGGTGGTGTTTGTTTGTTAAGAGGGTCTGAATCTGAATCTGAACCGCACATCTGAATCTGAATCTGATGCGTAAATGTTTGAATCTGACCGCATCTGAACGGGGAAAAAAAACTCATTTTTGAACCGCACATTTGCTTGCTCGTACTATTTTTTTTTTTTTATTTGTGTCAGCAAGAGGCAACAAGACGCATTCAGACACCCCTCTCAAGTATAAACCATTAAGATCTTACTGCATCTGAACGCGTCTGAACGAAAAAAAAAAAAAAAACAAACAAACGGTCTGAACGTCAAAATGTCTGACCGATTCAGACATAGTGCCCATTCAGAGGCTGTTAAGAGGCAAAAAAGAAAAAACAAACACAGCCTAAGACCCAGTTAAACATATAACATCTTACTCAGTAAGAGGTGGGAGACTTGTCTTACTGCCTCTTACTGGATAAGAGAGATTGAAGACTTATGTTAATATAATGTATTTGATGGTTTATTAACTATGTTATATTTTTAATAAAAAGTCTTGTTTCATATTTACATAAGTTACTTAAATAAATTGTAGAAACGGGCACTTAAAATCATTGGGACAATTATACAAAAACAAACAACATTATTTAGTTTAGATTTAGACGTTCTAGCCACCCCTGCTAGTAAGATGTGGTAGTCAGATTCAGACATAAAACATCTAAATGAAACAAACACACCCTAAGTCTATATCGGAAGTTGATTTGCACACTTTTTCTTTTGATTGGGACACTCCAAATACCACATCAGACATTTGTACCATATTTATCCTTGCTTTAATAACTTTTATGGTGAGTGTGCAAATAAAAAAAAATTAGTGTGCAAATCACCTCCCATATTTAAATGATAACTTCTCGTCCATGATGCTGATTTCGAGATTGATCACCTTGGGTTTGAATCCAAGCTCTGACCGGATACCAACGATGATATTGTCTTTTAAAGCACTCATATCAGTTACAAATTAGTTTTCAAACCGTACCATTGGGTAACATTATCTATACTACTATATAATGCATTTGGGACTATTCTATAATTAGAAAGGCTTAAAATTCAGACTTTTTTCTTGCTTATTATGGAAATATTTCAAAATTAATTTGTTAGAAAACAAGTTGGTTAGGAAGTTTGTTAGGAAGCGGTTGGTTGTTCAAACTAAAATTATTTGGCTTAACCATCTCAAAGATATCTACTTATAAAGTATGAAGACAACTAAACGTGTAACCAAATAACACAAAATATAATCACATGGTACCCGTCGCCACATTGCGCGTGTACCGTTCTAGTTGATATGCAATTGAGGGATACGAATTTGTATCTAAGGTGGCGTCTGGTATATTTATGGGTTTTGGATTCGGTATAGGTTTGAAAGAAAAGGAGGAGAGAGAAATGTATTATTACTAATTAAATAATTTATCATCAAAAAATATGAAAATAATTAACATTATAAGTTTTATATTTTTTCAGGTATAAAAGTGACATCGGGCCCACCTAATCTTAGAAAAACAAATATTATATTAAATATAAATGTTGAAATTAACTACTAAAAAGACAATGAAATCTGAAGCAAGACCCACTTGTAGGGTCCACTATGTCAGGGAATCAAATTGAAACCAGCCTATTTGATGTGGTGTGACTTTTTTAGAATCATTCATTTATTTGATTTTATTATCTTGTAACAAACATGCATATTTCTGAGTGATTCCATTTCTTTGAATCCACACCCCCATAACAAACGGCCCCTAATTGTTAGATATAGCTTTTTCAAATTTTGTCCACAAAATGTGTGAATTAGTGGGAACACTTTGACCCCGGGTGCCTTTTGACACCAACCATTGTCACCCTGCAAGGAATAGCTCTGACAACTTTTCTGGCCCACTGGAGCACCAACTTGAGTGAGCAAGAGCCGAGACTTGAACCCTTGATCTTTTATCTACAAAATCTCTCCTGTGGACCCATGAGTTTTTCGGAGATAGGTACTAACTGAGCCAAAACCCTTTGATACTTTTTAAATTTTTGTCTGTAATTTGGTAATTATGAATTATCATTTACACTCAACTAATTTGTGAGACTAAACATCTCGAACAAAAGTAATAAAATAAGGGTTTTTCTAACTTGTGCCCTAGGGGCACAAGTTAAGCACACCAAAAGGACGACAGGACCCACAAAAAAGGACGTCCAAACCTACAAAAAAGTACATTTCTCAAATAAAAGATGTGGGTACAAACGTCCTTATTCAATGGTCCTGCCGTCCTTTTTGAGTGCTTAACTTGTACCCCTAGGGCACAAGTTAGAAAAACCCATAAAATAATAACATGGAACAATATTAATTCTTTTATGATTTCAAAAGTGTCATTCTCCATTTAGTATCCCATCGCCTTAATAACTTGAATGAAGTTATACACAATGGCCGATAAAGCACTATAATAATATACATTTTGAAAAAAACAATAAAACCATCAACAAAGTACTAACACATAACTATATTATATCGAAGCCAATTCACAAAGATATTTTTCTCTCTACGTGACCAAGCTAGTAATTGGCTTGAGCATTTACTCGCGGGATCTATCTCAACTTGGGATGATCTTACTTCTCATTTCCTCGCTCAATATTTCCCACCGGGGAGAACTACTAAGTTAAGGAATGACATTTTGATGTTCCAACAACGTCAAGGTGAAACTCTTTACGAAGCGTGGACTCGTTTCAAGGACTTACTCCCTCATCATGGCATAGATCATTCCAAGTACCTAAAACTTAAATAGAAACGATTTAGGTCAATAATTGATCAAATATGTACGGATTTATAGGCTAAATGACCCCTTAAAAACATATAAAATTACACATCATAATGAGCAGATCATAGTTAGACAAAGTGCTCAACATACACTCTCAGCTAAGTACTATGGGCCCGTTAGAGTGTTGAAGAAAGTGGGACATGTGGCTTACAAATTGGAGTTGCCAGACAGTGCTGAAGCTCATTGTGTTTCATGTGGCTTACAACACATTCCTAAGGTACGTAGGTGATGACGTATAGTACGGATAGCAGGCCTACTGGGCCTGGACTGTACTATACCACCGGGCTCCAGCCCAACATACGAACCGGGCTCCGACCCAACAAGTTCGAACCGGGCTCCGGCCCCACAATAAGCTGGGCTCCGGCCTGATAAACCCACAAAGCTGGGTATGTCCAAAAATGCCCAAGCCACGTGCAGGGCACAAGGACATCCACGGACAAACTGAGCGGCACTCCCAAAGTACGCACACGGACCGACCCACGATCTGGAAAACGATCCATGTCCACAAAACATTGGTTAAGCTTTGGACCTTTTCCCGACAAGGGTCCCACCTCGGCCACTATAGCTAATATGCGAAGTGATAGGAAACCCTAGCATTTCCATCGCCTATAAAAGGTAACTTCAGTACACACTTCGAGGTATGACTTTCTCACTCATTCCACCACACACACAGATACTTCTCTGACAAGCATGTGTACTTACTCTCACGCCGGAGCTTAATCGTGGAGTCCGTCCCTACGGTAAGGCTAACGGTTTACCTTTATTTGTGCAGGGAATACAACTCCTTACTTGGATTAGTGCATAAACCATATAGCGGATGACCCACACTTGACTAAGCCCAATTCTCACCCATTCACACTTTTGCACTAACAAGTTGGCGCCATCCGCGGGACCCAGTGACTAACTGCGTTCTTAAAAAATACACACCACGAGCAATCACCTTGGAAACATCCTTCCCATGATGACATTCGCCTCGCGGAAGACGAAGGGGAAGGGCAGAAAATTAAAAGGTCGAAATAAATCAGCATTATGTACAACCCTTCGGGGGCCTGATGACGTTTACGATCAATGGTCATCTACTGACCCGAGTGAGGAAGCTCATCCGCCAACGATACCGCAAGAAAAGACCCCCAAGAAAGGAAGCTTTGCATTCACATGCGTACATTGCGGTAAGAACAACTACGAATATCCTCAAGAGGTGGAGATTTCTTCTGAAGAGAGCACCGACGCGAATAATGACGCAGAAGCGGTCAATATAAATGACGAGGTGGTATAGCAATCTAGATGCTCTTCTACGAGTACTAGTCACACTTTTATGATATAATAAAATGCAAATCTATGAAACAAAACATATAGCAATCCACATATCATCCAGTTTATAGCAATCCACATATGGTTGGGTTTTTGGGGTCAATATCATGCGTGGATTCACAAAGCTATTATTAACAAAAAATAATTAACGAAAACCATATTTCTCTTAAATGATCATATCTTTTCTTTCCTAACCGTTTTCCCGATTTTCATGCATTTCAAAAATCGCCATTTTTCTTCAATTTCTTCATGATTACTCAATGAATTGCAATTCTGATAACACAATTGGATTCCTTGTTTCATTCCGCAGCTAATGGTGAGTTTAAATTTGATTTTTGGTTAGATTTGAAGAAACCCCCAAATTCAATAATTTGGCGGCAAAATTCATTTTCTTATTTATGCTTTTAATTGCCTTGTATTTCAATCTACTACATTGCGATTTGTTTCTATAGTACTTAAAATTAGCTATTAGTAGTTATGACGAATAAAAAAAATCAAAGAACATCGAAGCGGAACCGTAGGGCTCCGATTTGGTTAGATGATCATGTTGTGAGTAGTTTGGGGCATAAGAGAAATGAGAAAGAGGTTGATGTTCGTAAGAAGGTGGCTATGAATAATAATACTGGGAAAACTAATGTGATTGAGAAAGATGGTGAATTAGAGAAGGAGAATAGTATAAGCATGGAAGATCAGAATAGGAAGGAGAATAATGTTGTTGATAAAGTGCAGAATACTTGTGAATTATAGAAGGATGGTGGTGTGGGGGATCAGGATGGAAAGGAGATTCATGTTGTGAGTAATGGTGAGAATAAAGAGGATAGTGTCAAGAAGGGAGTAGAAGTTAATGAAAAGGGGGATGATGTGAATGTTGCTGAAACTGTGCAGGTATCACCTAAGTCTTCTAATGGTGGTATTAAGGAATTGGATGTTGTGGATAAGGGTATGAGCAAGAAACAAACTGATGAGCAGGTACAATCCTCTACTTGTAATGATGTTATAGATGTTAATAAGGATGTAACTGCACAAAATAATGGTATTAAGAGCAAGACTAAGGAAGAGAATAAATCATATGCTAACGTCACTAACAATAGGATGATGTTTGATAAGAAATTTGATGAGGATCTAAACACACACCTTGTGTTAGAGATACTTTAAGTTATATCAACAAGCATGCGGAATTTACTTGTTAATACCTAGAAGGTTGATTGTTTAATGTATTGTAAGTAGTAGCAGTGTAAGTAAAGAACACACAAAGGTTTAACCAAACTTTAAGCCTCAATATATTGAATACGAGTGATCTGAATATCACTAGGATTTACACCTTGAAGCTTTTAGTAAAACGTCAAACTTAGAACCTAAACCTATGATCTCCTTTTATAGGACAAGGAGTCCTTTATAAGATAAATATAAGTATAATATAATAGAATATACACAAGATCTTTACTATACTTATCTACACATTTAAAATAAAACTGTTATCACATAGGCAGTGGAAATAATATGTACTAGCAGTGGTAATGAGTTTCCACTGCTAGTGCATTCTTCAGTAGTGGTAGTCTTCAATGCTATCAGTGGTAACTGCTTTATTCCCAACAATCCTCCCCTAAACTTATGATTTTTGTGTAAATCAATAAGTTTCTTCAAATGATTAAATCTTGTATCAACTTGGGAATTCTTCCAAACATATCACCTTCTCCTTAATGCCTGAATAGCCCTTGAACACTGATCTTGGATCCTTTGCACTAACTCATCAACCTTTTCAGAAGCTGCATATACTCTTATTCCAAATGATAACATAACCCCAAGAGTTCCAGCTCTAAGTGGATATTCCCTTTCAGCAAACATGAATGCATCCACTCTGATGAGACAAAAAGTGTACCGCTTTTCGGGGGTCATTTAAGCCCGAAATCATATTTATTTGATCAAATATTTCTCAAAATCTTTCCTTTTGTCAATTTAGGTGTTTTGGAGAAGAAATGTTGAAAATGATGCATTTTGGACGTTTTCGGAGCATAAAAGTGAAGAATTCGACAAAGTGCCAAAAGCTGCTGGAAAATTGAAGGTGACGGCGTCAAGGCCATATGTGACGGCGTCAGCCCTTGACGGGCCAGAACACATTTTTTGGGATTTACACGAGACGGCGTCAAGAAGGCCATCCGGGAACCCAAGTGGCGGCGAGGTGACGGCGTCACCCCCTATAACGTGACGCCGTCAGCCCCCTTAACTCTATATATAGAATTGTATTTTTCATTCTTTGTGTGCAACTTTTTGAGGAGAAACCCTAGAGACGAATTTTACTGTATTATTAAGGGTTCCAAACCCTTGGATCTCCCATGTTCAATTGAAGATAAGTATTCATTTAATCATTCAATATGTCTATGTATTGTGTGATTCTATCTTTGTCTTGTCTTTTATTTAACATGCTAGGCTAGATCTCTTTTGTGTTTGCTTAGATCTAATGAAACCTATCTATTAATTATTGGTTGGTTGATGTGTTGTTTGTTGTTGGGATGATTGTTTCATCGATGTTAGGCCTAAGAAAACTAGCTAACCTCTTATATGTAACTTGCTAGACGTCTTAGGAAACATGTAGTCAATGCGTGCTAGGCTATTAAGGTAGTATTCAAATCATGAGCCACTGTTTACAATCCCTATGATTATGTGTTGGTGCATGTCGTTGTAGGAGGAGATAAGAGCTCATAGGATTGGGGAGTTATGTACGCCACCCCATGACTTTAGGAATACACCCTTCATCCACACAATTAACACACGCATTAATCAACCGGTAAAAGATAGTTAGGGAGTAAGGAAATCTAAGTAAACACAATTTCTCCCCATATCGTTCACAACCTTAGCTTATTAGATATTTTATTTTATTTGCAATTGTAGTTTTTGGGTTAGTTGACTAGCAACTAATTCCGCCCTCTCTTCCAAAACCGAGATTTACTTGCTTTCTATAAAATATAAAAATACAAAAAGAATCATCCCTCACCCTTAGACCTAATTAGGATAGATTTTCAAACCTAACGAACACTATTCCCTGTGGAGAACGATCAATCCCCGGTACTTACCACTTCACTATACTACACCGGTCAGGTACACTGCCTGCGGGGATTGTAAGCTTCTCGAGATCCCTCGAGAGGTAAAACCCCAGTGTGTGAGCGCAATCTCACCCATCAAAGTTTTTGGCGCCGCTGCCGGGGAATAGTTATTGTTTAGGTTGAAAATTTTATTTTATTAGGTCTACTCACTAGATTCCTTTCTATTGAGATTTTTATTTTATTTTTCTAGGATTTTCTTTAGTCTATCTTTTTCTTCGTGTTTTTGTTCGTAACCGTACCATCCGACCTCATGGAAGGTGGTAATATCCTCGATCCCAACAACCCACCACAACCAAACCATCCTCCTAGAGCACGCACCTTAGGAGAGTATTCCCGTCCTAGCCACCAAGGCTATCGAAACACCATTGAGCTCACTCAAGGAGCCAATGTCACACCCCTGCGATCCGACACCATCCGGTTGGTGCAAAGTGGATGCGCATTCCATGGACTTCGTTCCGAAGATCCTAATCAACATCTCAAGGACTTTCTTAAAATCGTTGATTCCATAGACCTTGATGTTGCCACTCGAGAGACGACCCGATTGCGTCTCTTTCAATTCTCTCTGCGGGACCAAGCTAGTCAATGGCTTGAGCGTCTACTCGCAGGATCTATCACCTCTTGGGATGATCTCACAACTCGTTTCCTTGCTCAATTTTTCCCACCGGGAAGAACTACCAAGCTTAGGAATGACATCTTGATGTTCCAACAACGTCAAGGCGAAACCCTCTACGAGGCATGGACTCGATTCAAGGACTTACTCCAAAAAGTCCCTCACCATGGTATTGATCTTTGGCTTCAAGTCCAAATCTTTTACGATCATATCAATCTCTTCACGAGGCAAACCATTGACCAAGCGGTCGGTGGTAAGCTACGTGATCTAAGTGCGGAACAATCATGGGATCTCCTAGAAGATCTTGCTCTTTATGACAACGAAAGTTGGAATGATCCCCGTGATTTGAATAAAACGGTCAAGGCAATATCTTTGCCTTCGAATAATTCAAGCACTTCCGACCGTAGGATCATAGAACTTGAGGATCAAGTCAAGTTTCTTATGAAATCCTACGAGGCTCCTAAACCTTCAAGCCAAGTGAACAAAATCACTTCTTCGTGCGAATTATGTAGTGGTCCCCACGACACTCGTGATTGCATGGAACTCCCCGAAACAGCTTTTGCGGACTACGCATCCTCGCGTACCGACGGAGCGGGAGACAAGTGGTACACTTTCAAACCCGAGCCAAACCCTTATGGTGATTCATACAACCCCTCATGGAGAAATCACCCAAACCTTAGGTGGAAACAAAACCAAAACGCTCAACAAAACAATTCTTCCAACCCACCTAATCGTTTCCAATCAAGCAGTTCCAACTCAAACCGCACTTTCAACAACAATCCTTCCAACTATGGTAGTACCAATAATCTTGAAGGATTGATGTCTCAATTTATGGCATCTCAAGAAGCTAGAATAGCTAGATTTGAATCCGAGTTCAATCAACAACAAACGGAGATGACCAATAAAATTGACAACTTGTTGAAAGCCCTCAACAACCAAGTGCTATCACCTCCAAATAAGGACGCTAGGACCACAAGTAGCGGATCCCAAGTTAAAGACCCTTCTTCATCCAAACATGTCCACTTCGTCAACGTTGTCACCATTAAACCAATTGATAGGAGTGAGGATAATAGTAAACCTAAGGATGAGGTTAAGGAAGTCGAGGTAGATAGGGAAGTTGAGAGAAATGAGATTGAGGAAGTAGATAATGATGAGGAGTACTTCAATAGGTTACCAACTAGGGAAGAGCGGGCATACCATAAAGACTTATTTGATGACCCCGAGATGCCATACTTCCTAGGTAATCCAATTATCAAAACGGGCGACCCTTCTAATATCAACATACCATGCAACATCGGACATTTGCATGTGTGGAAGGCTTACATCGACCCTAGATCACCCATAAATATCATGACTAGAGCTTATTACAACTTGATGATGAGAAATAAACTTGGGTTTAGAATGTTCCCTAATAGGAATTTGATAAGCAACTTCACGGGAAGAGTTAGGGGATTACCGGTCTACGTAGGAAACTTCACCTATATAACCGACTTTGTGATTGTAGAAGATATCCGCCCCATAGTTGACGCATGCTTAACCCAAGTAGTGCTTGGAAAACCATTCATTGAGGTCTCTAGAATGACTCATGACCCAACCTTAGGGATTGTTAGATTTAAGGATGAGACCGATGAGATAAATTACCAAATGCCGTATAAGATAGAGCAATTCCAATACTTGTCAAACATTGAGAAGGAGCATAAGCAAACGGTCTACTATAGGAATGATGAGGATAGAAGTAGGGGAGTAGACTATGTCATGGAAAGAATATTCGGTTTCTACAAGGATTGTTTGAAATTAGGACCGGAGTACGAAACCGGACGTGAGAATGAAGACGTGACCGATGATGGAGTCATGTAATGTACGGTGACTTTGAGTCTAGCTACAAGACTCGTTAATAAAGAAAAGCGCTTCTTGGGAGGCAACCCAAGCTTTATTTGTTTTGTGTGTTTAATTGTTTGTTTGTTTGTTTGATTTTATTTGTTTCTGTATGCATGTTTAATTTCTATTATTATTGATTCATGTTTCAAAATAACTTGTGAAAATGTTTTATTTTGTTTTTAACCTCGTCTTAACTACATATAAAGGTATTTTGCAAAAGCTAATTGTAAGAGACATCCAAATCGGTTAATTAGAACGAAGGAACATGAATCATAATAATATTAAATTAACATTCATATTAGTATTGTTTGAGTCAAATGCTTGTATCGAGTCATAATGATGTTTTGCAGGATTTCCAGGAATTAAGAATGAAGTTTTTCAAAGAAATTTTCCAGAAACTCAACAAGAAAATCTGTCAGATCATAGCTGACGGCGTCACCCTCCAGGCTGACGGCGTCAGACTCTATTTTCTGGAATTTTTGAAAGTTTTGTCTTTTCTTTCGGAACCAAAAAGTTTTTATAGAATCTAATTTAGAAACTGTAAATTCTCCATGTACAGTCTTACGTAATCATGGAAATTCACCTTGTCATTGCAATCTAGTCAAGGTCTCACTTAAGCTAAATTTCAACACCAAGTGTTTCTTGAATTAGATGTGTATTAGTCATATTTAGAACGTTAGTTTCTTACCTTGCGGTCAAGACAATCCTTTAAATCATATCTCTATGTGTTGTTTCTTGCACACAATTATAAGATTTCTCCCACTTGTGCATGGAACAACATCATGTAGCAGATAAACAACACGACACACGTTTGTTTATGTGATCAATATGATTTGTGTCATAAATATTAGTATAGCAAGTAAATGTAGAACTTCACTGTCTAGTAAGGAAACGTACATGACTAACATTTAAAAAAACATAAGTGTCTACAATTGGAAAGTAATTATCTTGAGACATTCAAAAGATAATCTGGGTTACTACCAAGACAATAAACCTTGTAGCTCCCACTGAATTAGAGAACATTACAATAATCCCTTATTCAGTAATAAGATTCAATGCTCCCACTGGATTTGACAACATTGTAAGTGTTTCATAACCAGTGAAAACAAATATCCTGCTTTTAACTTTCCTACATCTTTGAAGGCTCATACGTAACAATTACTTAGGCACTCCAAGAGTGTATTCTACTATGTAGACAATGGACTATCCATCAATACAATTAACTTGAAAATTGGGCATGCAATTTCTTCCTTTAATAGGTCTATCATCCCCACAATGGTATGTAGTACCTCTAAAAGGTTAAAGGAACAACAACTAGATAAAATATCCTAGTTTGCCTTTACTACCTTTTGGGGTAAGCAGTCTAGCTTCTAATTTAATAACTCACAATTTTCCAGTTAACCAAATGTCATATTTGTTACAAAAGAATTTAATCTCCGAATGAGGGTGATGAATTTCTATGGAAAATAAACATGTGCAATACTCTTAACAATTAAAGCTTGCTATGAGTTATATTAGAATTTAGACAATTCTAATGTTCCTATTATACCTTTCTCATTCATGAAAAGGAATAGGATTGAGTCTCACTCTTCTCTCATGGAAAGGAGACTAGGTTTGTTCTTTTAGTAAAGTTGACTCTAGCCAAAAACCCCTATGAGTGTAGATCAATTTACCAATAAAAGAATAACCCATGTTTACGGTTTAATGTTGCATTAATACATTTAAAAGAATTTACAAAATTTAATTTTAGTATTTTCGATAATACAACTTTTCAAGAAAATAAAATACCCAAGGAAATATTCATATAACCATTGAATTTTCTTGAAAACTAGGATCCAAATTTACATAATTTCACTACATCAGTTGATCTGCTAGTAATGAAAGTATAAAATATGGTAATCTGTCAAACAATAATTGGCAAACAATTTCCAATTCCTAGATCATTATGGGATTTACATTTGCCAAATTCAATTTGTAAAGTAAGCATGTTTCATCCCATCTTATGCCTTGAGTTTCTAGGTCTAACTAACAACTCAATTAAGTTGTCTAATTTAGAAACTGCAAATTCTTCATTTATGGTCTCACGCATTAACGGAAATTTACCTTGTCATTGTAATCTAGTCAAGGTCTCACTTAAGCTAAATTACAACTTCAAGTGTTTCTTATAATTAGATGGCATGAACTTAAATTTTTAGGGTACTAATTTTGATGTGTCAATCAAAATATGTACGAAGAAGCATGCACACATCTTCATATCATAAGTTTTTCAAAACCTTTTTATTTACCAATTTAAGCTAAGACTAAATCAACAAAGTTTTAATTGAGGTATTGGGTTCATCAATTAAAGAATTACCTACAATTATAGCCCACTATATCCTACTACTGCATGAGTCAAAAGACCCAAGTTATTCGGATAATTACCATAAAGTGGCACGTGGAATTGAGGTCAATTCACCCTTAAGATGATTTTGTAGATAAAAATAGTCGTACTTGGTAGCTCTAATTTGACGCACAAAGGAGCGGAGAGACAAACGTCAGCACAAGTGCCAATTAAAAATGAGTCTCTTTTGGTTTGAAAATTTAATGTCAGTCCTCCTTAAACCCCTCTTATAGTTTGTCAGAACTGGGTGAGCCGTTCTTACTATTGGTACAAAAACTCATCACTCAATTAAAAGTTTATAACTTTAAGTCTTAAAAACATGTTATAAATTATAACCTTGCTATTCTCGCCTGGGAGCAAATTGCCGTGCGAAGCGAACCACTATCGGCACATAAGACTTTGCAAGATTCATAATTTATCACACCAATTAAACAAAAAACAGGTAATAATAAATGTCACACCCCGTCAAGGGCGGAAATACGGGATGTAACTGAGAAAGGCACATTGCATAAAATCATAGATTCATACCTTACAATTATTATAGTATTAGTTTACAAAACATTCTTCAACCAAATTTGAAAGGGAAACATGTCTCTTTTGAAATCTTGACATCTCGACAACATAGTAGCAGGTATCAAATAGTCTGATTCCAATAAATGTGCCTTCAAATACTTTAGTAATGATCCACCTGAAAATGGTACTAGAAAACGTCAACATAATGTTGGTGAGCTCGTAGGTTGAAAGTTAAACCACGAAGTTGTGAATAATATAATGTAGTACAATAGTGCACATGAATACCAATTACAAGCACGTTACCCAAACAGTAATAGTGTCGCGCCAACTGAACCTACCATGACGTCACACACATAAACAGTACACACAGTGGGGAGCTACCCCGATAGATCTATTATAATGCTTCGGCCGTTAACAGTTGCGCATTTTCATGTACACACAGAGCAAAACATTTTATAGCGCATAATCGCATCATCACACATATATGTCCAAAAACATGAAAACGATGTATCACAGCATGAAAACAGTTAAAATATCATTATTTTCCCCCAAGGAAAACATAATGAAAAAGGGGCTACGAGAACTCACCTCAGTCCAGCAATGCAATATCATAACAATGTCAGAGAGTAGAACAGCACAACAACTCAAAGGTAGCCTAACGCAACAACAACTAAAATCTCACGGCAACTAGGGTCTCACGGCACAATGGACTCGGCACGACCTAATAATATAAAGACTCGTCTTAACGTATGTCCCATAGAATAACTAAATGTGCAAAAGTTCCCAAAAGTTAACTATTCCCATTACCAAATCCGTTTCCAAATTAATCTCGTTTTATCCTTTTATTATAGTTTGGTATCATCATTTGTGTAACGGTAGGAAGACTCTGACTCGAGAGTACACACGTCAAAGGAAGGATGGAAAACATAGTTGCCACGAAAAATAAGACGAGAAGTCCAACAAACACATCAATTAGACAAAAGGGTTGGTAGTCGTCGATGTTTTCCCATAATCCTATTTAATTTCATAAAACATATTTGTATATGTTAAAATAGAAATTCGGCTTGACTCGTCCGTTTATAGGACGTTTGCAAGTCGAACGACTTATTAATTTCCAAATAAGTTTAGACAACAAATGTTATAAGTATTATTGTTCGTTAGACATTATTTCCATTGTTTATCCGTTACGGCTCAAATACATTAAATTCATTTTGAGTCTAATGTATTGTAACCGCTTCGTGTTCCAATAGTCTAATATGTCCAAGTCCGATAATGTTCCAAATCTAATAATAACCCATGTTTCAATATATATATCAATTTCTGGTGTCGCAAAACCCCAAGTAATCCGACTACCAATCAATCCTCAAGACGGTTAATAATGTCAACAAGTCTAAATACGATATTCTACAGGTGACGTGCCTCGAAAAGTTTAATAACCTCGTGTGTTCCGTTTTTATCCCAAATCATTTCGCGTACACTTTTATTTCTTTAGTTTGTTATTTCCTAAATTTTAATAACAAATAACTTTACAAGTTTTAAATTCTTTTTAAGTAAAAATGTTTTGTTTCTTTCTTTTACTTTGTCTAAGTCGAGTAGATACAAGTCAAAACCCACGAATTATTACTTTTCGAGTCACGATCAAATGGTATTTTCCTCGGGTCATCAATTTATGACCACAATCCCAAACAACCCAATATACCCTCGGTTTTACTAGTCGGGTCAACTAAAGTCACTGTAACATTTAATAGTCTAAACAAACAAAGTCAAGTCCATATAGGTGAAACCAAAAGTACACCGAGTCCACAAGGTCTCGACTAACCCTTGTCGTGGCCAGAATCATCACAATCTACTCCAAGTCCAAATTCAGATCATAACAATATCACAAGACAACCAAATAATACAATTCCTATTTTGGCCACTATCCTACGGCTCAAAAACTATTAATCCAAATCCAAGAATAATCACGACTGAGTTCAAGACTTACCATGCTGAGACCATACGGTCTCGACTCAGCGTCAACATAGCCAACGGAACGATCCAAGACGGATTATAACCATAGTGGAATTCCAAGACCAAATCCAAACCAAACAAGCAAAACGGACCAAAGATTTAGCAACTAAAAAACTAAAAATTTACCGAAACCCACTTGTGGGTTCGGTTCCACCGTGACCCAAAACGACCCAAATCTAAACAAAAACTAAACCACATAAGCTTGTGAGCTTATCAATAAGCTCGGTTATAAGCTCGTTTGACCCAACAACTCACGAATAAGCTCGTGAGTGAGCTTATTCCCTCGGTAACGAAATTCCAAACACGACACAAACACAAAAAGAGACACAAGATCAATGATACCATTAGTTTCTTTATGTTTTAAACAAGTTATAATCATTTACTTTCATTTCTTAACCCTCACCGATTCACATGGAGTTGTGAATCGGTGGTATCTTTACCTTTTTGTTTAGATCCGGACTACACGCTTACCAAGGTGTGAAGACAAGAGAAAAGAGGCGGTGGTGTGGCGCGTGTGGTGAGATTTAACGCGCGTGGAGGTGGGAAACACATTCACAACCAAGAATTAGTGGTGGATTTGGTGTTGTTTTGATGGTGTATGCGGCGGTGTGATGGTGGTGGCGGTGATTAAGGGTGGTGACGGCGGCTATGACAAACGGTAATTTTTCCACTAATATTTTAATAATAACTGTCAATTTATTGTGAATAAACTATTAAACTAGGCATTATGTGCTTACATAACTATTACGGGAAAACAAACCCGCACACTGTATCACACAGTAACTCACCAAAACTATTTAATCTCACCAGGAACAGTGAATTTCCCCCATTCTCACATTCACCAACTATAACGTGATAAAAGCGAGAGGTTATCTCACTTTTACTCAAAAACGAAACCACACGCGTACCGACACCACATCAGTAACAAATTAATCTCAGGATTTATTTTTGAGTCAACAAACTCTATTTTCACGTAAATTTTATAAAAACGTCACCGAAATTTATTTTCCACATTCATATCAAGTCCGGGAAAAACCCGATTTCACCTTAGCTCAGCGGGACACGGGTATACACTACCCACCCTTCTAATAAAACAAACCGGCTATAATATATATATATTTTTCTTATCCCTATACCCTCCACTCACACGACTTCCCACATCACCCTTCCATCCTTTTGTTTAGACCTAGGAACCTTGTCTAGGTTGAGATAAACTTTTGGTTGTCTTTGGGTCGAGTAAAAACCACACCCACAAGGGTGTGTTGGAACTGTTTTAAGCATGTAAAACCACCCCTCACAAGGGTGTGTGAGGTTGTGTATTCGGTTCAGTCAAACCTCACCCAACAACCACCCAAATAGGGTGTGCTGTGGTAATTCTGATCCTACGAAAAACCCTTGTAATCAATCTTAATGATTAATGATGATCTCGTATTACCGTTACCAAAGCCCATATTAGCTAGAAATTTAAACTTTTCTATTAGTAGTTATTAATATTGATGCATTATATATATATATATATATATATATATATATATATATATATATATATATATATATATATATATATATATATATATATATATATATATATATATATATATATATATATATATATATATATTGAACACACCGACACTAGAGATAATCTTTCCGACGCAACAACACATTTTTATGATCAACGACAAGTAATCATACTCACCTAGTTAGTATATTACACTTAACAAAAATTAACATTACCAAATACATTTAACCAAGAACTTAACTAAAACACTAATCCTAGGTCCTAACTCTACACAAATTACAAACCGGCTGGACCCTAATCTTCGGCCCATCAAACCCATTCAACCCAACCAAATCTCACAGCCCAATGATACACCCACTTTAATTATTTTACTTTCTTTGCTTTCTTCTTTAAACCCGATCGCTACTCCACTTCCAAAAACCCGACCTTATTTTTAATATCGAAACTTAAACTTCACATACTTTTACACATTCAAATGCACCACCTACTTAACTACCAAAATGCAAAAACCTCGCCAAGAATATCAAGTAGTAACGCGATAATAAAACCCATATTATTTGTTCTATACTCGACCCATACACATAATTATAACAGCCGAAACAATACCACTTTACATATCACTTATTCCTATAATCCTTCAACGATATTCCCAACTAAATGTGATACTTCTAAAACCACGACTTGTAGCTAAGTAGCTCAACCTTGGCCAATGTTAATGAAAATCGAATAAAATACAAAGCTAAACCAACCCATTATAAATCCCAAGTGTTACTGAAATCTTAACACCCTTTCTTAATAATGTAATACGAATAAAACAAGAAGATAGAAGTGAAATTGTGGCTCACTAGTTCAATTGATGGACACATGTTAAACCCAAATCGAATAAGGAAAACATCCAAGAGCTAAAATCCAAAGCCACAACTAACCATACTCAACTTCACACTCAAACTAAGATAGAAACACACAAGTGTCCCATAGTCACAGTGCCTTAATCATTGGTCAATAGTTCAATGGAATGTAAAAGATATTTTGCCTATAAAATGAAACCATTCATTCGATTCACTTTCCTTTCCTATCACTTATCACCTTCTATCACAATCACAACATTCTCTAAAAAGTCAAGTAAACTTCCTGTCGTGAGGTTTGGAAGCAAAGTCAATAAGAACAAGGTCGAATAAAGCCTTTTCAAGCTCATTGCTTTTCTTGTGTCTCCTTCGAACAACCACACTTCCCTCACCACCTTTCATAAAGCATTGTAAGTACTTTGTAATCTTTTGCTTCTATTTCATACACACGCTCATGCATGTTTTACTCTTATTTTGAAGGTCGCATGCATGCTTTAATTTTCACTAGATCACATACATACTAAGTCGAACCTATCACCTTTTTAATCACATGCAACCTTGTCACGTTTAACTTTTCCATCGCATGCAACACTAGAACTAATATCAACTTGATATTATACACTAAAGGAAAAACAGTAAAACGAAATTTAAAATATGCCAAGAGGGTGTGACTCGTATGTATGAGAAAACCCAAAGAGCCGTAAGGACAACCCACGTCGCACATTGAATCACACATTAACTCGCTAAACGAACTAAAATCTTAACAGCTAGTTAAAATCGGGTAATAATGTTACCAAGTAACCTAAGTCTTAAATGCTACTCGAACCGCCCACATAACACCCTAGAAATTTGTAGAACGAACATGTAAAACGAATATATTTTTGCACATGTCAAATGTCGACCCAGCCACCTTCAACTTTTATTTGTTAAGATTCCACTCATAATCTCGTCTAGACCTTTAAATCGAACCATGTAAAGTACTACTCGATCGAGTAATTAGAAAAAAGTAAAAATCTAAGTATTATAACCAAGAAAAACAACTCGACCGACCTAACTCATGAAACTTTTATGTTGAATTCATGAACATAACACCTATATATCTCTACTCCTCTCGATAGTACGCCTGAGAAACAACATTTTTCGTATTCTAAGATCCCACTCATAATTTTATCTTGACACTTAAAGTAAATCATTTTGAAATGCTACTCGACTAAGCGAAAAAGACTTAGAAAAATATACTAGTATTTTCAAAACTAAACTATGCGACCGGCTACACAAGGTAATTATATTTTCGGAATTTTGTACATAACATTTAGATGTTTTCACATAAATCGAATGACCACCTGACAAACTACATAATTCGTATTTTAACGTTATCTTCATAAGCTCATTTAGGCAGTTAAAAATCTACTCGAATCATAGCAGTAACAATAGTTCTAATTCATAACATTTTCAGAAATCATTTAAACATTCGGTTGGGCCAAAATCAAAGCCCAACAAGACTTTACGATAGGAAGGTCCAGCAGGCCCATATAATATATTTTTAGAATCATAAAAATAGCCCAAGTCTAAGCCCAAAACTATTTTCACACCCTCGCCTCTAAATTTATTAACGGGCCTTAAATAGCTTCGTTAATCGGCCCATTAATATAAAAAATAAGCTCGTTACTGGAATAAGCACTTGAAATAAGTTGAAATAAACTTAATAAAGTTATGAAAATTTTCAGAATATTTTTCCCGGCATTTTTATGCAAAAAGGACTAAAAATGTAACGCGACTTAACCAAAAAGGACTAAAACTGCCAAATCGAGAAACTTATGGACTGAAGCTGTGAAAATAGTTTGTAGAGGACTTAATTTGACATACCATTGAACTTCAAGCCTTATATGGACATCTGGACAATTATTGGACTATGGACTGGACAAGGACTAACGACGTAACGCAAATCACGGTTAGGGTAGAAAATGTAAAATCTGGAAAGAACAAGAACAAACTGTTACAACTTGTTATTCTTATCTTCTTTTTCATTTTTGCACCATATCTTTACTTCATATGCATATTCGCATTCTAATTGCATATTAGTTATTAGCGTTAGGAATATTTCATATTAATATTTCATTTACTCGTTGAAGATATGATCTTACGAGAGCACGAGCACCATAATCATATAACACCTTCATTCTCAACGATTAGATCGTTGTATATCATTAGTTAATCATCATCCACCATTCTTACACACGCACCACCAGAAATTAGTCAGATTCTCAGTTATTTATATATTTACCAGGTTCTATATCGAAGTTGTTATAATCACCTCTGAGTTTATTTTCACCATCACCAGTAACGCTTAAGGTGAGTCATGGCCTCACTTTTAAACTCTTTATACTTTTTAAACTCCGTGAGGGGGATACATGCTATAAACAAATCACAAGTATTTTTTCTGTATGCTACCTGACTTGATATATGCCTAAGTTACCATATTGCCACAAGACCCTTTATCATGAGCCATTAATCACTGCGGTGAACGCGAATATAATGAATAGATCTATTAGAGGTTGACGACCTATCCCACTAATACTGTGACGGAATGCTTTTTGCTAGTCGTATTAGTCGCGATGCATTATATTTGAGAAAAATAGGAATTGGCAAAATCACCTATTACACGAGGGCAAAACCTTCATCATTAATTTGGTGGACACCTCCGTTTATGCGGTACTTTGTTAACGTTTGCGTGTCATGAGACTTAGGGCAATATATGAACTGCGATATCAATTTCTAAACAGATTGTATCTTCAATACAATCTTACTTGTGAATCAAACTGATATTTAAACTACAAACTCCATGATTTCACTCAACATTATGTTGACTTTTAAGCATGTATCTCAGGGAACTAGAGGAGCAAGGCAAGGCATGGAGCAGGCGCACCCTATCTTAAATAAATGGTGTAAAATAAAGTTGTAATTCAGTTAAATTGATGTTTCTTTGGAGAAACCTTAGCACTCTGATGTAACGCTTTGTAACTGAATTTGTATTATGGACCTATGTAAATTAAAAATGCCGTCTCAGGCTGTTTTTCTATGATTTTGTTTTCGATCCTCACAGTAACACCCAAATAAATCTTCCACTGCTATGTTTAAAAATTTGGGGGTGTTACAGCTGTGGTGATTCTTAGCCGAGGAAAAACCACCCCAAAAGGGGTGGGATGTGGTCGAACTTCTTGTCAACTAAACCCTCACTAGGCAGCCACCATGACGGGTGTGCTTGCCTTGGTTTAACCCTCGTCCAGCCTATTGAAACCACCTCACAAACTCACCCACTTACGACATAAGTTATGATCAAAAAGTGATTTGAGAAATGTTGGTCGAATGTCTTTGGTTCAAGTTTAGTAGTACCTTAGTTATTTCCAGTAGAACCCCAACAGGGTGTAAGTCTTGCACAATTCGAACTTCAACCCACAATGGGTGTCGAGTTCAAGTCTTGTATAAAACCCAAAAAGGGTGTTTTTGGTTGTCCAGTTCATGGTCAAAACTCAAGGAAAGGATTGAGTTATTGTTTTTCTCACAAACTCTAGCACCAAAGTCTTGCATCGAGACTTTGGTTAAGTGTATCGAGACTTGTGAAACCGTGTTGTCAAACCAAAATCCATCACCTCGTGTAATATGTGTGATCAATAAGTCTGGCTATCGAGTCGTACTCGAGCATGACTTAAGCTTGTTGGTGCTACAACTTGGCTAATGTCGAGTGTTTAGGCTTCGGTAGGAAAACACACAAAGTCTCATTTGGACTTGTGTGTGTGCGATTGTGTATAGCACTAGAAATCCAGCCCACTCGATCTATTTAGCCCACTTTATGACTCAATTCGAGCCCATTTAGCGTGCAAGCCCTACTGCCTCTCATAGCCCACCAGGCCCAAAGTGATCCTTGGTGGTTAATATCCAGTCCAGCCCAACGTTGTAATCCCCCCTCCTTTGACTTCGGTTGGGCCGCAGCCCAACAAGGGTGAATTGTGTAAAAAATTGTAACGTGTATGTGTATATTTGCCGCGTATCAACATATTTAAAATCAAGAACACAAAACTTAAAAGTCGTGACCGTTGTTTAAAACATATATCGTCATGATCTCAAAACCAATCTATTTTACAGTTCAATCTCTACTTATAATTTGTCACATAACATCGTCATAAATTCACAAACATTTGCAAAACTATTAATCTACAACACAAACAATGTGTACATCATATATCTACATGTCGCCTAATAAGAACTTTTTATACAAATAACTATTTATTTATACCGATTTTAGAAGAAAACACATGTAAGGATTAACAATCTTACCACCTATTATAAACATTGTTTCGGATTTAAACAAATAAACATCTATCTTATTTATATCGTTAGCAAAATTTAGAAAATGTAAAACGGGATTATAGCAAAAATTTACTTGAGTTTTTTTTTATAACAAATTTTAGAAACAAATGTTTTCTAAACATATACAATCGTGATCAACCAAGAAACCAACTTACGAACACGAGTCATAACCAATTTCTATTAAATAAATGAACTTGTGATATTTTATTTAAAACAGGATAAACAAAACATTTATAGTACAACCGTTATACGTTTATTTCTCGAGTCATTTAACATTTAAATGCTAACCATCATTTACACGTAATTTTCCTACATTTCAAAACATATATAACTAATTATATATTTATAACGACTAATTTACATCTCCTTAACATTCCATATCTCGACAACATCTATTCTTGCTCATAATCCCTTCATTTCATCGTCTTTCGACTTCCATCAATCAAAATCGTATACGTCTTTGATATTCTTCATTGTCACACATCTAAGCACTTCCAAGAGCCAATACCTACAAATACTTAGAAACTTATTTTTAAACTCATTTGCTTCCACACAAGCAACAACAACATAAACACTTTAAAACTTTTGAAATTGAATTTCGTAGAGACTTAATTTAGACCGTGAACTAAAACATGCCTTATTAATTTAGGTTGCGTGTTGGTGCCGTACACTCTCTAAATTCACAACATTCACTGTTCAGTCTATTAAGGTGAGTTTATAGCCCCACTTTACTTATACTTATTTTACAACTATGGGGTGAGAAACATGCAAATTGTTTTATGGACCACATTACTATTTATTTTCTCAAAACTATTGCGTAGTTAGCCTAAGCCCTAGAACCCACTATTATGCCCATTTTCATGAGTCGTTAGTTCCCTTAGGGAAGCGCGATTGCTAAAGATAGATCTATTGGGGTGACTCCCCCGTTCGGTTGGCCAGACGGGCCAATACGGGCGTATAGCAAGTCGGACTACGAGTGTATTGGGTTAAACACTCGCTAAGGGCCCCTTGACTATTATTTATGTGCTATAGATTAGCGCACTAAACTGTCGAGCCTCGGTTGCATGAACTTAGAGCTAGCGCGATAGACTATTTAGCATGACATTATATGCGTTGTAATGATCATGCACAAAACTATTGGTCCAAGCTTATTGTTTACATGCTTTAATTTAAACCTATGAACTCACCAACTTTTTGATGACTTTTAGCATGTTTTTTTCAGGTGCTTAATTTGATTGATTATTGCAAGGTTTCGGCAAGGCAAGGGTCATAGCCCATTTTCAGAAGTATTGGCAGATATAATTTAAGACTTGTTTTTATATGGGACCGTTGAAACTAATGGGTCTATTTTTCTGAACAAGGAATCATCTTTTGTAAACTCTAAATAATTGAGGACCTTTTACATTCTGAATCAACAATGATTGAGGACCTTTTACATTCTGGATCAAAAGAATACACGTTCGGACAGTTTTTGACCCATTTGCTAATTTTGTTCGAATATATTAGCCATTTAACCCATAAGATACATAATGTAACCCAAGTTGACCCATTTATAAGTAAACATGCCTTTTTGTACCTTCAGTTATAATGGAATTTACTACACAATGTTCAGGTGATTGAATCGTTGTTCCAGCATGAAAAGGGTGAAACAGGTCAAGTCGATAACTTATCAAAGAAGGCACTGGTAGACAGAGGTCAAATGACTGCCACGGCTGCTCTAAAAGAGCTTCGTACGATTAGCCATATTTTATCAGAAATGTGAGCGTATCTTCTGTATATATATTCATATTCGTAGTACTATTTTTTATCGCGAGAGTGGAATAAGCCTATAGATAATAAATGCTCTTCTCAGCTTCTTATATCCACTCTCATAGCTTTTTAGATCAAGTCCCATTATGTACAAAAAGATGTACATTTAAGTGTAGATGTATTCAAATAAATTTAGACATTGTACAACAAAAAAAGTATATCCAGATGAATTCTTGCTGATATAATACAAACAAACTATTAAAATACATAAAAATTTAAATACTGTAAGTACTCGGTCACTTATAAACACACGTACACATGAGAGAGTCCATTCCATGTCAACCTAATGACTTGATACAACAGTTGTGTTATCAGAGCTCGTGTGTAGCACCACTGGGTTGCCGGTGGTGTGTGGTGTCATCGGAATAAAACCCATGTTTAGTTCCGTCGTATTTCTCACCGTCTCCCCACAATGCATATGCTTCTTCACCATGTACAGCATCATCACCTATCAACAACTGTTCATCTGACATCCTTAAAGGAATAACCATACCGATCACTATACATATTACCGACGTTGCCACTATATTCCATCCAATAATAAACCCACCGCCAAGAATCTGTTTCACTATCTGCATACCACCCGAACCGCCATAAACGGCCCCACGTGAGTTCGTCACGGGTAAAAACAATGAGCATAAAGTGGGCTCTGCGAAAATCCCAGTGAGGATGCCACCGAGGTACCCTGCAACTGCGTGAGTATGGACGACTCCAAGAGTATCGTCCACTTTCTGTAATACAGTCCATTTTTTGTGAACCACCATCATTGTGAACCACGGGACACTACCTGATAAAACACCCATGATTATTGCAGCCCATCCTTGAACAAGGCCTGCACCGGGTGTAATGCAAACAAGCCCAGTGATCATGCCTTGGACTGCACCAATGACAGATGGTTTACCAAAGAAAATGACGTCGAGCCAGGTCCAAACGAGGAGGCTTGTCGCGGCACAAATGTTGGTGTTGAGGACAGCCATCGAGGAGTCGATGTTGGCAGTGTATGGGTCACCACCATTGAAACCTGCCCATCCCATCCATAACAGCCCGGCTCCGGCTAACGTCATTAGTACATTGTTAGGTGGAAATCTTTCTCTGTCTGCGGTTAATCTTGGGCCTACCTGTTAATCGGATTTTAGTAGCAATTAGTATACGCATGTAATTCGCTTATAGTATGAACTTTAATTTTTAGACCGAGTATAGCGGTGGTGATCAGTCATATTAAGTTACATCAACATCCTTTCTCACCACTACATCATAGTGATTATCATATCTTGATTAGTTTTTTAAAACGGAGAGAGGTTTTGATGAGTCTTCCAATTAAGACGGAGTAACACCCTCCCCACTAAAAAGAAAAGTGTTGGTTGATTAATAACGTAATTTTATAAGTTGGTTGATTAATAACGTATAAGTTGGTTGAATAATAACGTATATGCCACATTTAATGTCATTGTCTTGTCCTGATGGTATCTTCAACATAATTTTATAAGTTGGTTGATTAATAACGTATAAGACTGATTTTATTTATTTATTTTTTCCTATTATGGTGTAAGATACTATTTGATGTTTCTTTCATAAAAACCTAAATAAGCGTTTGATATGTTCCATGGACTTGGCCAAGGACCGGCGATCCTCAATAATAAAAACCGAGTATAGCGTTTACTTTATAATGGGTGTCAGTGGCGGAACTAGGAGCCAAGTTCAGGGGTAGCGAAATACGAAAATTTGTTTAGGGGTAGCGAAAATTTGTTTCAGGGGTAACGAAATCGCCAAAAATGACCAAAAATCGCCAAAAAATGTAAAAAATTGCCAAAAATTCCACTACCGGGTAAAAGTTCAGGGGTAGCGACCGCTACCCCTGGCTTGCATGTACCTCCGCCCCTGATGGGTGTGTTTGGTAAAAGTAGCAGTGAGCTGTGAGCAGTGAGCGGTGAGCAGTAGCTGTGAGCGGTAGCTATGAGCAGTAGCTGTGAGCAGTAGCCACAGCTCATAGCCCACCGCTCACAGCTTTTTAAAGAAGCATTGGAAAAATGAGCATTCCTAAAAAATTGCAAAGCCCACCGCTCCTTTGCCAAACGAACAATAAAAATCAAAAAGCTCATTGCTAACCGCTCATCGCCCCAAAAAGCTTCGCGACAAACATAGCCGATATGTACATAATGATTCGTTATTATGCTGTTAGAAGGTTGTTAGGTTTTAGATAGAAAAATGATCGGAAAACTAAAAAGTATGGCTAGTATTATACTTGCGTATAAGTGTTCTGTTGGTTTCTAAAGAAGTTGGTCGCTTTGATGCAACAAACATAATGTTGTCATGTAAGTTTAAGCATAAAACTATTTAAGTCTTCTAATCGATCTCTTGAAAAATATTATAAAGTAAAGTTCATGAAGGCAGTTTAATGATGCCAGGGTTCTTTATCTACAAAATATTGAAGTAGAGAACAATTAACGCATTGAGTGAAAGAATCATTTACCATCAAAATTACCTTATACGTTCGTCTTTTTCTTTTACTTATACACATCAACAAGCTTATTATTGTATGTTACTGCAGTATTTTTTTTTTGTCACATTCTACTTTTTGATGTATGTATTTATTTTGATTGTTAGGTAGTCATGATGAAGAAACTAAGAAATGAATAGACAATGGAATTGGACCATGAGAGTTCCTTAATGATAGGAACTTCTTGGATACTCCAAGTCTCCAACGTTTGAGGAAAAGTCAATGAAACAAGAATGTCAATTCTATTTAAGGATTTAATAATACTAATTATTTAGAGTAATAACTACGGAGTAATAATAAAGGGGCGGAGCCAGAAAATTATGCTCGAGGGGGCACACTAAAACCCGCCTCAAACCCGACCCGTTGCCATCCCTAGTCACAACCCCTCCTTGTCTCCGCCGGGAGTATAGATACTAAAACCAAATTATACTTATATATTGTTGACAAAGCAGTGATAAATAATGATAACATGACATTGCCTCTAAATCGTCTTATCGATGTAAAAATGAATCTCAACCATCTAAAATAAAATACATCCTTATCTATAACTGTTTACCTGAATTTTCGACATGTATTCTGATAATTTAAGCACATTTCTATTTACAAAACTTGATAAGCTTGAAAAGAAGAATTGGTCAAATTTATTATCCGTGGATATTTTTTGAAATGTGTCATTCAAATATAAAACATAATCTTAACTATTTATCCCATATTCCCACCCCCTTGTTTTGCTCCACCTTCAACCACCACTTGTAGTAATATCTTATTATGCTCTCTTCCACTTGTAACAAGTTTATATTTTTGGCAGCTCATTAATACAAAGGTTGTAACGAATGGTAATCATTTTTATCACCAACTTTATAAATACTTAACGTATTTTCAAGAGTTTCTCTTAATTTCATGATAAAATGTAGGAAATATGATGACATGTTTATATGTTCTCTCATGGTGTATAGAAATTGTACTACTGAACAAAATGACACGCAAACTTTTTTACTAGAAAATCTATGAAGTTACAAAAGACACATATATTATGCTTTAAAAAGAAATAAGAATACCATTTCATCTAACGAGCTCATACGAAATTACTGTATATATATATTTGTTTAAGTTTTGTTCTACAAATGCATCTCTATTAACAAATAATAAGTCTTTGAATATGTATACAAGTAAGAGACCATTTTGCTCTTAATTTGCTAAAATCTGACCTAATTTGAAAAAATTGAAGTGAAACAAGTGATTATCCAAATTTCGAATAATTGGATGGTATTCAACGCTCAAAACTAATAAACTCATATTTAAAAAAAATTAAAGATTACAAATAACGGTACAATAAAGATGATATTAGGGAACAAATTTAAACTCTTTCCAACTTATGCAATATGTGTACCCGTAATCACGGGTATTGCACTAGTTAATTATGGTTAATGGTATGTGCATGATTCATGAACCAATATATCGTATATTTAAGTTTTAAATGAGACATCTTTGAGATATTATACTGAAATATTAATTTTTTACGTATTGTAAGGAAGTTCATGTACCAAACAAATATTGGCGTCACAACTAACTGTGATGATTGTTACTGTAAAGTTTATAAAAGTGCCTTTTGTCCCTTCATAGATGTAAAAAACATAACTGCTATGTAAACATATTTTAATTGGTCGAAGCTAAAAGGAATTGGAAGTCACAAACATCGTTTCATCATGTACTTGTTCAATGGTAATTAATATGTAAAAACATAAAACTGAAAAGGAGTATGTACTGACCCAATAAGCAGCTGTAAAACCTGCGACACCGGACGATAGATGAATAACATAACCACCCGAGTAGTCCATGACACCCCATTGAAACAAGAAACCACCACCCCACAAGCTAAAAGCCCCGACAGTGTACGAGAAAGTTAACCATAATGGGACAAACGCCATCCACGCCTTAATGTTCATCCTTCCTAGCAACGAGCCTGCCAACAAGATCAACGCTATTGCTGCAAACACACATTGAAACCAAACCATCGAAGCCATTGGATAGAATGGTGTTATCATCGCCGTCTCCAACTACATGATCAAAAAATTTAACTATATAATCTGAAACCGGGTTTAAACGAATACAAATGTAACAAGTACTTTTACACTTCTTATCAATCCAATTTAAAGCAAGTAATACATGTCAAAATCAAGTTTAGATATACTTATGACTCATATTTTAAATCTTATTATGGTCACGAATAAGTGTAACATGTGATTTTTGTGAAACCATATTCATAAGCTAAAACTTAGGAAACTTAAAATCAAGAAAACAAAGACCAAATATCAACATCTCATACTATAAAAGTATAAAGTCTTTAGGTTTTGACGTCATATATACACATCATTCCACTTAAAAATCTAAGTCATCGTCAAATTATGTCAAATGTCAATAAAAAAAACAATAGGATACACATACCGAACCATCGTCATGGTAATGGGTCGAGGCGGGCAAGGCGGCCTGCTTGATAAGAAACTTCTGACCAAGTGCTGGGCCTGCCTTGCCCCAAAAAGGAAGTAACTTTTCCCCAAACGACATCTTATAACCCCATGTAACCCAACAAATTACTACGGCCGAAAAGGCATAGAGTGCCATAAAAGCCGAGTTTACAGCCCATTTCTTCTTTACTATACTTCCATATAGGATCACAAGGCCCGGGACACTTTGGAGGCCAACAAGAGTGGCTGAGATCATTTGCCATGCGTTGTCGCCTTTGTTTAGCCAGTCGGGTGATGCTGCCGACGTTTGGTAAGCCGATGGCAAGACTGAAGCAGCCATGATCGAAGCTTGAGAGGATATTGAAGTTGAAGTGTAGACTTCTCGTGTGTATGAGTTGATATTATAAGAAGAAGAAAATGTTGCATCATAATATCATGTGACTACGTTTACTTTTTCAAAAAAAAAAAATTTTTGTTTTTTGTAATTGGTGTTATTAATTTTTATCTGTCTAGCATCATGATCGAGTCATGACTTACCCATAATTCATTTTTAAATTTTAACCTTACGTATAGTAGTTTTTCTAATGAATTCTCAAATATTCCATATTCATTTCTTGTAATTTTTTAATTGTAATGTCAAATGCATTACGTGAAACTCTATAATAGTTAAGAATATATTAAACTCAACATAAACCAGTCAAGTGGTAATTGCATGCTAACTGCTAAGCATTATAAAAAGAATGATATGGACAACGTATCAGGAGTTGTCCATGTTCGTCAATGACTTTAAACAAGCCATCAGACAATTAATTTACACAATATTTGACAAAACATTTTGCCCAAAAAAGCAAAATGGTAA
Organism: Artemisia tridentata subsp. tridentata; assembly: GCA_021014915.2. Classification (NCBI taxonomy): domain Eukaryota; kingdom Viridiplantae; phylum Streptophyta; class Magnoliopsida; order Asterales; family Asteraceae; genus Artemisia; species Artemisia tridentata. Next base: position 433,377,958 of record CP139508.1, read on the forward strand.
TAATGAAATTCAAAGATATATCCATCCTGAGTTTGGAATTTTAATCATCAAAATGATGCAAAAAACAAAATACAAACCATAACCAAAACAACCCTATCTACTGTTGGAACATTGAAACCCCTAGGACATGTATTGTATTATTGATATGCATTTATAGGGCATTATATAAAAGATACTAGAAACCCTAATGAACACAAACCACATTCCGCTATATGCTGTTATATCGTCTATTACTACATGCAAACATCGTCAACCGACAACCAACCCCCATACACTCCACCATTGCCCATTTGCACTTTCCTCCCTCGCAATATTGTTTTTGTTCTCCCGTCATCGACGATAAGATCTGTAGAAATGGTAATAACACTTGAGAATGAATCCAACCAACCTCCCATTGATTCAAAATAGTAGCAGATTACAATACAAGATTAGATAAAGATTGAACACCAACTGTGAACAATCTGTTCAGAACAACAGAACAACAAGACTGGATCAATAAGATCAGTCAAACGATTTACAAGACCAGAGATATGAGTCAACTCTTAGAGAGAGATAAGTATTATCCACAGAACAATCGAGCCGTTGAACCCTAAGCTGGAAGAGAGCTTAAATAGGCACCATCTTTGAGAGAAAACAACTTCAGTCCTTGCACAATATAAAACACTACAAACAAAGAGAGATACAAGAGGGTTAGCAATAGCAAGTTTCTGTAATGACAGAAACAGCCCCTGAAAGTTTGAAAGGTATTTTAACACCCTCCTTCAAACTTTCACTCCAAACATGTCCAACATACCCAACTGATCACTCAAAAACTTATGACTTTTACAGTCTAAAGCTTTTGTCAAAATATCAGGAATCTGCTTAGAAGTGTGAATTTTTTCAGTCTTAATAACACCAGCAGAAACCTTCTCTCTAACAAGATGAACATCAATCTCAAAGTGTTTGGTTTTTTCATGAAATACAGGATTTCCAGCAATTTGTAATGCTGAACTGTTGTCACAATACAACCTCACAGGAAGTAAACCATTAACATCCATATCACCAAGAAGATTGGATAACCAAATAATCTCACAAGTACATGAAGCCATGCTTCTATACTCAGCCTCAGCTGAAGATCTAGATAAAGTAGATTGTTTCTTACTTTTCAAGGTAACTAAAGAGTCACCCAGAAAAACACAATAGCCAGACACAGATTTCCTGGTAACAGGAAATCTTGCCCAGTCAGAGTTAGCATAGGCTTTAAGCTTAAGATTTTCCTTTTTGTTAATTTGCACACCATTACCAGGAGAGCCTTTCAAGAATCTCAAAACCCTCAATGCAGCATTCAAGTGAGACTCAAGGGGAGCATGCATGAACTGACTTAAGCTATGAACAGCATAAGAGATATCTGGTCTGGTATTGGTTAAGTAAATTAACTTGCCAACCAGTTTTTGATAGTTCCCAATATTTTTTAAGGCTTTATCATCAACAGACTCAATGTGATTAAGAGTGGTGTTTTCAGGCAAAGGTGTGTCAACAGGTTTGGCAGCAAGCAGACCATATTCATGCAGGAGTTCTAAACAATACTTCCTTTGAATGAGACAAACACCATTATCATTTTCCAAAACTTCAATTCCAAGAAAGTATTTTAACTTTCCTAAATCTTTGATTTGGAATTTTGTTTTCAAAAACACTTTGAACTTCTCAATTTCATTAATATCATTGCCAGTTATGACAATGTCATCAACATACACAAGTAAAGCCAAAAACACATTCCCAGACCTCTTAGTGAACAAAGAATAATCATATTTAGACTGCACAAAACCATGTTCATTAAGAGTTGAAGTTAATTTTGCATTCCATTGTCTAGGAGCCTGTTAAGGCCATATAGAGACTTATTAAGCTTCACAACCTTAGATTTATGATCATCAAAACCAGAGGCAGAGTCATATACACATCCTCAGTTAAATCACCATATAGAAAAGCATTGTTAACATCTAATTGAAAAAGACTCCAATTATTACAAATGGCAACATTAATCATGCATCTAACAGTAGACATTTTAACAACAGGACTAAAAATTTCCATATAATCAAATCCCTCCCTCTGGCTGAAGCCCTTGGCTACAAGCCTGGCTTTATACTTATCAATCTCACCTGTAGACTTATATTTAATTTTCCATAACCATTTATTGCCAACAGGTTTTCTTCCTTTAGGAAGATCACATTCAGTCCAAGTATTATTCCTTTTTAAGGCAGTAACCTCATTATTCATAGCCTGAACCCAATTGTTATCCTTAGCAGCCTCATCATAAGAAGAAGGTTCAACAGATTTGTTTAAAGTAGTGGAGAAACAGTAATTAGCAGGGCTAAGATTGGAATAACAGACATATTTTTCAAGCCCATATTTAACACTACTATTAACAACATAGTCATTAAACCTAGCAAGAGCCTTAGTGTTTCTACTAGACCTCCTAAGAGCAGGCTGCTCAGGACTTAGGTTCTGAGTAGGATTGCCTTGAGCTGTTTCAGGATTAGAACTGGAAGGGACATTTCCCTCAGACAGAGTATTATCACCCATAGATGTTGCAGTGCCATTAGTCTCACCATCAGTAGAAGAATGTATACTTCTAGGGCATGAAGAGGCACCACCATCATCATTGGTTGTGGTATTGTTACCTCTCCTTTCATCATTGGGATTGTGATCAAAGTGTTTCTCATTGAAAAAATTTTGATCATTCAATGTAGAATCAGAATTCGGATCAGTTTGGAGCTTAGAATTCATTTTGAATGGAAAAACAGTTTCATAGAATTGAACATCTCTAGAATAGAAAATCATTTTAGAGTCAATACTATAAACTTTGTAAGCCTTTTTTGTAGTAGATAAACCAATTAGAACACATTTTTCAGATCTAGCAGAAAACTTATCAGAATTGTTGAGAATAGAAGAGAAACATAGACAACCAAAACTTCTCAGATGAGAAAGTTTTGGTTTTCACCATACACAAGCTCAAAAGGAGATTTCCCACTCAGAACAGAAGATGGTAAGCTGTTAATCAGATAGGCAGCAGCTAAGATGCATTCAGGCCACATACTTAAAGGAATACCACTTTGAAACAACAAACTTCTAGCAACATTTAACAGGTGCCTGTGCTTTCTCTCAGCAATGCCATTTTGCTGAGGAGAATAAGCACAGGATGTTTGATGAACTATACCCAGGCTACTAAACAAGTTACTCATTTTGTTATTTATAAATTCAGTACCATTATCTGATCTCACAGTTTTAATCCCACACTTAAATTGATTGAGAATCAGATTAACATAACTAACAAACAAGTTATAAACTTCATCTTTAGTTTTGACAAGATAGATCCAAACAGCCCTGGTATAATCATCCACAATAGTCATAAAATATCTAAATCCTTCTCTGCTAGTGACCTTGTAAGGCCCCCAAAGGTCTATATGCACAAGATCACCAATAGCAGAAGTCTTATGATCACTCAAGGGGAAAGGTTCTCTTGTCTGTTTAGCCTTGTGATAGATGTCACAAGGAGACACATGAGAATCCTTGGTGAATTTAAGATCAGGTTGAAGCATACTCACAGCTTGGTCAGAGGGATGACCAAGTCTGTTATGCCATAGAGATTTAGATGCATAACAAGTAACAGATAGATTACCTACAGTTTGATTTTTGGAATTAAGAGGAGAGGGAGTATCAAACAAATAGAGTCCACCATTTTCACTACCAGTCCCCATGATTTTGTTTTGAGTCAAATCCTGAATGTAACATTTAGATTCATCAAAACCAACAAACATTCTGCTATCCTTGATAAGTTTGTGCACAGACAAAAGACTAACACAATATTCAGGGACAACCAACACATCATACAAGATGACTTTATCAGAAAGTTTCAGATTACCAATATACTTGATTTTTGCAAGAGTACCATTGGGATGTCCCACAGTAAGATTTAAATCAGAAATATCAATAATGCTAAACATATTTAGAGTATTAATAGTCATGTGTTGGTTTGCTCCTGAATCAATAATCCACCCAATACTAACCTTACACAAAGCAATATTGTTGTTATAAAACTTATGAAAGTTTATATTGAAGAAAACATTATTGTTCAAAAAACTGGGTATACCTGCCATGTTGGCCTGCATACTGCTAGCAGGCATATCATTGATAAGACTTATTAATTTCATCATCTGCTCATTGGTAAAGGTCATAGAAGGTCCATTTTCCACAGATGAGGTACTTGAATTAGCATTATAAGATGATTTGAAATTAGTTTGTTTTTTACCAGGATTCTTGTTGTAACCAGGGGGATACCCAATAATATCAAAGCATCTGTCAACAGTGTGACCAATTTTACCACAGTTATTACAAAGCAAGTTAGGATTAGGACCCTTGTTATTACTATTATTATTATTCCCAGTATTCACAAACTTCTTATTGTCTGCACCAGAACCTTTTTTATTCTCAAATCTCTTATTTCCATTATTAGACCAATTAGTTTTAGAAACAAAGCCAACAATTTGATTTTTTGAATTAGAACCAGTAGAAGAAGAGGCAATGCATCTGTGAGACTCTTCTCTGGAAACAATGACAAAGGCATCTTTAACATCTGGGAGAGATTCTTTGGAGAGAATACTACTACTGATAGGCTGATAGATTTCATTAAGACCCATGAGAAATTGCATAAGTTTCATAAGTTGATTATGTTTTAGAACATCTTCTCTAGCAGTACAGGAACACTTAGGCAATTTGGTCATAATGTCAAATTCTCTCCATAAGGAGTTAAGCTTATGATAATACTCAGACACATATAGTTCTCCTTGTTTAAAGTTATTATTTTTTTGCATAAGACTCAGAATAACAGAACCATCAAGTTTACCATAAGTTTCTTTAAGTTCAGCCCACACCTCAGCAGCATTTTCAGAAAAAATTTGACCAAGATATAAATCTTCAAACACAGAATTCAAAATCCAAGACAAAACAATAGAGTTACATCTATCCCACTGATTAGACAGAACATCACTGGATGCATAAGTGGCTTTGATACATGTACCATTAATAAAGCCAGTTTTATTCCTTGTGTTAATAGCCAGTTTCATAGCAGTAGACCAGACCCTATAGTTCTCAGTATCAGTTAGTTTAACAGACACAATAGAGCTAGTACTGATATCATTAGAATGAAGATGCAAGGGATTACCCAAGTCAAGATTACTAATAAGATCCTCAGGCCAACCACTACCACTAGTAGACATAATGAAAGCACACAGAACAAATAATCAAACAGATAATCAGCAAATAAGAGCAGATAAGCACATACAAAGAACAGATAAACAACAAATAACTCCAAACTCCTTCAATCACAGATAACCACCAATCCCAAATCAATCTCCAGAACCTATACTAACCTATCTCCGTCAATCTAAACAGAAATAAAAGAAATGAAAATAAATTCACACCCAAGATACAACATGTTGAAAACTTTATAAACACCTCTTTCTATATAAGTTTTGTGATCGTTTATGGGCTCAAGGTTGTTAAGCCTTTATCTAGGATTAACTTATGACAAGTATGATGATAATATTAGCGGAATATTCAAATGAAAGAAACAATATTATCACAACAAGGTTTTGCCAAACTTTCTCTTTTGTTATAAAATCAGCCCCAATACTACTTGATCAATAGCAGTACGATTACACTCTAATCAGGGATCAAAGATCCTTGAGGCTAAACAAACATAACAACATCAGACCCCATGTCTGATGTTCCCATACACACTCACTATTTGATGTTTTACATTTTAACACATTCAGTGTTTAAATTCTAAGCATACTAAACACTTGTAAAACATTTTTTTATCTAAGGGGTAAGATCTCCTTTTATAGTCCAAGGAGACCTTTTACAATATGATAAGACTTTGTTTACTACTTGCTTGTTATGTGTCAGTCATTAAGATACAACATGTATCTTGTTTTACAACTTTGTTGACTGATAACATATCTAGATATTATCTATAGATAATATCTTCTTCATCCTTATCCATCCAGCAGTAGTATGACTCATAGCAGCACCTGATACACTACAAGACTTAACTGTGTAATGACCAGACTTAACACTACCAGACTTAACGAGGAGACTTAACTGGGAGAAGACTTAACCACCAGACTTAACTGAGAGAAGACTTAACCACCAGACTTAACTGTGAGAAGACTTAACCAGAAGACTTAACAACTCCTGCAACAGCTTCATTAGCGTATTTTGCTTATCATTTCAGTATTCTTCATGTTTCATTCTTCTTGTTCTGTGATCATCAAATCTATGAAAATATAATTCCCAACAATCTTCCCCTATTTGATGATTACAAAACAAACACGTTCTTGTACGAATTTCCCTAGACGAAGTAGAGAAATTGAGATAATTAAATCTCACCATGAATGAAACCATACTGTCTTCCCCTTAATCTATGCTATCCACCACATCTCTTCCCCTTTTTGTTATCAACAAATAGAGAATATTACAAATATGATCTTTACAATTACAAACTAATACTACACATCTAATTCATCCTTCTAATGTCTCAAATTACCCTCCATTAAGATTTCCGCACTAAAAATGAACTTGAGACAGTAAAAATCTAAACCATCAGTAGCAATACCAATCAACAGTAGTAAGAATCAATAACTTTCCCTTGTGGTGATGCATAAGTATAATAAATGGTTAAACACTTGAACATTTAAGCTTCCCCTGAAACCCATATGTTAACCATTTGAATCTTCAAACCTGTAGGCTTTTATGATTGATGAAGAAAAACCAACCATTACTAACTTGATGCTGAAACAGAATAAACCAATCTTGTGTCCTATATCTTGTACTAAAACTGACTTTGAACATATACCCATTCTGATGTATAGGGAGACCTTAGTCTCATGACAATAAACTCATCTCTTATGAGACACTGAGTACTACAACGTATCTCCTTTAAGTGTTTGTCATTTTGTAGTCACTTGAACGAACGAACAAGTTACCTTCAAGGAAAAGGTATGATAAAACACAATTTTGAAAATTTTCACCTCATCTTCAAATAAGCAACAAATAATTTTCTTCTCCAAATAAATAAAAACAAGCCTGTTATCTTTTAAGAACCAACTCTCTTTTGTGTGTGTTTCTTCCCCTTTGTGTGTGAACCTTGAAAGAAAACCAAAAATTCGACCATACCTCAATTGTTTCTGCAGCAGTTTTCAACGATGCATATCTTGCAACCTAAGGCTCAGATTGAAGATCCCTCCGATGAGATTCTACCTTGATATACCAAGAACCTCCAGTAAAAATTTCAGCCCAATCCAACGGTTAACGAAGGAGTTATCGCCTTTGGAAAACAGCCCTGCAGTGAGTTACGAAAATACGAACCAGATCTGAATTTTTCTTCTTTCTTTAGCTAAAACCTTTTCTTTTCCTAGATCCAGAGCCCCCCCCCCTCTCTGATACCAACTGTTGAAAACTTTATAAACACCTTTTTCTATATAAGTTTTCTGATCGTTTATGGGCTCAAGGTTGTTAAGCCTTTATCTAGGATTAACTTATGACAAGTATGATGATAATATTAGCGGAATATTCAAATGAAAGAAACAATATTATCACAACAAGGTTTTGCCAAACTTTCTCTTTTGTTATAAAATCAGCCCCAATACTACTTGATCAATAGCAGTACGATTACACTCTAATCAGGGATCAAAGATCCTTGAGGCTAAACAAACCTAACAACATCATACCCCATGTCTGATGTTCCCACACACACTCACTATTTGATGTTTTACATTTTAACACATTCAGTGTTTAAATTCTAAGCATACTAAACACTTGTAAAACATGTTTTTTATCTAAGGGGTAAGATCTCCTTTTATAGTCCAAGGAGACCTTTTACAATATGATAAGACTTTGTCTACTACTTGCTTGTTATGTGTCAGTCATTAAGATACAACATGTATCTTGTTTTACAACTTTGTTGACTGATAACATATCTAGATATTATCTATAGATAATGCCACTTGTTAGGATTCGAACACACTATAAGGTGGTTAAACCTTTGCAACTTTGTGTATATGATATATTGAGTTAATATGATTAAGTATGCGGAATCTACTTAATCACACTTAGAAGGTTATTATGGTTATGGAAATGGAACAGTTATGTTTGTCATATGACAATGAACAATGAAAGCTTATCACCAAACGATTCAATATTATTAAGATAATAATACGAGTGATCTTGAGTTATCACTAGGGTTACAACCTTGAATCTTATGTTTCTATGACTTGTGATATTGTTTGTGTTTGTTCTTGAGAGATATATGTTAAGCACTTATTCGAACACATAGATACACACTCTGCTGCTTCCATTTCACTTGAAATTTCCTTTGTGCTCAAATGATCATACCTGAAATAGTCAGTCTAAAAACAAAAGAACAATGTACAAAGTACTTGTCTTGCATTAGAATAAGCATAGAACTAACTGTATGAACAACACAATTTAAATTTGTACAAACAGCACAAACTTTTGTAATAGCAGTATTAACTGATAAAGTTAGCAGTACAAACAAAAATTTATATACAAAAATACATTAGATTGAAAAATTCAAAGATTAAGCATTCCAATACTTGCTACCAAGTACTGAAATCTTCCAACATCAAAAGCTTTTGTTAGCAGATCTGCAAAGTTGTATTTTGAAGCAATTTTAAGAACTTGAATTAATCTTTTCTCATTGCAGTCTCTTATAAAGTGATGTCTAATTTCAATGTGTTTTGTTTTAGAATGTTGTACTGGATTTTTAATAATAAAATTATACTACTATTATCAATATGAATGACAGTGTTCATAAAATTGTACCCATAGTCAAGAAGTTGGTTTTAAAGCCATAGGACTTGAGCACAGCAACTTGCAGCAGCTACATATTCAGCTTCAGTTGTTGAATTAGCCACAATTGTTTGCTTCTTACACTGCCATGAGATAAGTCTACACCCAAGGAATTGACATCCTCCAGTTGTTGACTTTCTGTCCAAGCTAGCACCAGCATAATCACTATCCGAAAATGCTACCAAGTCAAAAGGTGATTCCCTTGAATACCATAGACCCAACCTAGGTTGACCCTTGAGATATCTAAAAATCCTCTTGACTGCTGTTAAATGAGAAACCTTTGGAGTTACTTGAAATCTTGCACAAGCACAAACAGAGAACATGATGTCAGGTCTTGATGATGTGAGATACATCAAAGATCCTATCATAGATCTGTATGTGTGTACATCCACATTTTCTCCATCTAAATCTTTTAGAAGATGTTTCTCAGAATCCATTGGTGTGCTTGCCATTTTTGAATCAGCAAAGTTGAACTTCCTAAGTATCTCAGCAACATATTTATCTTGACTAATAAATATGCCTTCATATTACTGTTTAACTTGCAAACCCAAAAAGAATGTAAGTTCCCCCATGGAACTCATCTGAAACTTATCATGCATAAGCTTCTCAAACTCCAAACACATCTCCTTCCTTGTAGATCCAAAGATAATATCATCCACATACACCTGCACTAACAGAAGATCCTTCTTGTTCCGTTTGATGAAAAGTGTTTGATCAATCTTTCCTCTTTGAAATACATTCTCTTTTAAATAGGAAGCCAGTGTTTCATACCAAGCTCTTGGTGCCTGATGCAGGCCATATAGAGCTTTTACTACTCTGTACACTTTGTCTGGATGGCCAGGATCAATGAACCCTGGAGGTTGTGAGACATACACCTCTTCTTCAATTGTGCCACATAAAAATGCACTCTTGACATCCATTTGATAAACTGTGAAGCCTAAAAATGAAGCATAAGCTAAGAAAAGCCTACTTGCCTCAAGTCTTGCTACTGGAGCAAAAACTTCATCATAGTCTATACATTCTTGTTGTGTGTACCCTTGGGCTACTAATCTAGCCTTATTCCTAATCACTATTCCCCTTTCATCCATTTTATTCTTGAAACCCATCTAGTGACAATTACCTTTGCATCCTTAGGTAAATCAACTAGCACCCAAACTTTCTGAATCTTGAACTGAAGAAGCTCTTCTTGCATAGCTTCTACCTAGCTTGAATCATCTAAGGCTTTCAGAATGTTCTTTGGTTCAGCTTGTGAGAGAAAACATACAAACAAGCAAGAGTTTGAAAACTCATGCTGTTTTGAAGTATAAAGGGCATCAAGAAGCCCTTGTTGGTCTGAAGACATCAGTTGTTCCCTTGTCTTCACCCCTGATTGTATATCTCCTATCACATTTTCTAGGGAGTGGACTTTGTGAATTCTAGTGTGTGGTGTAAGTGGAACATGATAGTTTGGTGGGAGATTGCTCAAATCCACCTCATATTCTGTTAATTCTGCTTCCTTTGTTAATTCTGCTTCTTCAGTTAAGTCTGTTTCAACAACATTATCAACAGCAGAAATATTTTCTTATTCCTTTGTTCCATCTTCTTTCCTTTTGTCTTCAACAACTTCTTTAGCTTTACCAGAAGAAGATTCACCAATTGTTGAAGTTGATTCCACACTTGTACTTGACCAGATTGGCATCCACACATAATCTTGATTTGTCTCCTTTTCTAACCTTGCCTCATCTGTTGCTTGTGAACCTGAAAAATCATTAGTTTCTGCAACAACAGGCACATAATTCATTGATTTGGTTAGTGTCTCAAGATCAAATAGCCATGTTGGTCCTTGACCTTCTACATTGGATTTATTCTCCAAAAACTCCACATGTTGGTTTTCCTCTACAATCCTAGTTCTTGAGTTGTATACTCTAAAAGCTTTGCTATTGAGAGAATATCCAACTAAGAAACCTTCATCTGCTTTACCATCGAATTTTCCTAAATGGTCTAAGGTATTGAGAATTGTCACATGACATCCAAAAGGTCTAATAAATCCTATTGCAGGAGTTCTACCTCTAAAAAGTTCGTATGATGTCTTATTGTGAGGCTGTACAACTAAAACTCTATTTTGAACATAGCAAGCAGTGTTGACTGCTTCAGCCCAAAAAGTTATAGGTAGCTTAGAGTCAGCTAACATAGTTCTAGCAGCTTCTATTAGTGTTCTATTCTTTCTCTCAACAACACCATTCTGTTGTGGAGTTCTAGCAACACTAAATTCTCTCCCAATACCTTTTTGTTTGCAGAAATCATCCATAACTCTATTCTTAAACTCTGTCCCAATATCACATCTAATGACTTTCACTTTCTTGTCTACTTGGTTTTCTATCTGTGTAATGAATGTCTTAAGAATGCTAGAAGTTTCATCCTTAGAACCTAAAAAGAAAACCCATGTAAATCTGCTATAGTCATCAGTTATAACAAGACAATATCTCTTATGCATTATACTACTTACTAAAACAGGTCCAAATAAGTCCATATGAAGCATAAACAATGATTGATTGATAGAGTTAAAAATCTTGGGCTTACAAGTGGCTTTGTGTTGTTTGCCTTTAAGACAAGCAATGCATGTTTGATCATTTTCAAATCTTTTGTGAGGTAAACCTCTTACCAAACCATTCTTAACAATTTTATTTATGGTTTTGAAATTAATATGACCAAGCCTTCTATGCCATTTCATTGATTCATCCAATGTGGCCTTTGCAACAAGACAAGTTAAATCCTTTTTAGGAACAATGTTCTTCATGTCAACACTATACATATTGCCCTTTCTAGGAATTTTAAGAAGTACTTGACTTTCATCAGGCATCTTAAAATCAGGAGAAAGTACAAGACATTCAGTGTCACAGAAAAGAACTTTGTTCTTTTTGTCACACATTTGTGAGACACTAAAAAGATTATAATTTAGCTATTGTACATAGTACACATCTTCAAAATCTAAATTTCTAGTTTTAATGGTACCTTTACTGGAAATTTTTCCACCAACACCTCCTCCAAAGGTAACATAGCCACCATCTAATGTTTGAAAATCAGAAAGATAGGACTTGTTGCCTGTCATGTGCCTTGAACATCCACTATCTGAGTATCCTTGATCCTCTTGTTGATCAATTGAATGTTCCTGCACAGAAATGAGAAGTATTAGTTTGTTTTGGGGACCCAAGCCATTACTGACTTGGATCTGCCTCTTGCATCAATGTAATTTAATCTTTTTAGAACAGTTGATGCAACATTGGATTTAGTTGAATTCCAAACCCAACATGCTGAGGCCTTAACAGCATTTGCCCTGTTTCCCTTAGCAGCATACTTAACTACTTGTCTAGTAGAATTAACTGCTTGCCTAGCAGAATTAACTGCTTGTTTAGTAGTTGAACCCTTAATTTTCCAAACTTGTTTTTGGACTACTGCCTTTGAATGAACGGGCCTTTGAACAACTTTTGGTGCATGTTTGTAAAATGTTTTTGCACCCTTAGCTGTTGATTTTGGGTAAACAGTCATATATGGTCTAGCAGAATTAACTTGTGTGAAGCCAGACTTAACTGAAACTGTTTTGGGTTTAGTTCTGTTAACATTAGAACTAGAGTAAAAGTGAGGTTTAGGTGTTTGCCTTTTGTAGTTCACTCTATTGTTTTCATACCCAGATACCCATTTGTTGCAGAAAGCTGCAAGATGGTCAAAACTACCACATGTATAACAAGCATTGTTGTAAAAAGCAAAGTCATCACCTAATTGGTTAGACTTGAGGTTATTCCAATTTATTTGGTTACCTCTGGGCTTGCTAGTGGATCTATATTGTTCACAATATTTAACTGGTTGCCTAACATGTTTAATGTTTGATTTAGGCCTAACAGTATCCTTTTTGATCACTTTAGGAACCTTTGTTCCTGCTTTCTTAACTTTTTCAGGTTTAGACATAACCTGTTCATCTTCATCACTATCAGTTGTACAATCCTCAACAACTATAGCATCTCCTTTCTTAACAAAGGACACCTTGTCCTTAGGAAGTGAAGTTTTATTTAAACTCTCACTTACTTTTTCTATCTTAGGACCCTCAGTAGACTTAGAACCATATTCCATAATTGGTTCTTGAAACTCAGCAAAACCTGTGTGTGCTAGGTCAATACCTGGAGGTGAAGGAACACCTCTGTATGGTGGAGGCATGAGCTAAAGCATCTATTGTTATCTTAACATTTTCACTGTTATTTAGGGCTTTAGCTAATGCTGCTCTTTCTGAACAAATTATTTCAGCTTGAAAATCTATTTTTCTTTGGAGAGCATTCATGTCATCAGCAAACTTAGACTCATTTTCTTGAAAATGTACAAGTTGTTTTTCAACAACAGATATACCTCTTTTATGATTACCTAAGTTGGCTAATGCATCATATAATTGTTCTAGTTGATCATCAAATCTCTTTTTAAGATCTTCATAAGCTTTAAGAGCAGAGCATGATTCAGTACATTTAATTATGGAATTTACCTCTGAATCAGAAAAGGCCATTAGAGCAGTCTCAGTGGCCACCAGTGCAGCATTTGTTGGTGCTTCATCTTCATCAGCCATGAAGCTCCAATCATAGTTAACACCATCTATGGCTAGCATAGCCCTTGGTTCTTCAACTGTGACTTCCTTCTTCTTCTCTTGCCTATACCATGTGCTTCTATTGTCCTGCTTCCTTGGGTTTCTACATTCTTTAGCAAAGTGTCCTAACCTGTGACAGTTGAAACACTCTACTTTCTTCTTATCAAACCCAGCAGTTTCATTACCATCAATGGTAATCTGCTTACCAGTTCTTTGCCAGAACTTCTTAGCCCTCATGCTAAGTAAAGCAACCTACCATTTGATGTCCATTTCTTCCAAATCATTATCATCCAACTGATCAAGATCTTCATGAGTTAGAGGAGAACCACTAGTTTGACTAGACATGAATACATAGAATGCCGGATCTCCAAGTCCAGCAGCATTCTTTTGTGAACTAGTAGAAGGACCACCATAGATAGCAGTAGAAACACCTACTTCTTCATCTACCTCATCTGACTTACTAATACTAGGAGATGACAAGAGTGCCACATTCCCAGAACTAGTACTATAGATTCCAGACTTCTTTAGACTTTGTTCAACAATTTTGAAGTTGTTGAACAAATCATTGAGTTTCATGATTTCAATGTCTGGCTTGTTCATCCAGACAACCACATGAGTATGGAACTCATCAGGTAGGCTTCTCAAAAACTTCATGTTGAGATCTTCCTTGGCTATCTCAACACCCAACACAGCTAACTGACTGACAAGCTTATGTAATCTTGAGAACAGCTTATCAAGTGATTCATTGCTATTTGAACTAAAGTTTTCAAATTGTTGTTTTAGCAATGTCTTCTATGTTTTCTTGGTAGTTTCATTACCACCAAACCATGCACAAATCTCTTCAAAAAGAGTTTTTGCATCTGGATATTTGCTAAAGGATAGCTTTTGTTCACCAGGAATGGTCATAAGCAATAAGTTTCTTGCCTTTTGATCATTCCTCCTCTGTATCTTTTCATCATTGTTAGATGGTCCAGTATTCCTTTTTCTTTCAGTTTTGCCTTCAAGAATAATATCTGTATAACCTAGTGTAAATGAATCACCATACAGAATGATATCCCAAAGAGCATAATCTTGAACCATAAAATATTGCTCAATTCTCAACCTCCATAACTCAAACTCATTTTGTTTGATCATGGGCAACTTTGCAGCAACATTCGTAGCAGTATCTTGAACATCCATTTCTTAAGCTTCTTCTTCTAAATCAATAATATCAGCCTTGCTCTGATACCACTTGTTAAAAACTTTATAAACACCTCTTTCTATATAAGTTTTCTGATCGTTTATGGGCTCAAGGTTGTTAAGCCTTTATCTAGGATTAACTTATGACAAGTATGATGATAATATTAGCGGAATATTCAAATGAAAGAAACAATATTATCACAACAAGGTTTTGCCAAACTTTCTCTTTTGTTATAAAATCAGCCCCAATACTACTTGATCAATAGCAGTACGATTACACTCTAATCAGGGATCAAAGATCCTTGAGGCTAAAAAAAACCTAACAACATCAGACCCCATGTCTGATGTTCCCACACACACTCACTATTTGATGTTTTACATTTTAACACATTCAGTGTTTAAATTCTAAGCATACTAAACACTTGTAAAACATGTTTTTTTATCTAAGGGGTAAGATCTCCTTTTATAGTCCAAGGAGACCTTTTACAATATGATAAGACTTTGTCTACTACTTGCTTGTTATGTGTCAGTCATTAAGATACAACATGTATCTTGTTTTACAACTTTGTTGACTGATAACATATCTAGATATTATCTATAGATAATATCTTCTTCATCCTTATCCATCCAGCAGTAGTATGACTCATAGCAGCACCTGATACACTACAAGACTTAACTATGTAATGACCAGACTTAACACTACCAGACTTAACCACCAGACTTAACTGAGAGAAGACTTAACCACCAGACTTAACTAAGAGAAGACTTAACCACCAGACTTAACTGTGAGAAGACTTAACCAGAAGACTTAACAACTCCTGCAACAACTTCATTAGCGTATTTTGCTTATCATTTCAGTATTCTTCATGTTTCATTCTTCTTGTTCTGTGATCATCAAATCTATGAAAATATAATTCCCAACACAACAAGTATCAAGTTTGAGGACTGGGGTAAACCAGAGCAGGTATTCATACCACTCAGAAGGTGGCAGATCAAGATGTTAGTTTACCCGTTTGCACCCTCACAACTCAAATACTGTTAATCTTAAAGAGCAAGAGAAACCTTACAATGCTTTTAGGAAGAAGACAGCGGAAAGACCTCACAATACTCTTAATTCACTTAGTTAAGAGATATTGTGAGATAATCAGGTCCCAATTAGCGACAGAAACCACCCGAATCAGGAACCCCCAATTCAGAAAAATTAGGGTTTTCAAAACCAAACCCTAATTCACCATAACTTTATCCCAACCAGCAAATAATCCCACGATGACGTTGAATTAACTATAATACAACCAGAACAATCACCAATTTCAAGAACCCCCAAAATTGATTGAAACCCTAAAACTTGAAATCACCAATCCGAGAGAACCACAGCTCTGGTACCATGTAGAAATGGTAATAACATTTGAGAATGAATCCAACCAACCTCCCCTTGATTCAAAATAGTAGCAGATTACAATACAAGATTAATGAGATAAAGATTGAACACCAACTGTGAACAATCTGTTCAGAACAACAGAACAACAAGACTGGATCAATAAGATCAGTCGAACGATTTACAAGACCAGAGATATGAGCCAACTCTTAGAGAGAGATAAGTATTATCCACAGAACAATCGAGCCGTTGAACCCTAAGCTGGAAAAGAGCTTAAATTGGCACCATCTTTGAGAGAAAACAGCTTCAGTCCCTGCACAATATAAAACACTACAAACAAAGAGAGATACAAGAGGGTTAGCAATAGCAAGTTTCTGTAATGACAGAAACAGCCCCTGAAAGTTTGAAAGGTATTTTAACAAGATCCCTAGTCAATTCCGAGGTTTCACTATATTATTTCCCAAGTGCGTGCCTTTTTAGTTCAAAGTTTTACGTTTATTTTTTTTATCACTAACGTCAAGTTTGTATGTTTTTACAACAAATATGAACATTTGTCACACCCCCAAATACCTGATTTGCAGCGGAATGGAATACCTGGGGCGTGACTGCCATAACATCACAGTTACAGTTATATTGAACGACCTAAAGTGTCGTTTTAAAAGTACATCGTTTGATTTCCTAAAACATTCAGAGTTTACAAAAGATAGGTCCCAAAAGATGATTCAAGTTTGCGGAAATAAGCTTGTTACAACCAAACGATAGTTTAAAGTGCATATAAATACAAGTGAGACGCGTCGTCACCGCGACTCTATGATATGTCCACATGCAGGCCATGATGCGAATGCCTTAATTTCCTGAAAATACATTGCTAAAACGGTCAACAAAAATGTTGGTGAGAATCATAGGTTTATGTAAATGATAAATCCCTACGGTAACCACAAGTATAAAGTGAAATGATAAAGATGCTACATAAAAATCATACATTGGCTCTTAAGCTCATGACCCCGAAGCTAGACTGAAATAAATGCCCCAAACTGAGTGTTTTGCCAGACACTCTGATATGATACAAATGAAATGCGTTCGTATGACTAGTTGGCGCTACCAACCCGAACGGAGGCGTCACCCTCAATAGATCTATTCACTCACTCTCGCTTACTCGTAATTAACGGTCCATGATAAATAAAAGGGGACTTTAACAAGGCAATGATGGTAACTTAAGCAATGTAAATGAATTTGATACTTTGGTCCGTATATAAAATAAAATAAAATTGTGCAATGTATTCTCCCCCGCAAGTTTAGAAATGAAAATAATTAATTGAAAACGGGGCTATGAAAACTCACCTGATACAATAGTAATGATGACAAAAGTGGATACACTGAAATGAGGCACGATCTCTAACCGCAACCTAATATGAATGATATGATCTATTGTAAGTCATGAAATGATGCTACACATGCAAATACGTATGTTATTGATACCACTCGTGAATTTTGGAAATAACGTTTATCGTCGAAAAATATATTTTTGACGTCTTGTTAAGTCATAAATCATTTTACATGTAAATACGTTGTAACGATATCCTACGATAGTCGTTAGATGATTTATAGAAAAATAATAGAGTTTTCCGTCGTAATTTAATATTTTTCAACACTAGTAGAAAATGACTAAGTAGCTTCGCAAGACTAGTCGTAAGTTGTTAAATATTGAGTGTTAGGAAACGATCTTCGTATTTTTAGAAAGCTTGTAACATCATCTTAAATTCGTATCATCGAACTTTTGTCCATACGAGTCCCGATCATAAAGATAAATATTGGTTAAGTTAGTTAGTTGGCTAAATTGACTGATTTTTGTGTAGTTTTCGGGTATATTTGGAAGGTCGTATCTTACTCGTTACAAGTCCAGCTGACGAACGGCTGGTCAATTTGGAAAATAGGCCGGGAGTACTTGATTTTACTACAAAGGGTTAATATCTCAAACTGACTCGATCATTGAGAAAAATGGCTCCCAACATGGCTACTTGCAAAAACAGTTTTACACTTGGAAACATTTTAAATGAAAGCTGATAAAAATTGTGTTGTGAACGTCGGGTTTCAAACGTTTGTATCTTGGTCGTTATAAGCTCGTTTTATATGTTCTTTATATCCCCGGCTTCGTCTTACAGCTAAATAATAGATTTTTTATATGTAGGCTTGTCTAGATCACATCCAACGCCTCATTTTACCCGTTGAAATTCGTGCAACAGCACGCTATTTTTCAGAAAAATAGTTTTCGTCGTCAAACTTAAAATTAACGTATCTTTCTCGTCGTAAGCTCGTTTTTGCTCATTCCAGCGGCCACGGTTTCGTTATTTCCAGAAATTGCAAAAAATGGACAGAACCTCATCTATACTTTGTTAAGACCAAATTTTCTTTTTAAGACTTGTTCGAATCACTTCCAATCAACACCAAGCTATTCTAAAACCTACCATCCACCTTCTTAGGGTGTCATGGGTTCCTAATGTTGGAAAATTTAGTGCACTTAAGGGATCAATTCACATCTGGTAATGGGCTTGGAGGTACGGAGTGTACACCCATCAGGTCCCTGTTTACCCTGACTCAATTAGTGGTTTGTGGTTCTGCTGCTTGTGTTATTAATTCTACTGCTGAAGCAGAAGTTCCTACTGCTAGTACTATAATAGTACTGCTAGGCTGCTAGACATAGATTCTACTGCTAGGCAGAGATTCTACTGCTGGTAATGCAGGAAAGAATTTGTAACTACTTTGACCTATTTATGGGAAGTTTCAAATTCGTAATTAAGACCATTATTATCTGGTCTTGTAACCACTATGGCTAGAATTGAGGAGTATTATGAGGAGATTAATTGGCCAATTAATTCTCATAATTCCTCTTGACTAGGTTTGAGTAATCTCTAATTTAAATAGAGATCATCCATCCGCATGAGAGATAGACGATAGAACATAAACACTTGAAAGCAATTCGTTCTTGATTTGTGCCTAAAACAAGAACATCACTTGGTCTTATCCCATAGAGATATTCGTGCAACCCAGGCATAGGGTCGAATAGTTTCTATTGGAAAGTGATAACACGATTTCAAGTGAATATCCGGTACCTTTGATTACTGATTATCTTTACCCTGTTCTGGGAACACACATCAGACCCATCAAAATCAACCAACAATCAATAGAAACTATCTAGTGATAATCAATGGCTGCTGCTATGAGGCATATGGCTGCTAATTTTTCCAAATTGGAAAAGTTTGAAGGTATCGATTTTAGAAGATGTCAAAAGAAGATGCACTTCTTGCTGTCAAGCATTAATGTGGTGTATGTTATGAGCACTTCCATTCCTGAGGATCATGGGGATGATGCTACTGTGGAACAAATAAGGAACAGAAGTAAATGGGAGAATGATGATTATGTCTGCCGAGGATTAATCCTCAATGGTATGTCTGATTCTCTATTTGATCTGTATCAGAATGTTGAATCTTCTCAAGAACTATGGGATTCCTTGGAAGCCAAATACATGGCTGAGGATGCATCAAGTAAGAAGTTCCTTGTAAGTAATTTTAACAATTACAAAATGGTCGATTCTAGACCTGTCATGGAACAATACAATGAACTTCTTAGTATACTTGGTCGATTCACACAACACAAGATGAACATGGATGAGGCTATTTCAGTCTCTTGTATCATTGATAAATTACCTCCTTCTTGGAAAGATTTCAAGCATATGCTGAAACATAAGAAGGAGGAATTAACTCTTGTTGAGTTGGACAGTCATTTGCGCATTGAGGAATCACTCAAAGCACAAGACAGTGACAAGCCAAAGAGTAGCAATGCTACTGGTCCATCAGTTGTCAATATGGTGGAGCATAACAACTTCACCAGGTACAATGACAACAAGGGCAAACGTAAACATCAGGATAGCACCAAAACTGATCTTAACAAGAAGCCAAAAGCTACTTGTTGGAAGTGTGGTAAAACTGGACACTTCAGGAAGGATTGTAAAGGTGTTAAAATTGGCAATAAAGCCAATGGATCAGGCACAAGTAGATCAGGGAATGGTAATACCAATTCTCTAAAAGGTCAGAATATATTTGATAAGTCTTTTGAGATTTATTATGTTACATATATATCTGAAGTGTACTTTGTGCAGGATGATGATGTTGCGTGGTGGGTTGACTCTGGAGCAACAATTCATGTGTGTAAAGATAGAAGCTGGTTCAAGACCTATGAGTCAATGAATGATGGTTCTATTCTTCATATGGGAAATGAGTCAACAGCCCTGGTGCATGGAAAAGGATGCGTGGATTTAAAATTTAGTTCTGGAAAGATTGTTTCTTTGTTTAATGTTTTACATGTTCTTGATATTAGAAAGAATTTGGTTTCTAGTAGTATTTTGAATAATTGTGGTTATAAACAAGTGATTGAATCTGATAAGTTTGTTTTATCCAAACATGGTGTGTTTATTGGTTTTGGTTATTTGTGTAATCAAATGTTCAGGCTTAACATTGTTCATGATATTGTTAATTCTGCTTTTATGTCAACCTCTAAATTAAATGATTCAACCTTATGGCATGCTAGACTTGGCCATGTACATTTTAAGAGAATGCAAGATATGTCCAAGGATGGGTTAATTCCAGCCTTTGATATGGACACTGAAAAGTGTAAAACTTGTATGATGAACAAAATAACTAAGAAACCATTTCAAAGTGTAAAACGGGAAACTAAAGTGTTGGAACTGATTCATAGTGATTTATGCGATCTTCATGCTACTCCCTCTTTAGGGAATAAGAAATACTTTGTGACCTTTATTGATGATGCTTCTAGGTTTTTTATGTTTATTTATTATATACTAAGGATGAAGCATTAGATAAATCTAAAGTATTTAAAACTGAGGTTGAATTGCAACAAGAGTCCATGATCAAGAGATTAAGGACTGATAGGGGAGGTGAGTACATGGATACTCTGTATTTTCAGTCTGTTGGTATAATCCATGAGACAACTGCTCCCTATACTCCTCAGCAAAATGGTATTTCTGAAAGGAAAAACAAGGTGCTAAAGGAGATGGTTAATTCCATGTTGTCCTATTCAAGGCTGAGTCTAGGGTTCTAGGGTGAAGCTATGTTAACAGTTTGCTATTTATTAAATAGGGTTCCCAATAAAAGGAACAAGACAACCCCTTATGAACTCTGGACTAAAAGAAAACCCAACCTGAACTTTCTCAGGGTTTGGGGTTGTAGGGTTGTTGTAAGACTCCCTGATCCAAAGCTAAAGACTTTGGGTGAAAGAGGCATTGAATGCATCTTTGTTGGATATGCTGAGCATTCCAAGGCATATAGGTTCTATGTTATTAAACCTAATGGATTTGTTTCAATTAACTCAATAATTGAATCAAGGGATGCAATTTTTGATGAGAATAGATTCTCATCAGTCCCTAGACCAAGTCAGAGGATTCCTAATGGAACTAATGATATTGGTGTATCAGAGGTCTCTGATGAGGTCCCTGATGAGGTTGTGGTTCAACAACCTGAACGTGAGCTCAGAAAGAGCAATAGTGTCAGGACTCCAAAGTCATTTGGACCTGAGTTTCAATTATATTTAATTGAAGGAACAAGGGATGAGGTCTCTGACCAATACTCCTATTGCTTCATTGTTGAGGATGATCCCAAAACATTTGAAGAAGCAATGAAGTCCTAGGATGTTGCTTTCTGGAAAGAAGCAATAAGTGATGAGATGGATTCCATCATGGGCAACAACACTTGGGTGTTGGCTGATCTACCACTGGTTGCAAGCCTCTAGGCTGCAAATGGATTTTCAAAAGGAAAATGAAGGTAGATGGAACTATTGAAAAGTTCAAGGCTAGACTAGTCATTCAGGGCTTTAAAAAAAAGTCAGGGATAGACTATTTTGATACTTATGCCCCTGTGGCTCGTATCAGTACCATAAGATTGTTAATTGCTTTGGCATCAATTCACAATCTGATTATTCATCAGATGGATGTGAAGACAGCTTTCTTGAATGGTGAATTGGATGAGGAGGTTTACATGAACCAACCTCAGGGCTTCATCATGCCTGGCAATGAAAACAAGGTGTGTAAACTGATTAAGTCCTTATATGGACTGAAACATGCACCTAAGAAATGGCATCAAAAATTTGATGAAGTGGTTTTGTCTAGTGGTTATTTACTTAACCAGTCTGACAAATGTGTATATAGCAAATTTGATGAATCTAGTAAAGGAGTCATCATTTGTCTATATGTTGATGACATGTTGATCTTTGGCACTAACCAAACTCAAGTTGACCTGACAAAGGAATTTTTGTCATCAAAGTTCTCCATGAAGGATATGGGGGAGGCTGATGTTATCCTTGGTATAAGGATTAAACATGAAAGTAACAAGATTTCTATATCTCAGTCTCATTACATTGAGAAGGTGTTGAGGAAATTTAATTACTTTGATTGTACTCCAGTGAGTACTCCTATGGATACAAGTGAGAAGCTCATGCCTAATACTGGTAAGGCTGTATCTCAACTTGAGTATTCTAGGGTGATTGGTTGTCTAATGTATGCCATGACTTGTACAAGACCTGATATTGCATTTGCTATGGGAAAATTGAGCAGGTATACTAGTAATCCTAGTGCTCATCATTGGCAAGCAATTCAGAGGGTACTGAAGTATTTGAAGAGAACTATGGATTATAGTCTCTCATATACTGGTTATCCTTCAGTAGTAGAAGGATACATTGATGCAAGTTGGATCAGTAACACTGAAGACAATTCGTCTACAAGTAGCTGGGTATTCCTACTTGGTGGAGGTGCAATTTCTTGGGCATCCAAGAAGCAAACTTGCATCACCAGTTCAACAATGGAATCTGAATTTGTGGCCTTAGCAGCTGCTGGTAAAGAAGTTGAATGGTTGAAAAACTTGCTTCTTGAGATTCCATTTTGGCCTAAACCTATAACGCTTATTTCTATCCGTTGTGATAGTGCTGCTACATTGGCAAAGGCTTATAGCCAGATGTACAATGGGAAGTCTAGACACTTAGGTGTCAGGCATAGCATGATTCGTGAGCTTATCATGAATGGGGTGGTATCTATAGAGTTTGTTAGATCTCAACAAAACTTAGCTGATCACTTGACGAAGGGTTTGGCTAGAGACTTGGTTTTAAAGTCTGCTAAAGGGAAGGGTTTGAAGTCCAACTTAGTCACTGAATGCTAAGACACCCAACTCCCTCCTGAGGAAACTTGGGAGTTGAGTTCAATGTGGAAAGCTGAACATTTAGTGGACTGGAGCACATGTTTTATTATCATCCCAAGGTTGTGCTCAGAACCTGCTGAAAAGGAGGATGAAGTCTTTACTTCTTAATGGTTATTTTCTTTGAAAAAGTGCTAAGCAGGAGCATGAATAAAGAGGAACCACCTATGTAAATGTTGAAGTTTTGCCGCTTTAGGAAGCTTTGGACTTTTAGCTTTTAAAACATTTATGAATTGGATATGGACACATGGCTTGTATAGTGTCAGGAGCAATTAAGTGTTTGAAACTTGTGTGTATTTTATCTTCAGGTATTCAAATGGGTTGAAGGGTTCAATTCTTAGAACACCTTGATTCTCGAATATTTGAACGTGTAATGTACTAAGATGAGAATTCAATCTTCAAGATATTTTCATTTATGCACATGTTTGTTTAATGTTTATTTTCATGCAAAGGAAGTGAACTAAATTTGGGGAGGATTGTTGGAAAATTTAGTGCACTTGAGGGATCAATTCATACCCGGTAATGGGCTTGGAGGTACGGAGTGTACACCCATCAGGTCCCTGTTTACCCTGACTCAATTAATGGTTTGTGGTTCTGCTGCTAGTGTTATTAATTCTACTGCTGAAGCAGATGATTCTGCTGCTAGTGTTAATAATGCTACTGCTGAAGCAGAAGTTCCTACTGCTAGTACTATAATAGTACTGCTAGGCTGCTAGGCATAGATTCTACTGCTAGGCAGAGATTCTGTTTCATCGAACTTTTGTCCATACGAGTCCCGATCATAAAGATAAATATTGGTTAAGTTAGTTGGCTAAATTGACTGTTTTTGTGTAGTTTTCGGGTATATTTGGAAGGTCGTATCTTACTCGTTACAAGTCCAGTTGACGAACGGCTGATAAATTTGGAAAATAGGCCGGGAGTACTTGATTTTACTACAAAGGGTTAATATCTCAAACTGACTCGATCATTGAGAAAAATGGCTCCCAACATGGCTACTTGCAAAAACAGTTTTACACTTGGAAACATTTTAAATGAAAGCTGATAAAAATTGTGTTGTGAACGTCGGGTTTCAAACGTTTGTATCTTGGTCGTTATAAGCTTGTTTTCTATGTTCTTTATATCATCGACTTCGTCTTATAGCTAACTAATAGATTTTTTATATGTCGGCTTGTCTAGATCACATCCAACACCTCGTTTTACCCGTTGAAATTCGTGCAACAGCACGCTATTTTTCAGAAAAATAGTTTT
Source organism: Artemisia tridentata subsp. tridentata (assembly GCA_021014915.2). NCBI lineage: Eukaryota > Viridiplantae > Streptophyta > Magnoliopsida > Asterales > Asteraceae > Artemisia > Artemisia tridentata. The sequence goes on from CP139508.1 coordinate 433,402,526, forward strand.
CGTCGTCAAACTTAAAATTAACGTATATTTCTCGTCGTAAGCTCGTTTTTGCTCATTCCAGCGGCCACGGTTTCATTGTTGAGAGTATTTTCTAAATATATAAACCAAAATGACCCATGGTCTACTGATTTTTCCATAAATTGCAAAAAATGGACAGAACCTCATCTATACTTTGTTAAAACCAATTTTTCTAGTTCAAGACTTGATCAAATCACTTCCAATCAACACCAAGCTATTCTAAAACCTACCATACACCTTCTTAGGGTGTCATAGGTACACCAAAAATGATGGACCTCATAAGATTACTCATAAAATTCATTAAACTCATTTTAGTGACAAAAATATGGGTTAAGTGGTATATAACATAACTATATTTGCATGATTTGCTACTAGAACATCAAAATAGATTAAATGGAAGTATAAAAGAGTAGAAAAATTATTTGGAATACTTACTTGAGGTTGATAAGGTTTTGGTAGCAAAATATGTAATTAACCTAGAGGTTTATATTTCAAAACCTTAAAATCTAGGACTAATAGAGATTGTAAAACACTTGATCTTGAAATTTTGGTGAAATCTTCTTCTTGTTCTTGCCTTGGCCGAACCACACAAAGAGTGGGAGAGTTGAGAGAAATTTTTGTTAGCTAAACTTTTGGTTACTTGTATGTGTGATTTATTTGAGATATTTTGAGGTATTTAAATGAGGATACATGTGATGATTATGAGTAGAAAACTAGCTTAGGTCTATATTGGTTAAAGTGGGCTAGGAGGAGGGGGGTGGGGGCATGGGCGTATAGAATTAAGGGGAGAGGAGGGTGTTTGTGGGCTAATTAATATTCTTGTCTAGTGATGTGTAAATTTAGCTAGTTTTTGTAGGATATAATTTGTTATCGGGTATCGAGTAGTAGAATAAATTTTGACGAAACAAAATAAAGTATGACGAAGTCATAAAAATTATAAAATCACATTTCTTGCAAGAATCGGGCGTCCAAATAGTTATCGTGTTGAAATTTCGCAAACCGTCGTAGTTATAAGCTTTTAACGGTTTATGTAGTAAATGATTTCAAACTCCGGGTAAACTAATAATATAGTTTTTATATCATTATAACGAGTGTGAAAATATATTAGGACCATAGTCTGGAGTGTCGGTATATTATTCGTAGTAAATGACTGAGTGGTAACGTTTATTTAATAAATAACCATACGTTAATTGAAATTACGCAAACCCGTGAATGTCCTAACATGCAGATGTTACTGATGATATGTAGACTACTCTAGTCTATATGATGTGTCCTAAGTGATGCTCCATGAATACGCGGCTAAACCCTAAAGGTTACGCGAATTTTGGTTACCCGTAAACCCAGTTTACGTAAGGATGAATGATAATCATGAATAGTGATTTCCCTCCGAGAATGAATAGTGTTTCATGAATAGTGAAATTTTTGAAAACATCTCAAAGTCGCAAACTGACTTCAAAAATGATGAATAGTAATCCATGAATAGTAAATTTCAAAGTTTGGAAAATGACCTGAAATTACGATTTGTCACAGTCTTCCACCCTAAAAGGAATTCAGTCCCTGAATTCAGTTAGTGTTGGTCTCTGGAGTGGTATTGGTGAAAAGGTGTGGATATTTGAGTCGTATCTGGTCTTCCCGCTCCCATGTAAACTCGGGACCTCTTCGAGAATTCCAACAAACTTACACGATAGGAATTCGACTATGCTTCAACTGTTTGACCTCACGGTCCATGATTTCTACTGGTTCCTCCACGAAATTGAGCTTATCGTCGAGTTGAATTTCTTCTAATGGAATTACGAGTGATTCATCCGAAAGACACTTCTTTGAGGTTTGAAATATGAAATGTGTTATGTACGCTGCTGAGCTCTGACGGAAGCTCAAGTATGTATGCTAGTCGGCCGATTCTCGCTATAATCTTAAATGGTCCAATATACCTACGGCTCCATTTCCCGCATTTCCAAATTTGTATCATGCCTTTCCAAGGCAAGACTTTCAACATAACTCGTTCTCCACTCGAATCTTAATGGTTCACGGCTTAGGGACACTTAATTTCAATGATTTGCGTCATGTACCGACCTAACTCTTCTATTGTTTTCTTGTCGCTTGTAACTGATTCTTGACCTGTACGAGTTTCCTTTGTCGTTTCACAATTAAGTTCTAGACCAGTGAGTTGGACTTTTCCGATTTCGGTCTGTCAATAGGTGATTGGTACTTCGACCATAGGGTGCCTTAAAGGGTGCAGTCTTTATATTCGTGTGATGGCTATTGTTGAAGTTGAAATCTGTCAATGTCAAAAGATTGCTCTCAACAATTCGAGGTTGATTATACGGCGCTGGGCACGTCCTATAGTACTTGGATAGTTCTCTTCAATGTCTGTTGGTCCGAGGATGGTAGACCGTGCGTATATCCGATGGGGTAAAAATATCTTAAAGGAACTGCCAGAAGTTTGAGGGGTATCGTCTGTCCTCTATTGGGAGTATTTGAAATTTGTACAACGTGCCTCGTGACTAATTCTATGATGATAGGTTCGTCGAAAAGGGCATTATCGGAAGGATAAAGTTATGGTAACAGTTTTGATTCCTCGTGTTTTGCTCTAACTGATGTCACGATATGAGTCTCCCTTTGCCTAAGGTGCTTAGTCTTCATTGCTAAAATTCTTACTGTTTAATAGTTTTTCCCTAGATTTCCTTCGTGTCAAAAGTTTCCATGCTATTGGTTGTCAACCACAAGATCCTAAATGTATGAAGTGTTGTAGTATGGTGATTGATTTTTTGTTCTTCAAAATTTGACTCGATATGGAGGGTTTTGTTTGAAATCTTTTTCTGAATAAATGAATTCGCAAGTTTGAATAAATGAATTTTCAAGTTTGAATAATTTCAGTGGTTATGCAAGATTGGACTGTTTTCAAATGTGACCCAAAGTTTTTATAGACGGGTCTTTGACGTGATGTGAATAGAACCGTTTAGTAAAGATTGATGTTATACCTTTCTTAATGTACGATAGTTTTATTAAAAGCTGACCATAAGGGGATTACTTGTCAAAATGTGTTCTTTAGAAAAATATTTTCCTATAAGGTATATGATTTGTATAATTGCATTTTAAAGAAAATTCGTTTGAATTGAAAGCATTAAAAAGGATGAAATAGTCGGGTAGGTATGTCTGCATGAATGCTTAGATGTCTAACGTTTTGCTTCTGGTGTCGGATAATGCCTATTGGTTAATATCAGGTAAGACTTATGGGTATGAGTATTTCAACTCACTTGGTCGTTTCTAAAATGGATCATGTCTTAGATTTGTTGTCTTTCTTGGTCTATCTAGTACTTCTGAAATGATAGGATTTGGTGACTATGCCAAAGATAGTGATTTGGATTGCCTCGTAATGTCTTAAGATTTCTGTTGCGTCATGAATCAACTTACCGTATGTTTCCAGTCCTTGTTTGTGGTTTCGTAATCCTTTCATTGTTTTCTTACGTCATGGAATACTCCTCGTAGATAGAAAATCTTTCCTAGAAAGGTCAAGGGTAAAAATCCAACTTAACGGTTGAGTGAGTGACATGTGGTGTAGGTATCTAGAGAAGGTTTCTCAATAGGGAGGTTTATGAAAAATTTACTTGTTTACAAAGCTTTACTTTTTGGGATGTTTTGAATGAAGATTGTTATTAGGAATTTTGAAAAGATGATTGTTTCCTTCATGGCATAATCCTTCCTGAATTAGACATAGGTGATCAGGCTATGTATAATTGAGGACTAATGATGCGATGTTCGGTTTAGTCAAAGTAGCATTATGTTTCTCAAAAGTTTTAAATGATGTTCAACGTGTTGTTTGATAAAATAGTAGTAAATAGTTGGTAGGATGACAAAATATCAATTTATAAGGCGGTAGTAACATAACTTGTTTTTAAAATTCTGTGAAATAATTTCCTGAGATGGTAGTAAAATATCTTCTAATGAAATTATGTAAAACAGTTCTATAAAATGGTAGCGAATAGTTTTGGATAAAATCTGTTGAATGGGTTATAGGATGTGTGTGGAGAGTCTTACGGTACGGTAATAGTCTATAGTCAAAGACGAAATTTGCCTAACCCCTACTAGGATAGCGGTATGTTGCTGCGAAATGATTGAAAATTGGGCAATTGGAATAGGAAACAGAATAAATGAAAGTTGTGATTACTGTGGAGATGATAAAAGATAGAGATTACATTAGATAGAAAAGTACATGATACTACGAGGTTACAAGAAAGTACTTAAGATAGACTACTTAAAGAAATACAACCCTAGAGGGCTCCGTCTATGGTTTATTATTAAAGCAGAAGTTCCTTGTTCTTAACCATTGTCATTGTCGTCGTTGTCTTGACGAGCTTCGCACTTCAACGGGCTCTTCCTTCATTCTGGTTTCTCAGCTCTGGGCATTCACTCCTAAAATATCCTTTCTCCCCGCAGCCAAAATACGTCACTAAAGGTTCCTGATTTGCAACACTGGGTAGGAACTTGCATCCTTTAGTCGAGTGACCCACCTTCTTACAGTTGCCACATGGAGAAGGACAGTGCCCAGGGTTATGATGACTTTGACACCTGTTGCATTTGGGTAGGGTCCCTTGGTAACCTTTCTTTTTAGTTGGGCCTGCAGCATAGTCCTTAGCAACTTCTTGTCTCTTTGATGGTTTTTGAGTAGCATTGTCATTCTGGTTGTTGTCCCACTTTCTCTTGTTGTTGTTGTTATTCCATTTTCGTTTGTTGTCATTATTGTTTCCTACGGCCCTGGTGTGAGCTATGTGTTCCTTTGCCTCGATCGCCATATGGATAGCTTTATGCATGGTATCGGGTTCTAATGAGGTGACCAACATACGAATTTCAGGGGAGAGTCCCCCGATATATCTCTCAAGTTTCTTGCTTTCCGGTTCATCCATTGCAGGGCCTAGTCGTGCTAATTCGTAAAAACGATCAGTGTATTTGGCAACATCATCTCCTACCATGGTAAAGTCTAGGATTTTCTGTTCCATTGCTTGTAATTCGCTTCTTGAACAATATGTTAAAGTCATCATCCTTTTTAGTTTCTCCCAAGAGATTGAGTAAGCAGCGTCGACTCCTACTATCTGAACATGTTTAGTCCACCATTCCTGGGCATGATCCCGAAAAGTGCAAGTGGCGAACTTAACTTTGTCTTCCTTGCGGCAATCGCCACATCGAAATATTGTTTCTACTTCTTCGAACCATTTGAAAAATCCCTTCGCGCCTTCAGTTCCGCTAAAGGTGTGGGGGTCGCAATCCATAAATTCCTCGTGAGTAAGATATTTGGCGAGGGCTGCGGCTATGCTCTGGGCAATGGTTTGCTCAATAGTGGCTTGTGTCATGGCTGGAGCGGCTTGCTTCGACCTAACTTCTTCAAAATCATAAGAGACCATGAGAATTTATAAGTAGTAAGGATCATCACACTCACGTATACACAACCATGACATGTATATATGGAGTGAAATCACAACAAGATGCAACCACGAAAATATCATAAATATAATCATAACACACGTGAATATATAAAATGAAAATTTTGGCCCACATAGACCGATATCATACATAGCACAACCATATCCATATAGTAGAGTCAATACTTGGTGATTTCGTTGTACAACAACCAAAATACTAAAAGTTTCTTTGAACTATGCCACACACACCCGTGGCTAAGATAATAGTAAAAACTAGTAAGGATATAAGTCTAGTCTAGAGGCTTCCTGGTGCTCCTCTGGGTGGATCCAGGGTTGCGGCATCATAGAGTTGGGATGAGTCCTGATGTGGGGTCTGGAGTTGTGTATCGATCATATCCGAGATAGTATATATCCCAAACCATTCTTGAGGAATCTGCTGATGTTCCTGTTCAGTCGGCGATCTTGGTACTATCCACAAGGTGTCATCTAATTCCTGATAAGTGGAAATGGGAAAGGGGAATGACAGTGGTGACAGTGGAAAGGTAGGGGCAGTCTCCTGAATCTCAAAAGTCTCAGTACCATATCAGGTAGTCTCTTCAAATTCTGGCTCAGGTGGTGCTAATACCTCAAATAGGTGGGAGTTATCATCTAACAATGGTGAGTGATATGAGAATGTCGAGGTATAGGAAGGTGAGAGTAGTGATGTAGGTGTATTAGTGGATCAAAAAACATCCTCGATATCCGAGTCTGCTGGAATGATAATAGGGTGGTTGGGAGAAGATATATCGATGTGAACCAGGTCAATACAAATATATATAAGTATAAGTATAAGTAACTCGCATAGTGTATGTATGAAACCGTATGTATAGTGAATATGCACTTATGCTAAAATGATGAGATGCTATGATGATGTGGTTATAGTCTAGGGTCCGTGATACAACCTAGTTCGCTATAACCTTAGCTCTGATACCAATCTGTCACACCCCCAAATACCTGATTTGCAGCGGAATGGAATACCTGGGGCGTGACTGCCATAGCATCACAGTTACAGTTATATTGAACGACCTAAAGTGTCATTTTAAAAGTACATCGTTTGATTTCCTAAAATATTCAGAGTTTACAAAAGATAGGTCCCAAAAGATGATTCAAGTTTGCGGAAATAAGCTTGTTACAACCAAACGATAGTTTAAAGTACATATAAATACAAGTGGGACGCGTAGTCACCGCGACACTATGATATGTCCACATGCAGGCCATGATGCGAATGCCTTAGTTTCCTGAAAATACATTGCTAAAACGGTCAACAAAAATGTTGGTGAGAATCATAGGTTTATGTAAATGGTAAATCCCTACGGTAACCACAAGTATAAAGTGAAATGATAAAGATGCTACATAAAAATCATACATTGGCTCTTAAGCTCATGACCCCGAAGCTAGACTGAAATAAATGCCCCAAACTGAGTGTTTTGCCAGACACTCTGATATGATACAAATGAAATGCGTTCGTATGACTAGTTGGCGCTACCAACCCGAACGGAGGCGTCACCCTCAATAGATCTATTCACTCACTCTCGCTTACTCGTAATTAACGGTCCATGATAAATAAAAGGGGACTTTAACAAGGCAATGATGGTAACTTAAGCAATGTAAATGAATTTGATACTTTGGTCCGTATATAAAAAAAATGGTGCAATGTATTCTCCCCCGCAAGTTTAGAAATGAAATAATTAATTGAAAACGGGGCTATGAAAACTCACCTGATGCAATAGTAATGATGACAAAAGTGGATACACTGAAATGAGGCACGATCTCTAACCGCAACCTAATATGAATGATATGATCTATTGTAAGTCATGAAATGATGCTACACATGCAAATACGTATGTTATTGATACCACTCGTGAATTTTGGAAATAACGTTTATCGTCGAAAAATATATTTTTGACGTCTTGTTAAGTCATAAAACATTTTACGTGTAAATACGTTGTAACGATATCCTACGATAGTCATTAGGTGATTTATAGAAAAATAATAGAGTTTTCCGTCGTAATTTAATATTTTCAACACTAGTAGAAAATGACTAAGTAGCTTCGCAAGACTAGTCGTAAGTTGTTAAATATTGAGTGTTAGGAAACGATCTTCGTATTTTTAGAAAACTTGTAATATCATCTTAAATTCGTATCATCAAACTTTTGTCCATACGAGTCCCGATCATAAAGATAAATATTGGTTAAGTTAGTTAGTTGGCTAAATTGACTGTTTTTGTGTAATTTTCGGGCATATTTGGAAGGTCGTATCTTACTCGTTACAAGTCCAGTTGACGAACGGCTGGTCAATTTGGAAAATAGGCCGGGAGTACTTGATTTTACTACAAGGGTTAATATCTCAAACTGACTCGATCATTGAGAAAAATGGCTCCCAACATGGCTACTTGCAAAAACAGTTTTACACTTGAAAACATTTTAAATGAAAGCTGATAAACATTGTGTTGTGAACGTCGGGTTTCAAACGTTTGTATCTTGGTCGTTATAAGCTCGTTTTCTATGTTCTTTATATCCTCGGCCTCGTCTTACAGCTAACTAATAGATTTTTTATATGTCGGCTTGTCTAGATCACATCCAACGCCTCGTTTTACCCGTTGAAATTCGTGCAACAGCACGCTATTTTTCTGAAAAATAGTTTTCGTCGTCAAACTTAAAATTAACGTATCTTTCTCGTCGTAAGCTCGTTTTTGCTCATTCCAGCGGCCACGGTTTCGTTGTTGAGAGTATTTTCTAAATATGTAAACCAAAATGACCCATGGTCTACTGATTTTTCCAGAAATTGCAAAAAATGGACAGAACCACATCTATACTTTGTTAAAACCAATTTTTCTAGTTCAAGACTTGTTCGAATCACTTCCAATCAACACCAAGCTATTCTAAAACCTACCATACACCTTCTTAGGGTGTCATAGGTAAATAATCTTCACCAAAAATGATGGACCTCATAAGATTACTCATAAAATTCATTAAACTCATTTTAGTGACAAAAATATGGGTTAAGTGGTATATAACATAACTATATTTGCATGATTTGCTACTAGAACATCAAAATAGATTAAATGGAAGTATAAAAGAGTAGAAAAATTATTTGGAATACTTACTTGAGGTTGATGAGATTTTTGTAGCAAAATATGTAATTAACCCAGAGGTTTATATTTTAAAACCTTAAAATCTAGGACTAATAGAGATTGTAAAACACTTGATCTTGAAATTTTGGTGAAATCTTCTTCTTGTTCTTGCCTTGGCCGAACCACACAAAGAGTGGGAGAGTTGAGAGAAATTTTTGTTAGCTAAACTTTTGGTTACTTGTATGTGTGGTTTATTTGAGATATTTTGAGGTATTTAAATGAGGATACATGTGAAGATTATGAGTAGAAAACTAGCTTAGGTCTAAATTGGTCAAAGTGGGCTAGGAGGGGGGGGGGGGCATGGGGCGTGAATTAAGGGGAAGGAGGGAGGGTGTTTGTGGGCTAATTAATATTCTTTTCTAGTGATGTGTAAGATTTAGCTAGTTTTTGTTAGGATATAATGTGTTATCGGGTATCGAGTTAGCTAGAAATAAATTTTGACGAAACAAAATAAAGTATGACGAAATCATAAAAATTATAAAATCACATTTCTTGCAAGAATCGGGCGTCCAAATAGTTATCGTGTTGAAATTTCGCAAACCGTTGTAGTTATAAGCTTTTAACGGTTTATGTAGTAAATGATTTCAAACTCCGGGTAAACTAATAATATAGTTTTTATATCATATAATTAGTGTGAAAATATATTAGGACCATAGTCTGGAGTGTCGGTATATTATTCGTAGTAAATGACTGAGTGGTAACGTTTATTTAATAAATAACCATACGTTAATTGAAATTACGCAAACCCGTGAATGTCCTAACATGCAGATGATGTTACTGATGATATGTAGACTACTATAGTCTATATGATGTGTCCTAAGTGATGCTCCATGAATACGCGGCTAAACCCTAAAGGTTACGCGGATTTTGGTTACCCGTAAACCCAGTTTACGTAAGGATGAATGATAATCATGAATAGTGATTTCCCTCCGGGAATGAATAGTGTTTCGTGAATAGTAAAAATTTTGAAAACATCTCAAAGTCGCAAACTGACTTCAAAAATGATGAATAGTGAACTGATGAATAGTGAAATGATGAATAGTAATATGTGAATAGTAAATTTCGAAGTTTGAAAAATGACATGGAATTACGATTTGTCACAACAAATATGAATATTACACAGGAATAAGTTACAAAATAGTGTAGTAATTATAGTAAAGAAGATCACAAATTCACAATATTATCATTATTTAATGTTGTCTCGAGAAATACAGGTTTCTTTGTGTGTAAATCTTGGACGTAAAGAAGTACAATCGAGATTGCAACCTAGAATTTATATAACATAGAAACTTAAAAGGACATTTTTGTTTCATGTATTTGGATTTGTATGATTAATTAAAAGATTCAATTAATCAGATTTTATCACTTGTTTAATACAAGTATTAGAAAAGTATGTATAAGGGCCGGCAAGATGTCAATAAGTTCATTCATGTGAAGACATTTTGCTGAATTAGAATCCTACTTACTCATTTAGGAGACACTGTAAATTAAGAATCACCCTTTTTTTTTTGAAGAAATGAAAAACTATAAATTCAACAACTGAAAACAACAAAATACAAGGCGATACCAAGCTGCTAAAGCAGTTTTATATCTTACACAGGGACGGAACCAGGGGTTCCCGCGAGTTCCTGGGAACCCATGAATTTTTTTTGATATAGTGTTAATTTTTGAAAAAAACATAGATTTTTCCTAAATGCATCTTAAATGCACCAAGTCCATCGAAATATGTTTGGTCCTTTGATTTTAACTCTATTATATTATGGTTCAAAAAAATTTGTGCATCCGGTCATATTTGGTCCCGATTCCGTCCCTGATCTTACGGAAAGACAACCCGTGAGGATATAAAAAATAGAAGCACTAAAATTGAAAGAGATCCGGTGAGAGGAAAAACTAAAATGAGAAAAATAAGAAAGACTTCTAACAACGCATTTTAAGTAAGAGAGCGAATTTTAAGATGAGATGCATTTAATTTTGTAGGTGCATATAAAATGTGTGATTGTGGTTTGACACCTTTTTCTTTCTTTTTTTTTTTTCCTTTTTTTTTCAAGCGAAAAACTATATATTCCAAACTGAGAAGAACAAATTACAAGGCGAAAACAACAAACTCAGATGGAATATATTCAATCCAAAGATTTTTGGATTGATCATAAGCCATCTTGCCACTCTTTTCATTTTATTTTTTCTTCTCTTGATACCATAACATCTCCCATTACATAACAGAAATGAGTTTTGTGGGAATCATGTAAGTTTATGGTTGCAAGTCACCAATCCAGAGTTTAAAGTCGGGATCCAATCTTATTGAGATAACATATCTCTTGACTATGTGCGCACCCGGGCATTTCCTTGTGGCTTAGTTACAGATTTGTGTAGGACTAATGAGGACATCCGGAATTCAAATAAGCTCACTTGCCACATCAATGGAAAGTGATTAGTGGGAGCAATTTATAAGTTTCAGATTACGAGCTACTAATTATCACTTTGTGCTTGAGATTTTATATGCGACAAATATGCAACTATATTTATTAGTCAGTGGATTTCATTTCAGGAGCTTGTCATGTTACAATACCACATACTCGTTTATATGACTGTCTTCTCAACTTATTATAATGTCATCAACTCATCATTTTGAAGTTAAAGATTAGACTATGAAAAGATTTAGATGTGAATAATCATACAAACTAAAACAAAACATATCGCAATTAACATGACAGAATGTTATTATTCATAAAACAATATATATTTGTGGGGAGGTTACTGTTCCATGAACATTGCTTTCTACAGTACAATGAACAGTAACTTCTTCTTTTTTTTTCTAAAAAATAATTTCGAAAAAATAAAATTTTGAAAAAAAAAAGTTTCTGAAAAAATATTTTCAAAAAACTTTATTTGAAAAAAAATTAAAATAAATTTTTTGTTCCATGAACAGTGCTTTCTACAGTACAATGAACAGTAACTCTTTTTTTTTTTTTTTTTCTAAAAAATAAAATTTTGAAAAAAAAAAAGATTTTGAAAAAATATTTTCAAAAAACTTTATTTGAAAAAAAATTAAAATTAAATTTTTTATTAATTTTTTTTTGAAAATTATTTTTCAAAAACTTTCTTTTTCAAAAAAAAAATTTTCGAAAATCTTTTTTCTAAAAAATAAAATTTTGAAAAATAAACATTTTGAAAAAATATTTCAAAAAAAAATATTTTCAAAAAAAACATTTTCAAAAACTTTATTTGAAAAAAATTAAAATTAATTTTTTTCTTAATTTTTTTAAAAAAATTATAAAAAAAAAATTCGAAAAAAAGTTATAGAAAAAAAAAATTCAAAATAAGATTTTTAAAATTTTTTTTTTCCAAAATTAATTTTAAAAAATATTCTTTTAATTTATCGATCTTTATCAAATTTAATAAAGCTATTGTAGATAGTATCTACTACATACAACACTAATCACAAAATGTGTGGCTTATATACCCAGTTTTACCGCCTTCCCCCCTCCAAACACTCATTCTTCTTATCACAAATAACAACAGCTCTTAGAAATTTCTAGATTGAAAAAAAATTAAAATAAATTTTTTTATTAATTTTTTCTTTTGAAAATTATTTTTCAAAAACTTTCTTTTTCAAAAAAAAATTTTCGAAAATCTTCTTTCTAAAAAATAAAATTTTGAAATATAAACTTTTTGAAAAAAAATTTCAAAAAAAAAATATTTTAAAAAAAAATTCAAAAAACTTTATTTGAAAAAAAATTAAAATTAATTTTTTTCTTAATTTTTTTAAAAAATTTATAAAAAAAAAAATTCGAAAAAAAGTTATAGAAAAAAAAATTCAAAAAAAGATTTTAAAAATTTTTTTTTTCCAAAATTAATTTTAAAAAATAGTTTTTTAATTTATCGATCTTTTTCAAATTTAATAAAGCTACTATAGATAGTATCTACTACATACAACACTAATCACAAAATGTGTGGCTTATATACCTAGTTATACCGCCTTCCCCCCCCCCCCTCCAAACCCTCATTCTTCTTATCACAAATAACAACAGCTCCTAGAAATTTCCAGAGCTCACTCATTCTTCTTCTCCAGATGATTAAATCCAACAAATTAAAATATCTTCATCAAAACACATTGACACTAATTTCATCCTGAAAATCCAAACACCGGTGAATCAAGTGAGATCTCCGGCATCAACAGCTTTTCGATGGGAGTCAATAATCGATCGACTCATGTCTAGAAAAAAGAAGGTGATTTAATAGTGATTTTGGTTATGTTACTAATACCAACTTTGATAACTCTTTTACAGGTCAAAATAGTTTTTGTTTTTGTTTTTTTGTTTTTTTTTTTTTTTTTTTTTTTTTTTCCCTAGATGTCAAAACAGGTCGTGTTCAGGATAGAGATCTGAAAGGGAAAATAGGTTAAGTGATTGTAAAGCAGTAATTAAAGGTGGATTGCGTCACACGTTCTCCAGGTCCGAAGGGATCCGGTGCCCAACTACCGACTCCTCCCGGAATTGCGTTATCAGAGCCGAGCCAGGAATAGGTTAAATGATTGTAAAGCAGTAATTAAAGGTGGATTATTTGCAAGGCTTTTCAATTGCATAAAAGGACTACGAATCTTCTATTTGTGGATTTTAGATAGCATAAAAGGACTACGAATCTTTTAAGATTAACTAAAATAATTTTTTTGGGCAGTTTGATCTAATTTTACATATATAGATTATATATATTTTATTTAGTGTTTCCTAGGCTTATTCCTATCACAAGGTACTGCCTCTGCTATCAAAGGATTATCACACTATCGCATTTCATTTGGTTAGGTGAGCCATTACATCGTATAAGAACATTGTTTTCATATATGAGCTTGATTATTTGTTTGATGATACACAATATAAAAAAGTTAAATCCAGGCATAAGTGAGATGAATTCAGTATCAACTATAACATTTTGCTTTATGAAAAGATGGATTCACTGGCAATACCAAAAATTTACTGTCTTTCTTTGCAATATTTTGTGTGAAAACTGCAACATTTACTTTTTTGAGCAAATGTTAATGTTGACACGCTTTCGATGTTCAGATAAGCCTCATCCCAAATATGGATTTGATTACACCTTCGTTTATGTTGGCTCTAGAATCTGTTATTAATGAACTTGATGATTTCTGCTCACATTTTTGTCGTTAATTTGGTGAAAGTGTTGGTGAAAGCATGTGATGGTACAACTAGATCATTATGAAAAAACTTGAAACTCTATATTGTGTATGTTTATTTCGGTTTATCTCAAATATATTTGGCATACCTTTTGGCCTTTCGTATGAAACTTTGTTATATTCAATATACCATTTTGGATTGATGTGATGATGAAAAATGGTTCATCTCTCTAATTTTCAGACTTATATTGCATTCCAAGTTTAAAGGGTGTGTGGGCTTGGTTATTTGAAACTTGCTTATTATTTCCGTATTTTCAGTCTATTGCTTCTTGGAAGAGACGGGCACAAACGGATGAATTACATCTTCCAGGCCATATATATTCATACAAAACACTACCGTAGCAACGCGCGGGCTACAACGCTCGTTATTCATAAAACAAAACACATTACGAGTACATTCAGATATTACATCTGCACCGGGAAAAGTAAGCCTTAACTAAATTTTAAAACAAAGATGCACATGCATCCTTGACTTTTGAACAGGGACGGAAATAAGAAACAATTTGACTAGTTGCATTTACGAAAAATTATACAAAACAAGAAACATAATTTTTTGGACCAGCCGCATTTAGGAAAATTCGAGGTTTTTTTTGTAAAAATTAACTGTTGTTTATGAGTGGTAATTAGGGTGAGATTGGTATCCTGATAGCAATTAGAAGTCACGAATAGTACGCTTTCAGATCGATTAAATTGGAGTGTATACCAATTAACGACCGGATAAAATCTAATTGATTCAAGTTTGTGAATGATGTTATGTTTGCAGAAAAACGTGATCAGAATTTGGTTGATCAGCCTTGTCTTTTCTCTATACGAAATAGAGAATATATAAGACGGTTTATAGGGGCAGTTATTAAATCCTAATAACTGTAAAACACTAGCAGCAGGAACTGCACTATCGGCAGGAATGGTTCAGCAGGAACCGTTCAGCAGGAACGATACACTATCAGCAGAAACCATCTGCTATCAGCAGAAACCATTCGCTATCAGCAGGAACCATATCAGCAGAAACCAAGCATTATCAGCAGAAACGAGCATCAAATTAATATGTTTTATTTGGACCCTGCCCCTTGGACCCTGCCAGGGGCTGCCGCCCCTTGGACCCTGCTTCTCTCAGGGGCGTTGCCCCCGAACCCCCACCAAGGGGGCTACGCCCCCTTGGAACCCCCGTTAGTCCAGTTAATATCCAAATAAGTGTCGACCCTTATTTGCATATTAAACTCAATCTATTTTACACTAAAATACCAACATTAACAAAATCGCAAAATTTCATGAGTGTCTTGAAACTCCCGAGAACCACACCCTGGCTCCGTCCCTCCTTTTGAACACGTATATGTTCAAAATTTATATTTGACATTTTCAAGATCCAATCGAGAAAGAATCTATCATGCCAGCGAGAACCCTTAACGAGGAATCTAAAATCCATAACCAATGAAAATCCATCTGAATATTCCAACCATATATATTAAACTTTATGTCATGTCATCTCATTTAAAAACTGTGTTTTCCTTAAATGCATTTTCGGACAGTAACGTTTTACGAAAATTAAAAAAGTACTCGCGCGTTGTAACAACGAGTATTCTGTAACTAAAAGCTCAGCGAGAAATATTTTTGTTACACGTTTTTTTACCATAACATTACGGATAGCGAGAAATTTATATTTGAATAACTTTAAGTAGTAGCAAACTTTTCTTTGGTTTACCAATTATACAAAAATAAAACTACATTTTTTAAAGTCTAGTACCCAAAAATAAAACCAACAAGTCTTGTTCTTAGACTGCCATTATCAGTCACCAGAAAACACACTAACTCACCTTACACTTTAGCGCCACATCAGCTTTTTCTCTCCAACTTTTCACTCACACTCCCACTCACCATTCACCCTTATCAATATCACCACACTCACCTTTTTATTTGTTGATACAAAAGTTGGGCGTTCCTTGTTTCCGTACCAATTAGATCTTAATGCTTGAGACATGCGCACTAAGAAAACAAAAAGACACCGTTAGGCTTATCGTGGGATTGTCTCCCACGATTATCCTCCGGCGTGAGAGTAAGTAATCGGTTTTTAAGGTTTAGTTGAAGAGTTAGGGTTGAAGATCGTACCTTTAATGAGAGTCGAGAGACTCTTTATATACACACGAAACCCTAGTTGGCTTCGTGTTCCTCACTCCTCAGCGTATCCCGCATAGGTCAGTTATTTGATACATATCTCATAAATAAGAGATATCTTATATCACAACCATAAATAACTTTGGGTTTGGGCCATCGTGAGCCCAAACCGTTATCGTGATAGCCCATTCGTGATGGGCTTTAGCCCATTCATGATGGGCTTAAGAGTTAGTAGCGTCCATTGGTCGGGTTCGTGACCCGAATGCGGACTATACGTCATCATGTCCCCCCAGTCTAGTATGCGTAGTGTAACGACTGCGGATGCTAGACTAACAAATATAGCAAAAATATTCCTCGATGCGTAGCGGGGAAGTTTCAAGTGTTTCCCGCCTAAAGAAGTCATATAATAAACTAGTCCAAGTACATCCGTATCTCCTTCGTAAATCGTGAGGGGTGAGTGAAAAAGTGCTTCACCTTTTTACTTCCCAGCCACACGATTAGAGCAAGTGGGGTACACATGTCATCCATCCACGAATATGTGTAACCCTATATAAAGTTGAGCCGTCATTTCACTGTGGCTATCACAGTAAAAACCGTCATTTGCCACCATTGTTAAACCTTCAAACAGCAATCGAAAATCAACGAAAGCTAAGGTAATAGCGCGTGCGCTTCAGAATCCTTTAAATTCTAACCATGGTGCTTCAGTTATCCGATTTTAATTCCGATATATCTGCGGACGAACTTCTTCAGTTCACATCAGATTATTACATCCCTCTCGCATTGCATCCGGAAGTTCCGGTGGCAAATGCGTCAATAGCGAACTTCCCGCAAGGGAAAGTGGGGGTTTACACACGCTTCTTCGAATTTGCGAACCAACGTGTGCCCATTTCCCTATTTTGTGCGATATTTTAAACCATTATCGTCTACATATTTCACAGCTGCACTGTATAGGTGCAGCAAAAATAACTAATTTTGAAGTGAATTGTCGCTTGTTAGCGATAGAACCCACAATCCATTTATTCCGCGCGTTTTACCACACGTCGTGGTCAAACGGGTGGGTGTCCTTCTCCAAGCGCGCAGGGCCACTGCAGTGCTATACGGAGAAGTTAGACGCGCTGAGGGTTTGGAGGGAAAAGTTCTTCTGGGTTGATAGTGCATTTTTTCCATGGATTTTTGAGTTCTATACTCAAGAATCATTGCCGAGAGATGAGCGCCCCCTCCCCGGAACGTATAGCGCAGAGGATGCGGAGACGATCAATGCTAATCGCATACCGATCAAGGCGTATCCAGAGGAGTTTTTGGTGCACATGGGCATCAGTCGCAATTACTTCGGTAGTCCGGAGGAGGTGCCAACGTTTTTGGACGAGAATAGCCGGGGTGGGTGCTTGTCTCTCCCTTCCTCTTCGCTTATTAGTTGTAAGCGTTCTTCCCTTTGTAGTTTATCTAACTCATTTTGTGTTTGTTTGTTGTGTGTTGCGCAGAGATGGATCTATTCAGTGTTGTTCGCTTGGAGAGGCCAAAACGAGTGACTGTAGGGGTGCGCCCTTTGAGAGATGGCGAGGAGCCAATTCTACAGGCTACCGCGGGGCGCACGATGGAAATCGTGCAGGAGGAGTCAGAGGATACGCCCCCAATTGTTTTAGAGGCGACTCCTCTGTAAGATCCTGTGAAAAACCCTTGTAATCAATCTCAGTGATTAATAATAATCTCGTATTACTGTTTCCTAACGCCTATTTTTGCTAGAAATTTAAACTTTCCGTTATTGTTATTAGTAGCCATGCATTAGATATATATATATATATATATATATATATATATATATATATATATATATATATATATTACACATCGACACTAGGAATTATATCTCCTACGCAACAACACATTTACACAACAACAAGTAATTATATTCGACGAGTTCATTCACTACACTTAATCAAAGTTAATATCACCTACATCTATTTAACTAAAACATTAAACCCTAATAACACTAACAATCATCTTAATCCTAAATTATCACTACAAACCAACCGGACCCTTAATTTTCTCAGCCCAACAACTATCTCTCAACCTTATTATCCAAAAGCCCATAGAGCTAGCCAACTGCCAACCCAATTAAACATCACAGCCTACTCGACATTTACTTGAATTGTTGTGTATCTTTGTTTTCCATTCTTTCTACCCGGTCAATACAACATATAATCAAACACTCTCATGCAAAGCTTAAAGCTCGAACATAACAGTTAGCCAATAAAAACCCAACTCAAATTTCATAACCCCTCATCCCCACGACATCAAGGATATCTCATTAGCCACCTTCATTGTTTCCCATTTTGCTTTGTTCTTATTAACCGCTCGCTACCCACTCCTAAGGACTCGACATATTTATTTATACCAAGCACGACATTCATTTAGTATTACACATTCAAACGTACCATGTAATTAACTAACGCAATATCAAAAACCCAACTAGAGATGGCAATTAGTAACTCAATGCTCAACATGTCTTTGGTTGTCCTAAATTCGAACCCAACATACCCTTAACAACTTATACGCAAAACAACAAACGACCTACTAATTATATTATCAACTAAATAGGATACTCCATATACCAAAATAAAAGAGAAATATGACTTGTAGCTAATAACTAAAACTTGTAATAATATGTGGTAATCGAATGAGGCAAGAAAGCATGCAAATACTAACAGCCAAAATCCCACCCAACCTCACATGTTTTACACTTAGACTAACCTATTATCACACAAGTGTCCTCAACATACAGTGGGTTCTAATCATTGGTCAAGAAGTCAAACTAAAGGTAGATATTTTGCTTATATAAACCCCCTTCCATTCGACCAATTCCATCACCCATCATTATCTTTCAACGTCACTATATTCCTTAAAGACTAAAATCACTTTCTGTCGTGCATGTTGGAAGCAAACCCAATCCAGTCAAGCCTTATAAGAACCCTTATAACTCACTAGCCTTTCATTGTACTTCATTCGAACCCCACCATCTCCTCCACACCCATTTTACTATCCAAATACCCTCATTTAAAACTACACTTGTTCGACCAAGGAACTTAACCAGTCAGGAGTAAAGGAGTTTGAAGCAAGTGGGATTATTTTCATTTCGTGTTTCATTCGACAAACATTAAGTCTCCACCACCTTTCTCAAAGGTGTTGTAAGTTTTCTCGTTCTCTTGTAAACATATATCACATACTCGCATGCATGCACATTTCATGCTATATTTCGAAACATGTCTATTTTACTTCAAACATATCACACAGTCACGACCTTTCTCACCGTCAACACGAGAGCACGACCTTGCATCATTTTGTTAAACATTAGACCCAACATGGTAACTTGTCATCATTATACTCGAAAATGTAAATAATCGTTACATGCAACCCAATATGAACTACGCTATAAATAACATAAGTACAAATTAAAACATTGCTACGAAAGTATATGAATGAAAAACAGTCCCTAGGTGGCCTCTAAAATAACCGCGTATCTCACTAAGTAATGTAATGACCATATTCGTCGATACACGACTTAACATACCATGCAACTATCGGCCCTTTTCATTTAGACAACCTTCGAACAAGCACACATTTCGACCTTAAAAATGAAATATTTTAACTCTTACTCGATCGGAATATGTAGAAAACAAAAGAGAATCCAACTAAGTGTTTAAACTAAGAAAAGAACCATTCGACATCACCAACTAGAGACATGTTTATTTCGAAATCCACAAATGTAACCTCTATATATTTTTACTCCACTCGACCATACACTTGAGAAACAATCTATTTCATGTTCTGAGATCCCTCCCATAACCCCGTTTCGACACTCAAAATAATTCCTTTTTAATGTTACTCGACAAGTGCAAGAACTTAGAAAATTACATGGCATATTTTACAAAATTTCCCCATTCGACCAGCCCAAAAACCTTCACTATATTTTCGAAATTTTGTATGCAATATATCTAGATTTTTAAATCACTCGAATGACAAGCTAGCAAACTATATTTTTCATGTTCAAAACTCGACCTCATAAGCTTGTTATCACGCTCAAAACAATTTATTTTGGTTCGACCATCACTAGTAAGTACCAACCATTTTCAGAAAATTACATAACTATTCGGTTTGGGCCAAAGTCAAGCCCAACAAGGAAATTCGATAACTAGGTCCAACAGGCCCATAAAATATATTTTTAGAATCCTAAAAATAGCCCAAATCTAAGCCCAAAACTATTTTCACGCCCTCGCCTCTAAATTTGTTAACGGACCTTAAACCAAATCGTTACTCGGCCCAATAAAGTAAAAATAATCCCAATTCTGGAATAAACACTTGAAATAAGTTAAAATAAACTTAATAAAGTTATAGAAATTTTCAGAATATTTTTCCCGTCATTTTTATGCAAAAAGGACTAAAAATGTAACGCGACCTAACCGAAAAGGACTAAAACTGCCAAACCTGGAAACTAAGGGACTAAAGCTGTGAAAACAGTTGTAAAGGACTGAAATTGACATATTATTGAACTTCAAGCCTTATATGGACTATTGGACTATTATTGGACTGATATTGGACTATGGACTGAATAAGGACTAACGACGTAACGCGAACCACGGTTAGGGTAGAACATGTAAAATCTGGAAAGACCAAGGAACAACTATTATAACTTGTCATTCTTATCTTATTTTTCATTTTTGCACCATATCTTTACTTCATATACATATTTGCATTATATTTGCATTATATTTGTATATTAGTTAATAGCGATAGAAATATTTCATAGTGATATTTTATTTACTCATTGAAGATACGATCTTTCGAGAGTACGAGCATCATAAGTATATAACACCTTCATTCTCAACGATTAGATCGTTGAATCATCATCATCCACTACTCATACATATACACACACTAGAAATTAGAAAGATTCTCAGTTATTTATATATTTACCAGGTTCTATATCGAAGTTATTATAATCATCTCTGAATTTATTTTCATCATCATCGATAGCGCTTAAGGTGAGTCATGGCCTCACTTTTTAAACTCTTTATACTTTTTAAAACTCCGTGAGGGGGATACATGCTATAAATTAATCACAAGTATTTTTCTGTATGCTACCTGACCTGATATATGCCTAAGTTACCTTATTGCCACAAGACCCTTTATCATGAGCCATTAATCACTGCGGTGAACGCGAATATAATGAATAGATCTATTAAGGACTGACAACCTATCCCACTAATACTAGGACGGAATGCTTTTTGCTAGTCGTATTAGTCGCGATACATTATATTTGAGAAAAATAGGAATTGGCAAATCACCTATTACTCGAGGGCAAAATTTTCATCATTAATTTGGTGATCGCCTCCGTTTATGCGGTACTTTGTTAACGTTTGCGTGTCATGAGACTTAGGGCAATATATGAACTGCGATATCAATTTTTAAACTGATTGTATCTCAAAATACAATCTTACTTGTGAATCAAACTGATATTTAAACTTACAAACTCCATGATTTCACTCAACATTATGTTGACTTTTAAGCATGTATCTCAGGGAATTAGAGGAGCACGGCAAGGCATGGAGCAGGCATACCCTATCTTCAATAAATGGTGTAAAATAAAGTTGTAATCCAGTTAAAATAATGTTTCTTTGAAGAAACCCTAGCACTCTGATGTAATGTTTTATAACTGGATTTGTATTATGGACCTATGTAAATAAAAAATGCCGTCTTAGGCTGTTTTCTTATGATTTTGTTTTCGATCCTCACCGTAACACCCAGATTAACCTTCCGCTGCTATGTTTAAAAATTTGGGGGTGTTACATCCTCTGCGCAGCTTTCCCACTCCTGAGGTACAAATCCATGTGGAGGAGCTATCGCAGACTGATTCGTCAGAAAGTGGGGAGCTTGCCATGTCTGAAGGTGGGCAAGGAGGCGCTGGCCAAGGGGTGAAGCGCAAGAAAGCTGCTGGGGATGATGGCGCTAGTACATCCAAAATAAGGCGCCATCTTATCTCTGATGAGCAATCAGCCTCAGAGGAGGATGTGTCGTCAACTAAATCTCCTCCCCCCAAGTAAGTAATGAGACTTTTATCTTTAGATCTGCATTTCTTTATTCCGCAATGGTACTATAAGGTAGCTTTGTGATTTGCGTGCAGTTTTGAGGCTGGTGGTGATGATGCTGCGCGTGTTGGGGATTCGCCACCCAAGGCGGGTCCCTTGCCTACTGATCATATTGCGCAGGAGAGCCAAGAGACGGGGAAGAAAGCTTTTGAGAATGCGCCGATAAATCGCTTGGTAGAGGAGTTAGGGCTGGCTGCCGCACATCAAGCCTCTATAGTGGCGCAGCTACAGGCAAAGTATGCTGATGAGAGTAGCCTTAGTGTGCAGAAAGATGAAGAGATCGCTTCTCTGAAAGCTCAGTTAGCGGCAGCGGAGGCCGAGGTCATGGCAACAGATGCATATGCGCAAAAGGTTGCTGAAGAGAAGATGTCTCTTCTTGCTCAAGTGGGTCAGGAGCGTGCTGCGTTCACAAATTACCAGAACACTTGCCTTTGTGTGTTGAAATATATGGAGCTAAACAAGAACGAGCACATCTCCCAATTGGATGACTTTCGTAAGGTTGTGCAGGATTTGCTGGAGAAACAGGAAACGAAACTGCGCAAGCTGAGCATTGAATATGACGAAGATTTGTACCCTCACCTGGTGTCATCAATTGCTGAGCGCAGGTGGCTTATCAGCCATGGTTTGCGCCTTGCTGCTTTGGGTACTTTGGAGTCGCAGGAGGTAAAGGGGGTATTTGGGGAAGTTGTTGAGCGCGCGTTGGCACGTGGCCAGGCGCAGGCTATAGAAGAGCTTGCTGAGAGCAATTTGTTGACCGTGCCTGCTACTCAAGTACCGGGTTACAACGCCAACTCCTATGATGAGCTTGTCGCTGCTATAGAGAAAATGAAGCTACTTGATCTTCCTCACATTGCCCAGTTAGAGCGCGATCAAGATTATCCTATAAGCGTGATTATGGAGGGACTAACCTTGGCCAAGCACGCAGCGGAGGGCGCAGAGGCACATCCTGACTACTTCCTCAAGCCAGATGTATCGCAGTTGCAGGTACCTATCTTTGCCCGCCCTCGTGACATCCTTAATCCTTTTGCCCTCGAAAAGGAGATCCCGCTGAGGGAATCCTTAGAGGCGCATGCTATGAGACTTGCAAAGAAACAAGGTGTGAAGGGGAAGGCCATCCTTTGTGGTGTTGGAGCTGCCCATATTCCGAGGTCTGATGGAGTGCCCGTTAGCGTGCCAACGGTGTCACCCAAGGATGTTGACCTGTTGAAGAAGCTTGAAGAGGCTGGTAGTGTGGCGCGCCAAGTGGGCAGTTCAAGGCTTAAGCGCACACGTAGTATATAGGCTACTTAGATGTAGTGATGTTTTGTAACAGGTTCACTTTTTGTTGCACATGTGCATGTTGAATCTATATTGTATATGGACTCGTAGTCTACAATAAAATGTTGAAGAGTACGATTGTACGTATATTATATCAAATGTGATTGTGGTTATAATGTTTGTACTTAGTTATTTTGTCTTTGCGTAAAAGACGTCTATGTTGTGTCTAACATAGCAACTTGTTGTGTATAAAAAAATCCATAATCGTGTATGAAGTTCATAAAATTTACAAGTTTATTGGTTGATTATGCAGCGTACTGCAAATATCATATCAAGGAGTTAAGTGTCTTAACTCCTAATTTGTTAAACGCGCACAGTGTGCATTGTTGTGTATCCGTCGTGAGATACACATTGAACTTACTCCAACGTCTTGAGAGTAAGGTGTTTAACAAGGATGCGTGATCCGATGTTGATGGGTTTGCAACCCTCTTACTCAACGAGTTATTTAGTAGGTTTACTCATCCTTTTACCATCGTGGGTTTTAACAAGTGCATGCACGCCATGTAGGCAGAAAATAAAGTAACAACAATATTGAGACATAAATAACATGTAAACAATAAAGTGAAATGTGTCGCGGAATTAGCTAGAAACCGCGACCTTGAATTAATACTTGCAAGTTTTTGTAAAAAGAAAAAACATTTGCCTAAATGAAACAAAATGTAAATACACGGATATTTATTAAGCACTTACTAAAGTGCGGGGGTGTCCGTGTGTTGGGTCGTAACCTTTCCTAAAGATAGCATCTCTTGAGATTGCAAACATTCCATGTGCGTTGTAGCTCACGGCCATCTATGTCACGCAGCTTGTACGCGCCTTTGCCTAGTGCTTCCACGACCTCATAGGGTCCTTCCCACTTTGGTCCTAGTTTACCTGTATCTTCTGCGTGGCTTGCGTCATTAGCGCGATATACAAAGTCGCCTGGTCTGAATGAGGTGCTTCGAACTTTAGCGTCGTAATATCCCTTCATTTTTGACTTGGCTTTTGCTTCGCGTATAGCTGCGCGTTCACGCCTTTCTTCCAATAGGTACAAGTCAATACGTCGTTCGTCATCATTGGTTGCGACATTAACTTCCGCGGTACGAATGGTTGGCATCCCAATTTCGGCTGGTATGACCGCTTCTGTCCCATAGACAAGGGAGAAGGGAGTGTCTCCATTGCTAACTTTGATTGTCGTGCGGTGCGCCCATAAGACATGCGACAATTCGTCTACCCATCTTCCTTTGTGCTTGTCCAGACGCGCTTTAATTCCTTCGCCTAGACTACGATTTGCGCGCTCAACCAAACCATTGGTTTGTGGGTGTTTAACTGACGCGAAGTGTTGTGTGATATTTAGCTCTGCGCACCAATCTTTGAACGGGTTATCACGGAATTGTTTTCCGTTGTCCGAAACGATCTCCCCAGGTAATCCAAAGCGGCATACAATATTTTCCCAAACGAAGCGTTTTACTTGATTACCTGTGATTGTCGCCACTGCTTTTGCTTCAATCCACTTAGTGAAGTAGTCTATTGCCACAATAAGAAATTTCAGTCCCCCGCTGCAACAGGGAAGGGACCCGCAATGTCGATACCCCACTTATAGAATGGCCATGGAGAAGTGATAGGCGTTAGCTCCTGTTGTGGTCTGCGCGGGATGGGTCTATGAACTTGGCAGTCGCTACATTTCTTTATTACATCGCGCGCATCACGATGCATAGTGGGCCAGTAGTATCCTGAGCGCAAGGCTCGTGCTACGACGGACCGTGGTCCTGAATGCATACTGCATGAACCAGCGTGGATCTCTCGGAGTACATAATCTGCCTGAAGAGGTCCAACGCATCTAAGCCATGGTTGTAGAAATGAGCGCCGATATAGGATACCATCTCGAAGTTCAAACCTCTACGCTGTGCGCCGTATCCGTCGAGCGTCCTTCTGCTCCTCGGGCAATTTGCCCTTACTTATGAATTCGATGATAGGGGTCATCCATGTAGGATCCTGCTCTTCTATCACCGTAGATATCTCCATCTCCGAGATGGATTTGTTTTTTAGAATCTCCACCAACACTTGTTTTGACAGGTACGCAAAGCTTGTAGATGCGATCTTGCTTAGCGCATCCGCTTTCTTGTTTTCACCTCTAGGAACTTGTTTAATGGTAAACCTGTCAAAACCTTGGATTAGTGATTTGGTCTTGTCGAGGTATTGAACCATGTTATCCTCCTTAGCCACATATTCGCCCAACACATGGTTGGCTACTAATCGGGAGTCCACATTTGCTTCTAGGTTACGTACACCCATTCGAGTTGCAATGCGTAACCCGGCGATTAGGGCTTCATATTCTGCCTCGTTGTTCGTGGCTGTGAATTCGAAGCGCAGTGCATAAGTGAATTCCATTCCTTCTAGATTAGTGAGGATAAGGCCAGCGCCCGACCCATCCACGCATGAAGATCCATCCGTGAACAGGACCCATGGTTCTTGTAGTTCTACCTTGCTCAGTGGAGGTGCGGCATCGGTGTCCGGTTTTTCGATGATGAAGTCTGCTAGTATTTGCCCTTTAACCGCAGTGCGTGGTCTATAAGAGATGTTATACTCGCCTAGCAGCACACTCCATTTTTGTAATCGCCCCGATGCGTCAGGTTTAGAGATAACTTGCTTGATAGGTTGATCTGTGATTACCACTATTGGGTGCGCTTGAAAGTATCTGCGCAGTCTTTTGGCGGCAAACACTAACGCCAAGACCAACTTCTCCATTGGGCTGTAGTTAATCTCTGTCTTCTTGAGTGCTTTGCTTACAAAATATACCGGTGTTTGTACGGATTTCCTATCCGTCAGTAGCACTGCGCTGACTGCTCCATGAGTAGCAGATAAGTAGACGATTAACTCCTCCCCTGATCGGGGTGCGACTAGCTTAGGAAGCGCTGCTATATGTTGCTTAAGCTGTGTGAAAGCTTCTTCCGCTTCCGTAGTCCAGCGGAAGTCTCCCTTTTTTGTACACTTCTTGAGTGTTTTAAAGAGAGGAAGTGACTTATCCGCTGATTTGGACAGGAATCTGTTCAAACCGGCTAGCTTTCCATTCAGAGACTGAACTTCTTTCAACGTGCGTGGTGAAGGGAGTTGGATGACAGCCTCTGTTTTTTCTGGGCATGGCTTAATGCCATCTGGTTCTATCAAGTATCCCAGGAACATGCCTTCTGTAGCGCCAAAAGTGCATTTCTTAGGGTTCAACTTCATGTTGATCTTTCGTAGCGTTATAAATGTTTCTTCAATGTCACGCACCACTTCGTCTTCAGTATGGCTTTTTATGACAAGGTCGTCCACATAGACCTCTAGGTTGCGGCCCACTTGCTTTTCAAATGCGTTATCTACCAGTCGCTGGTAGGTGGCACCCGCATTTTTCAGGCCGAAAGGCATCTTTGTATAACAATAGACACATTGGCTTGTGTGGAAAGCTGTTTTTTCCTCGTCTTCCTTGGCCATTTGGATTTGGTGGTACCCTTTGTATGCATCTAAGAAACATTTAAAGGGATATCCGCACAGGGATTCTACCTTCCAGTCTATCTCTGGCAGTGGGTAGCAGTCCTGTGGACATGCTTTGTTGAGATCAGTGAAATCCACGCACATTCGCCAACTACCATCACTTTTCTTGACCATCACTGGATTGGAGAGCCAGTCATGGTAATAGACTTCTCGCATGATGCCTGCATCCACAAGTTTGTGTACTTCTTCCAGAATGGCTTTTGCGCGCTCTGGAGCCTGGCCGCGCTTTTTCTGCCGTACTGGGGAATATCCTTGTCGGATTTTCAACTTGTGTTCTGCAATCGAGCGTGGTACACCAGTCATGTGCTTTGGTTCCCATGCGAAGATATCCAGATTCCTTTGCAAGAGCGCGCACACGGCCGCTCTTCCTTTGTCAGACAATGATCCTCCGATCGATACTTCTTGCTCCGGATAGTCAGGGTGAATTGCAACCTTCAGATTTGGTACCTTAGTTGCGCTCTGTTCTGGGGTTTGCGTCGTCTCGCATGTAATCGTGTTACACTCTCCTGGTGGCGCAGCGCTATTGTATATGGTGACAATGCCGCCTTCTACCGGGAATTTGAGCATCCCATGTGCTGTGGACGGTACTGCGCGTATTGCCGAAATTCCCGGTCTTCCAATAATGCCATTGTATGGTGAAGGAGATCTGATCACCATAAAATTCATCCAGGCTGTCGTGGAGTGTTCCTTATTACCGACAGCGACCAGTAGTCGCAGTTGCCCCATGGGCCATATCTTTTCTCCTGTGAAGCCAGTCAACGAAGTCGTGGCTGGGCTTAACTGTCTTTGTATCTCAGGGCGCAATCTCTTGAAACAATGCTCATACATTATATCTGCTGATGCCCCTCCATCAACATACATGCGGTGGATATCGTGACCCCCCGCATTTATCTCAATGGTGAGTGGTTCCGCCACTGCGTTGTCCGCAGCCAAGGTCGGGAAAGAGATTTCGGTTCCATGAGAAAATTTCTGGCTGACCTTTTGCCTAGTCTTTCGCTGCCATGATTGTATCATGTAGATCGTGTCAGCCTTGTCCTTAGGCGCTTCTTTCTTGCCCCCAGTTTTCTGTTTTTCTTTCCCATCCTTAATGTTCTTAACTAGATGGTCCAATCTGCCTTCTTTTACTAGCTTATCAATTAATTGGCGCAATTGGACACACTCGTTGGTTGTGTGGCCCTTCTGTGCATGATACTCGCAGTATCCATTCCCTACGCGCCGATCTTCTGGGGTGCGCATCGGTGGTGGTCTCGGAAAGTTCGCGCCTTCCGTCGCAAATATCTCCTTTGGAGTCTTCGTTAGTAGGGTATACTTGTCGTTTCCCCGTCCGCCTCCTTGACTGCGATAGTTTTTGTTACGATTGCTACTCTGGTCATTGGATTGTCTCCTTGGCTCTTCTTGCGACCTATAGTTTGAGTAGCCTTTCTTACTATCCGCAGCGGCGGCTTCTCCTTGAATGAAGGACCTCGTGCGCTTCATGAGTTCATCAAAGGTTTGGGGAACCCTATCATTTAACTTTTTGATAAGGTCTGGGTTATTGATTCCGTTCATAAACCCTGAAATCTTTAGTATTTCGGGGCATGCCTTGACATGTATGCATTCATCCTTATAGCGCTCCATAAAAGCGCTTGTGGATTCCCCTTGGCGCTGTTTTACTCTAGCGAGTTCGACAGGGTTCTTGGCGCACTTCTTCCGCTGAGTGAAGTTCAAATGAAACGCCTTCCGCAACTCTTCAAACCCATTGATGCTTCTACGTGGAAGCTTACTGAACCAGTTTCGCGCATTCCCCACTAAAGTAGAGTTAAACATGTGGCACCACACAGGTTGTGGCCAATTTTCGATGGTTGCTGCTGATTTGAAAATTTTTAGGTGGTCATCAGGATCACCTGTTCCATCATAAGTCTTAACATTGGCGGGCATGCGCCTTTTTTTATCTTCTGAGAAGTCACTGATGCGCCGAGTGAATGCGTCAACCTTTTGGCGGCGCCAGGGACGAGACATATCTTCGTCTTCCCAGTCGCGGGATCTTCCCCTGGACTTCCAGTGTCCTGTTTCTTTGTCCTCGTTGTCCGAGGAGTCACTTGAGGATGAGCTTACCCTTTTGCGGCGCTTGCGCCGACTATCCTCGGAATCCGAGCTTGAAGGGCTTTCACTTGGGGAGCATCGTCTCCCAAGTCTATCGTGGACTCTGCGACTGCCAAGTCTAGCGTGGACATTGGTGCGCCGTCCATCATCTTCGTGCTCCTCCAGAGACTGTAAGTCGGCTGCTTCATCATCCACAACTTTCCTTCCGATCCTAGTAAACACAGGGTGTCGGCGGCCATCTTTCTCGCGCCTTTCCTTTCGGTAGCGCGGTGGGGATGTTTCACGCTCAGGATCAAAGTTGAGCCTGGCTTGCAGGCTCTGACTTGACCTCTTTTTCACTTCCTCTCGCATCAGCGCAGCCAAGGTTTCGTAGTTTTGGGACACGAAATCACTTGGCGCTAGTTCAGGCGCGACTCCTTCTAGCGCGAGAGTATCTGTTTCCAAATCAGGACCCTTGTTTCGGGTGGGCGCATTTGGCGGTTCAGTGAAGTTTAATTCCGGCATGGTGAGAGGAGTGCGCAGTAGATCCACCGTGCTAGTGGTTGTTGTAGTAGCATGGGTAGTCCTTGTGATCGGTTCTACTGGAGTAAAAGCCAGATCTGAGTATGATCCTAGGCTTTTGGGCGCACTGGTTGTTCCAGCGGGCGGCTTAGCGGCTGAATCAGTTTGCTGCTTCTTCCCCAGTAGGTCGTCATGCGTTTTCTTCGTCTGCGGGGTCCGCTGATTTGGGTTTCCTTGCTTCGTCATTCTAGTTCTTCGTAGAGTTCTTAGTGTAGGGTCCCACGGATGGCGCCACTTGTTGATACAAAAGTTGGGCGTTCCTTGTTTCCGTACCAATTAGATCTTAATGCTTGAGACCTGCGCACTAAGAAAACAAAAAGACACCGTTAGGCTTATCGTGGGATTGTCTCCCACGATTATCCTCCGGCGTGAGAGTAAGTAATCGGTTTTTAGGGTTTAGTTGAAGAGTTAGGGTTGAAGATCGTACCTTTAATGAGAGTCGAGAGACTCTTTATATACACACGAAACCCTAGCTGGCTTCGTGTTCCTCACTCCTCAGCGTATCCCGCATAGGTCGGTTATTTGATACATATCTCATAAATAAGAGATATCTTATATCACAACCATAAATAACTTTGGGTTTGGGCCATCGTGAGCCCAAACCGTGTCCATTGGTCGAGTTCGTGACCCGAATGCGGACTATACGTCATCATTATTAAATACCCACTTTATACAAATAAACCCCACTAATAA
Organism: Artemisia tridentata subsp. tridentata; assembly: GCA_021014915.2. NCBI lineage: Eukaryota > Viridiplantae > Streptophyta > Magnoliopsida > Asterales > Asteraceae > Artemisia > Artemisia tridentata. The sequence goes on from CP139508.1 coordinate 433,432,736, forward strand.
CCCCACATACACTCACAAACCAAATAAATAATAAAAATTATGCACGGAAACCAAGTGGTGAACCACTAACCTTTGCGAGTGTTTTTTTTTTTCCTATTCACCCGTGAGTTTTGGAGGGCACATCAACATTCACTCGTGAGTATCAAACTCACAACACACTCACGAGTATTGATACAGATAGTCTTAGCGACACTCTACCATGGACTATATGATTAAAATTAAATGAACGAATGTGAACAATGCTTCACATGTGTTTGTCTGATTCATTTACCAACCCTAAACTTAACGGCTGATATTCCAATTTTAATAGATTAAATCATAAAAAAGATTATTTATTGTGATACACGTAATTGACAACGGATTCATTAAATGCCTCTTTCCTATGTCAAATGTATATTTGGTGAAAGGCATATGTTTATCCTAAAACAAATGTCAAAAATGTGTATATTTATTATTACTAGTTTCCTTATTTTGCTCTTATAATTAAAATTTGCCTTAATTGCTTATTTTTAAATTTTATAATTAGTGTGAGATAAAAATGATTTTTTTTAAGTAAAATTTGCATTAATTACACATAGCATAATTTGTTCACTTTTTGTTTGTGGAGAATCCTTTTCGGACGGGAGGAGTAGCGTTTAACCGTTTTGTCATTTTTTTTTATTTTAAATTACGTATACGTTTACATTACTAATTTTTTTTATAAAACAAATAGCTATTGTTGTCTTGCTTATTGCTACCATTTTTGCTTCTATGATGATTGATATAACTCGAAAACTGTCATTTCAGTGTTCAAAAATCTTTCGAGATCATATCATAGTTAATTTGTGGTATGACAAACACAAGAAGTCCGTCTTTTAGAAAATTAGTTTGCTTGCTGTTTGTTACAAAGAATTTTATTTAGTGTGGTTGGTTTTGTATTTACTAATTTTTGGTTCAAGCTAGCCCTTGATCAAGTCGATTTTTTTTTTCAGTTTATACTGTCTTCTTCCATCGATGTAAAATGATGTTTTGACTATTTCAAACAAAAACAAAAGATCAAATTCTTGTACAGTAAATATCAATGACTTTTAGACTCCAAGAGTCCAAGACTAGGAGAAATTGTAGAGTAGACTACAAATTTCTTTTTGGACCATATGCCAATTAGCCAATTAGCCAATGAACGATTTATATTTTCGGGTGGTACAAAATGGCCGTAATTTACACTTAATTCTTGAGATTAAAATGAATGATAGAGCAAAGAGAAGAAACAACGAAAGAAAGAAAGAATTTGAAATGAAAGAAAAAGAATTTTACTTCTTTTTTGTTTATCCTGCAATCAAAAAGATAAAGGAAACTACAGAAAGGTTTATATCTTGGGTCCAAATTGAAAAAAATATATATATATTGATGAAAACTAACCCACTGATACTCTCCTTGGGTAGTTAATGACTTTTAAGTTTATATCCGCAACGGCATCCATCCCAAAGATTGGCCTCAATGGTCGGCATAGCTGTTACTCGGGGTCACCATTGTTGTGTGCTCTACATTGGCGTAGCGATGGTTCAAAAGTGGGGGAGATGCCTGTAATACGCTAGGCAAATCCTACATCGGATATTGTCTTGAGAGATGTTGTGTTCATTAGTACAACCTCTGTCTCAAAATAAATGTACATTTTGACTTTTTGAGTATTTCTTGTTCAATTTTGACATTAAATACTTTTATTTGTATTTATATAATACGTAATGCAAAATATATGAATGTGTTATATTTTAAATGTATTTTCATTGGTATAATTTTTATAAAGTATTATATAACACAAATAAAAATATTTAAGATCAAAGTTAAACAAGAAAGACTCCGAAAAATGAACACTTATTTTAAGACGGATGGAGTAATATTTTGCGTTGCAATGACATAGTGCGTATTTTTTACTAATGCAGGCAGACCCCATAAAAACTTTTAGTTAATGCACCACATTGGTTACCTACTGAAAAGTCTTCAGATCACAAAATTGGTTACCTACTAAAAAGTCCACACATGATGATCACAAATACAAAACATGCACCTGTAAACAAAGCAGACAGTATTGTGAACATTGTATGTGAGGTGTTACAATGAACCATCGTGGATGCTCTAATTCTTTATTTAGAACCATTTACAGAGAAGAATTCTATTGACAGCAGACGTCAGAAGTTTTTGTGCTAATTATTGTCCATTCATCGTCAGCCTATAAACTCAAATAAAACGTTAAACATGTAATGGTGAAACAAGTAGATCTTGCAATGCTAATCACTGATAAAGGCAAGCAGGGAGTATGTACCTGCAGTATTTTCTTTTATCACAAAGGTCTTGCAGCTTATTATAAATTTATAAAACAATACATTAAGCATGAATTGCTGATACATAGGCCTTAATTTATCAGTACACTAGAGAAGTTGACACGAAACTAAAGGTGAAGCTACGCCAGCCCCCCGTGCAAATGCCCACGCAAGGCTCAACTAACTGTACAAACAAGTTTGGTTCCCCTTCTTCAATCCACAGCTTCTTCCAGGGTATTTCTGTCTATAAATATATATACATCAGGAAGCCTGCCTGTGGTGTCCATAAAAAGGTCAATAAACAAAAGGCATTGTAGTAACCATTTTATTAGTCTATTCAAATGAATTAGTCAATGCATATATCTTATTACAAAAAGCGGTCAGGTCAGAAAACCCCTATAGGCTTTCAAATTTTGCATCATAAAGTCCATAAACCATTTTTTAATTGCATGACCAAATCCCAGCATATAAAACTGAACGAAAAGGTTCATCTTATTGGAATGATTGAAACCCTTAAAGCTTGACTAAAAGTCAAACTATGAGAACCTTTTCGGACGGTTATTTAAGTTATGTTAACCATTTAAAAAAAGCTTGGGGGTACGTAAAACTTGTTAGTCGATAAGGTATTTTTGAACTTTAACCTTGCAAAATAGTATATTAGATTTTGGAGGTTGTAACTGTATGAAATTAAACACACTGCACATTCAATTTGTTCCCTTACTAGTTGATTATTTCAACCCATTTAATATAAAATTACCCAAATTAACCCATTTATAACAAATGGGTCGAAATGAAACCTCTAATCTGTAATATTGCGAGGGAAACAAGTGAGCTTACTTGAAAGATCAGGAATTCTGGTATATTTGAGTTCATCATTCCTCGTTCTTGGTATCGGGGATAATTTCCTCGTCGCTATGAACCACTTCTGCTTCCATCTCTATAGGAAGCATCTCCCTGGGCACCGGGCGCGTAAAGGATGCGTCTGCAGATACATGTGAACGTCAAAATATGCATAGATAAGAGAACGACAAATCAGCTATGTGCTAGACATGTCACAAACATCTAAACTTCTCAGTATTTGCATAAATTTAATGTCCTATTTACAATTAAACTTCTCAGGTTTTGACGTGCGGTTGGCTCTTTAGTTGAAGTGGTATGGTCCAAGATATTTTGCCTCAAGATAAAGACATCATCTGACACAGTTAAGCTTGAAGAAGTGTGTGCTGCCGAGAAATTACCATCTTAATTTGTTATGATGCGTAAAGATAAAAGATCTCAGTTTATTTAATTTTAGCGTGTTAGTGGCATAGTTGTCAATAGCGACAATAGCGGTCGCTATAGCGCGCTACGTAGCGTCGCGGTCAACTGCCGCTATTTGCATTTAGCGACAAAATAGCGAAGGTCAACGCCGGTCAACGCCGGTCAACGACGGTCAACGCCGGTCAACTTCGGTTTATAGATGCAATTGATTGGTGGGATTTAGTCGGAATTAGTCCCTTAACATGTTGTGTATGTTTAATTGAAACCAGAAACACGATTGATGCATGATTGAATTTAGGGTTCATACGTCGAATTGGGGAAAATCGTATAAGTGTGTTGTAGTGTAATTAAGTTGTTGGGATATGGTTTATATGTGTCTAATTACATGATTTAACTCTTGAATCGAACCAAGAAACACAAATGAAGCGATTTAGATAATTAGGGTTTAAGCAAGACTCGTATGAGTGCTATCTGTTGATTTATCGCTAAACACAAATAGCGGTCGCTATTTATCGCTATTCGCTACGTAGCATATAGGTGGCTCGTCGCTATTTATCGCTATTCGCTATTGACAACTATGGTTAGTGGTGCATAGCTCAGTAGAGTATGTTTTGTCAGTTAAGTATAGCGAGTGTACGAACTCAGTAAAGATCTCAGTTAAGGGTCCTACTCTTATATCGGAAGTTCCCTAGATTCTGCAACCATCACTTTTTGTCTCTCGTCCACCATTACCAAAATCTTTTTTTTTTTTTGGGTGAATGGGTGCTTACTGTATGTCAATAAACTAGGACTAGAAAAACTCTAATACTATTCTTTCTCCATCTAATAACGAGTCTGCGAAGGAGTACCCTTAGAACCCTCCGTTGACTTTGTAAACTGCATTGATCTCGTAGTCTATATAACATTAACCTCGACGTAATTTAAATCATCTTTATGAAAATACTCGCTCAGCACATTTTGTATTCTATTCACCACCCTCACCATTCCTAGACACACTAGTTTGTAACTATATATAACCACCTGATCTTAGATCAGGATTTTTCCAACCATAGTTAAATAGTACTTTCTACTCCCATTCACTCCATTTAAAGGGGGAAAACATCATCTGCTTAAGCACATGTGCTTTAGATACCAATATAATGGATATTATGAAATAATGTTCAAACGTATGAAATATCACTTGTAACAACCTAACTTCATAAACTCTCCAACACAGTACCAACACATAAGAATCAAACTATACCTCAAGAAACTCGAAACCAAGGTTGTCGAATACACATTAAACACCAACCCCATAACCTAAATTACTTCACAAACCACTCTATTCAACTAATTTCCGATAATAATTCATCAATTCTAAATCTACATATCCTAATTATAACATTTTAACCTCATATTAAACTAAAAACAATAAAAACCCAATCTATAGCTAATAAAACTTAAACCAACATTATAAACACAATCGTCTAAAAAAGTTAAACTTGTTGCTTGATGGGCTAATTAGCGAAAGCCAAAAAATTGCCATAAATCCAACAAATAAAAAGATATACCAATCACACACATACCTAGAAACAAAGCTGAAAAGTTGAATTTCAGTTTACAGCCCCCAAGAACATGGATTTAGGTAAATAAATAACTAAATAAGGATAGAAGTTGAAGTTCAGTTACAAATCCCTACGAACATGATACTAATGTAGATCAAAATCTTCAACAGAGTATGTTGTTTGGTTAATTTTATTTTCTTATACTTAATAGCGAGTTTGGTTAACTTCATTTTGTGAAGCGTATTGTGTTTCTCAAAATCTAAGTGATTCACTAACATATTATGCATCACTACTAAGCTTACCCAATCACCAAGCCCCGTAAGCCATTTTCTTGGAGATTTGTTTAAGAATACATTAGCTATTGATCATAGATATTAAGGCTTATGCCTCTCAACAAGCTTCGAATGCAGCCCTTTTTTTTCCACAAAAACCAGGTTTAAAGATTTTAAGAGCATACTCCGTAGTAGATCTTCAACTTCTATCTTTTTTTTTTTTTTACTTCATGTTCTTAGGGGCTTTGAAACTGAACTGTAACTTCAATTTTTCACTTTCTCAATACCAACTTTTTAGCTTCTTGGTATGTGTGTCTGATCGGTATATCTGTTCCCTTCTTTTGTTTGTTGGATTTACGGTAATTCTTTGGCTTAGGCTAATTAGCCCATTAAGCAACAAACTATAATAACTTAGATAAATGATTAGTTTATAGCACGCATGTATTACAAACATATAATTTGTATATTATTAAAAAATTGCCCTTTTCCTAACTTCACAAACACCGACTTAAAAAAAAAGACATGAAAACCAAAAGTTAAAACACAGTAAACACTCACCGCATAAATCCAATTTACATCACTAATCATTCTAACTATAACAACTTAACTTCATAAATTATCCAAGAACTAAACTAGAAACATAAAAACCCATACTGTACCAAAAAACAACATAAAAAACACATTAAAAAACCCTAAAAAATGCTAATATACCAATACTGGTTCTAACATCTAACGACAGTTCAATAATAAGAAGATCCAACACCCTAATAATTAAATCCACACATCAAGTTCAAATCGACACCTTTCCTAACTTCCTAAACTCCCCCAACAACTTTAACACACTCAGCTTAACCATTCTAACTATACCAATTTAACCTCATAAACTCTCAACAACTTGGCTACAGACATAAAAACACAAACACAAACTTCACCTCACAAAACACAAAAACAAGCCTTGCATGATCCAAATTACATCACTAACCACTATAATCAACTCATTTCCAATCAGATTTCGATAAAATCCAAATCCACATCCTAATTATAATAAGTTAACTTCACAAACTCTCCAACACTTGAACCAAACACATAAAAAAACCAAACTTTACCTCAAAAAACACGAAACCAACCAACCCCGAAAACACATCCCATAACCCAAACCCACATCACAAATCATTCAAATCAACTAAATCAACATTTAACCAAACACAGAAAAACCAAAACTTTACCTAAAAAAACACAAGAAACAACATCGAAAACACATTGCATAATCCAAATGACACCCGTAATCATTCAAATTAACTAAATTCAATCAATTTAACTTCATAAACTCTCCAAGAATTGCACCAAAAACATAAAAACCAAAACTTTAACTCAAAAAACACAAAACCGACATTGAAAACACATAAACCAATAAATAACCGCATTATCAAAACTAGATCACTAACAATTGACCAATTAAATACAATCAACGAGTTAAATAAAAGCTATATACCTTGATTAACTATCCAACAACTTGACTAAAGACACACAAACCCAAACTTTATCTCGAAAACACATAATACACGTATCGCATAATCCAAACTACATCACTAACAATTCAATTTCCCTAGTCACAACAAATCCAAACATCATAGTCAAATAAAATTCATTAAAGCAACAAATTAACAAACTTTACAAAATATAGTTTACCTTAAAAAGAAACAAGATAAAAACACAGAAAAACCAAAAATTTACCTCAAAAAACAAAAGAAACGACATCAAAAACACATTGCATAATCCAAATGACACCCGTAATCATTCTAATTAACTAAATTCAGTAAATTTAACTTCATAAACTCTCCAAGATGTGCACCAAAAACATAAAAACCAAAACTTTACCTAAAAAACACAATACCAACAAAGGAAAATTAAAAAAAATCGCAGCCCTAAAAAAAAAAAAAAAAAAAAAACCCCCCCGCAGCCCATAATCCGAATTATATCCATAAGGAAAATGCTATTTTCTCCTGCAAATTGTTCCTACTTAAACCAATAAATTAACAAATTTTACCAAAAAAATCAAAAACACGTACCACATAAATCCTTAACCACTCTAACTAACAAAAAATTAACGACAAATCACCATATAATCTAAACGATATCCGTAATCATTCTAATTAACTAAATTCAATCAATTTAGCTTCATAAACTCACCATCACTTAAACCAATGACATAAAAACCCAAACTTTATCTCAAAAACACAAAACCAACCTCGAAAACACATAATACACACGTCGCATAATCCAAACTACATCACTAACAATTGAAATTCCCTAATCACAACAATCCAAACATCATAACCAACATAAAAACAGGAAAACACATCGCATAACCCAAATCATTCAAATCAACTAATCAACAACAATCTTCAAATTTAAAAAAAAATAAAATATATATACCTTCAACAAAAAAAGATACAGAAGGCCAAGACCCCTTAACCTTACCAACTTTACCACCACTTAATCTATCACCATCATCATCATCATCACTTGGCACCATCAAAGGTTTACCATACTTACTCAACAAACCAAACAACCCATTATTGGATTGATGATGATGATGACGTGGTGGGACCCAGTAAGATGACCCGGGTGAGAAAGGTAACCAATCAGGAGCAGATTGTTTGACGATGATGCTGTGGATTGCGTCTTCGAGTTTACGGATGCCCAAGACCTCGTCTGATTCGTTGTTGAGATCTATTTCGATTATTTGGGGTTTTGCGGAGGAGTAGTTTGAGTATAATCGGGTAATTGGTTTTATTGGTGATTTTGAGATTAGGGTTTGTGAAATGATTCGAGACATTTTTTTGATTTTGGGGATTTTGGTGTTTGGTTTGGTTTTGGGGGGGAGAGATAATTGGGGATCTTGTTCTACTTTTGATATTTACAGGTGATATTTATGTAGGCGCTTTTGATTTTTATGTATCTTTTCACATTACATTTTTTTAATATTAAACTTTTTTATTTTATTTTTTTCTAATTATTTTATTACTAAATCCTGTTTTTTTTTTTTTTTTTTTTTTTTTTTTTTTTAAGAAATGTTATTGTCCACATTTAGTGCATACACGTTTTTAACCTAGCATGTTTAGTGCATATATGTTTTCTTTAAGATGACATATTTTTAGATTTAGTGCTACAATATATAATTTCAAAAATAGCTAGGTGCATATGTGTTTTTTAATATAATGAAATTTATAACAAACCAAGAACAGAAATGTCATACACAAACTTCGATATCGATTGAAACACAATTAAAATACAAATTTATCAAAAGCATAAATACATGAATCTAATCAATTTATACACGTGAGCACTAATAAATATTCAACACAAAATGGACATATGTGCACACGTAAATGTTATCATCATTTTTAAAAGTCGGACATATATGCACACGCGTAGCCATCAACATTTTTTCAAAAGTCGGACATATATGCACACCCGTAGCCGTGAACATTCTTGTAATTACACCTGATACAAAGAAAAGTACAAAAATTAGCAACAATAATTTTATTAAAACATACATGTTTTAAACATTCCGTTTATAAGTAATCATTTTCTAAAATATATCTATTTTAAAACATACATGTTTTGAACATAACATAAATGTTTAAAAACATCATGTTCTCAAACATATATGGTTTTCATTAATTAGATCTCACTAATTAAAACATATATGTTTTGAACATACATGTTTTGCACAATTTAAATCAACCTACAAGATTAAAAATCATACGAAGCAACCTTATGTGCATACATGTTTTGAACACTTTAAATCATACGAAGCAAAATAATGGTGCCTAAACCCCTTCAAGATTTAAAAAAAAAAAAAAAAAAAAAAAAAAAAAAAAAATCTAACCATTTATTTCGATCTAAAACCATGAACTTTTTTAAATGTACTTGAAACATATATATGACATAAGCATACAATCACAAACGTTTATACAACCTTTAACAAAATTAGAACTTGTATTGGACATGAAAGAAATCGCAGAGGATTATTTCACCTAAAAAACATATGCATGATGGGCTCTAAAAATACAAACCCATAAACCGATATATCTTTAACATTACGATGTACCAAAATCAATTCTATTAATCTAGCAGATTCAAAACCATGAACACGTTAAGAAAAAAATAATACAATTATTGGATCGAAGTAAACAAAAAAAGGCGAATAAAAAAAAATAGTCGGTTACCCTTTTTATGTGTAGACCAATATCGATTTCAAAATATAATACTTTAATCATCAGTAATCACTTTTGGATCCCATGAGAAATAAAAAGGTGTACGAATGTGTACAAGATTGATAGACAGTGGAAGAGGCGGCATATAGTATGATCCTTGTCCAATCTATTCCCATCCGGAAGACTTTAACACCAGTGTCTCTAGCAAGCTTTATTTCCGTATCAAGATCAGACCAAAACCTGAAACAGAGAGGCAGCTAGGGTAATGGTGAAACAAAGGCGGCTAGGGTTCTTGAGAAAGAGAGATCAAAAGTGAAAGAGAGTAGATCTGAAAAAAAATAAAACCTGGGGAAACGGTTTTTGTGATATACGTAGTAATCCTTTTTTTATGGAAGAATTTAATTCTCATATGCCCCTAATTTAATTTTTTCTTTGAAATTAAGTTACATGTATTTTCAAAAATGCCATTATGCATTGACATGATATACATTATGTATTATTAGGACTAAAAAAGGTAGTTATCGCAGTTCTCGCAGATAACGTGGTTCTGAAAAGAAAGTTACACTATTTATGTAAGTTACAAGTTAACAATGCATCATTAAGCAAATATAAAATTTTGATATTTATCATACGAATACCCGCGTAAAGCGATGTTGTATAGCCGCAAATAATTATATTTGCGAAATCGTGATTTTGTTTTGATATTTGATGCAAAATTTACGGGTTCAATTTGCAGTATTGCGAAAAAAAATATTTGGGTTATAAACAAAAAATGATAAAAGTTTAAAGATTAAACAATATTCCAATAAAATATTAATTTATAATTATTAGAGATTGGTCGCGCATAGCGATGATGGTGTACAGAGCGTTAATTTTGAGAAAATATGAAATTTTGATATTTATATTGAGGAAATGTGAAATTGACTTGTAGTTTTACTTTCAAATTTTACATGGTTTAATAGATAAGTGTACTTTTTAGCAATCAAATATTATCGTTACCCATCAAATTCCCTTTTATATGGTAGTGGACAAGTGTTTTGATACAAGACAAAATATAATGGAACTTAAAACAAATAGAGTATAAGAAAAGTGAAAGTAGTTATATACGAATTTACACCCATTTTTTGTATATATTATTATTATTATTATTATTATTTTGTGCAAAAGGTGAAGAATATATTAATATCAATAAACTTATTACAAACAATTTAACATTCACTGGCTTGGACATGCCCAACCAGAAACAACACAGCAAACTAAAATCTATCTGATATCAGACACAAAGAACTATATCTCTGATGAGCTATACCATATATCTGATACAACTCAAAAAAGCAGAGTAAAACAGACCATTTGTAACAACCGTGATTTTAGCAGGTTAGTCTAACTATTAGTTTCGATCAATTTAATTTTTGCTTTGTGTGACTTAAGTGTTTTGTGTGGCATATGTGTGATATACGCGTGTTTTGGCACTAAATCCTTTGTGTGACTCTATTGATGTGTCTTGAGTAGTGTTGTTTTGATTAAGTTCATTTTGTTCACTTTGGTGACGTGGAAATGACTTGTATGGTTTTGTGTTCGGGGTTTTTGTGTAAAGAGTTTTGTTCAAGCTTGTGAGCGTTGGTAAGTTAAGTGGTGATCAGTTTTATGGGTTATATTAATAATGAGCGTGAAATTCTATTTTTGGGAACTTTGGTTTGAAAATGATAATTATTCGAGTTGTCGTAAAATGAAGGATTACCGCGTAAGATGTTAGGTTTCGGTATAGGCTTTTATAAAATAACGAAAACACAAGGTTTTAAGTGTAATAATTAATATTAATAAAAAAAATAAAAAAAAATTATATATATATATATATATATATATATATGGGGGGGCGGCCGATTTTGGGTTTTAGGGGGGGAAAGGAAACAAAATTTTAGTCCAATTATAATTATTAATTATGGAGGTTATCTAGAATAATCTTAGGGTGGTATAAATACAAAACCAAAACACCCCAACCCATTCTTTTGTGAAATTCGGTCGAACCAAGGAGAGCAGGAGAAGCAGAAAAAATTTAGGGTTTATTTTTGTGGCAGAAAAATCAAGATCAAGGTATAATTTTCAATACATGTGTTCAATTAATTATTATAATTCATGTAACAAGAATATGATGGATTAGGGTTTATGTTTACTTCTGTAAATTTATGATGTATAACATGTTGGGATCAATAATTAGTAATATTATGATGATTGGTGAAGAGATTAGGGTATAAAACATGTTAGTTATTGAGTTAGGGTTTGGACAGATTCATAAGGCTGTAAAGATACGAAGATATTTAATAGATGGAAATGAGTTATTACATGAATCTTGAGTCTAAATTGTATTTTAGAGAACGTGCTTTCCAAAAAGTCCGGCCACGAGCGATTTCGAGGTCCGGAAGTCAGTCTAATGATTTTTGCAAGTAAAGGTGTCAAAATTGTTAAACCGAGACAGATTTAGGTTAAAAGTATTGAGGTCAAAGGTGGTTTTAAAAGTGTAATTTGGGTTAGCCCTTATAGAGAAATTGAGTTCTATATTCCCTTTAACTTCCACGCAAAGGGTATGCGTTAATAAGTTGTGCAAATATGTTTGTTAGGTCAAAACATTTTGGTGTGCGTTCAGATCCGAATCTGGATAGTTTTTATGTTTGATTTTTCAAAGAGCACTTGTGTGTGTTTTTAGTGCATGGCCTTCTGAGAGAAGCTTGTATGCTCATGAAGGACCATGGTGAATTTTTTGTGTGAGTTTTAAAGCTTATTTTGTTGTGATTTCATGTGGGTAAATGTACCCCAAAAATATGCGTATTCTAAAAAAGTGTATGCAAGGGATTTAGTGAGTGTAAGTGTTTGGTAGTGGTTAGTATGGAGTCTAGGTGATCCATGGTGGTTTACATGAACCTTAGACATCCATCGTATGTGTGTTACATGGACTATAGCTTTTAGCTTGGTCGCGTGTAATGTGATCTTATTTTGTTGTATAGATTTGTGATTGATAATTTGGAAGCTGCAAAGGTTGAGGTGAGTTTCATAGTCCCATTTTTACTTTGTTTTAACTTGGGATGGGAATGATGCTTGTGTTGAAATATTTTTGAGTTACTGTGGTTATGTGGTCGTAAATGCATGGACTTGTAAGTGTTATTATACGTGTATTGCATGTTATGAGATTATTGTGTGGTGATTCTGTGTGGTCCATTTGGAGGGTAGCTATGCTCCCATTATCCAATTGGAGAGTAGTAGCTCTACTCACTATTATTCTGTGTGGTCTGATCAGAGGGTAATGATTACCCATTAATGTGAACTTGGATCGTGGGCACGTTCCGTCCCGTTTGTTGGTTAGTTGGTTATGATTACATGCTAGTTGTATGATAACTATCTTTACTGACCTGTTATGTTTTATAATCACAGTGAACTGGTTGCCTGAGATATATTGTGTGTCTTAAACCTATGAACCTCACCAACATTATGTTGACTTTTTTAAGCATCATTTTCAGGTGAGCATTCTAAGGCTAAGGTAGAGGGAAGCGACTAGACGAGACTTAGTTGCATTTGAGAACGATTTATCTTTATGTTTTGATTTGAATATGTTTGATTTTGATTGTGATACTTTAATGTCTTTCGACTAGTACTTTATGTTCTATTGTAGATACCTTTTGGAGGTTTGTTTTGGTTATTTTCTTTTGGGGTATCGTTACGACACTTTGTGTTTGTACTTTGCTCTATTTATGTGCATGTAGTAATTCTCTATTTAGACACCATGTGTTGTGATGATATCCATGAAGTTACACTCGCGTTTCCGCCTTGGCGAGGTGTGACACCATTCATCCACTCAACAACATTTTTGAGCAGCAACAAACCAACTCTTATAGATTCACCCATATTGCTATATAGTTAGACAATACATTGTTTTAAGCCTTTTACAATGATGCTATTTACATAGGTAATCGAATAAACATATAAAGTTTTTGTTGCTTAGGCTAATTGGGGAAGGTTAGTATTTGACTCGTATTTGGTTTAACCAAAGTAATTCTTGTGATGGTTTCTGACTTTTTCTTAGCTACCCACAAATGTGTATCTAGTGAGGTTTGAACCTTAATTAGAGATGTTGCGAGGAGGTTGGTTCTTTTACTACCGGTGATTTGGGGATGGTTAGTAGGCTATCTACATCGTACATCCCCGTATCTAGTACACACATTAGATATTGTTGTTATTTTCTTAGTTACTGCTTATCCTTATTAGAAATAAAGAGCAAGAGTGAAAAATGGGAACAATGATAAGAGTGGAATGGGAATGATTTTACTGGATAATATATTCATAAAAGTTTATTTTTCTCGTGATGTCTCGTTTGTTAGTGTTGTTATTATTGATTTCTTCCTAGTGTTTGTGCATGGCTAATCTTTCTCGTCGAATTACTTCATCAAAGCTTAATTGTAGTTTAAATTTTACCTATACTAGAGTTTCAAGCTAAAAGATATAGTTCGTTATAGTATTTTTCATTGGGTATAACCTTTTTTTGACATGTTTGTATTTGTTTATCTAATTGGGCACGAGAAAATGAGAGTGCTTTTAATTAATGATCCGTCTTCCGTATTGTTATCGTGATCTCCTTGTGTCCCTTCTTACTTCTTCACCTCCGCCAAATCTCCCTTTTCGAGTGAGTTTCCTTGTCGTCATTGTTCCCTTGACTAGTTGATGCCATATTGCCTATGATTTTCATCAGTGATATGTTTATGAACCTTGAATTGATGTTTCTAATTTGGTGTTTGCGCAAAATATTCAAACATATTTTTAAGGTAAGTTTATTATAGAGACTTAAATATATGACTAATTTCATGCTTAAATAATGATTATCATTTAACATAATACATGCATATTATTTCACTCATAATTTCTACTATTGGTTTTGACACCAATATCAATCTTCTAGTTAAGAATATTTTAGACAATAGAATATTACTCGCGCATAGCGACACCGGTGTATAGTAACGTTAATTTGTTTGTGTGCAATTTTTTTTAATGTATATATGAATGTTGATTAACTAAAAGTGAAGAAAGTTAGTGGTTTCTATAGTAATTAAGTATTTAAATATGAGTAATAAGTTTTGTTGACTTTCATAAATGATGTATTTTTATCTAACAGCATTACTTATATTTTAAGCAATTGTGTGTTTCTCTTTATATGTTGTATAAATATATAACTTTAGTCATGAGTATCATTTTCTATATAAAGTAAATATAAAATGTCTTGCATTGTGAGTAAAAATTTGTGCAATTTTTTATTTCAAGACAGTCAATTCTAATTATAGGGGTAATTTACCACTATTTGGTTCTTGGGGTTTAATAAGTAATCATTATAATCTTGTGTGCTATTGGTAGAAGAAAATTAGATTTTAGGACGTAGAAGGAAGGGTTAATAGACAAAAAAGTAACTAAACTTCACAAAAAAAAATCACCTAAGTTACTCAACTTTCAAATTGTTCATTTAAGTTACTAATGTTTGCGTATTTATTCAGTAGAATATGATCTTTTAAAAAAAGTGTAATTCCCTTCACTCCATGGATGGGTTACCGGCTAACATTGTCAAATGGGTGTCCACAGAAACTTTATTATATAACCTACCACTCATTCACCTAACATTGTCAAATGGGTGTCCACATTGGATTGACCCGTTTCCAATGGATAGTTTGACTAGTCAACAGAAACTTTATTATATAACTTACCACTCACTCACCTAATTTTATTAAATCCCCAAATTAAATTAGGGTTCATTTCCTTCCTTCTCCCCCAAATTGAACACACTTTCACTACCAAACATCAATGGCTATGGTTTGCAGCTGTGGTGAGTTAGCTAGGTGTCGAACATTTTGGACACAAAATAACCCAGGTCGAAGATTTCTTGGTTGCCCCACTTACTTGGATCCCACAAGAAATTGCAATTACTTTAGGTGGGTTGATGTTGAGTTACCAAATCGATGGTATCAAGCAAAGATGTACCAGCTTCATTTCAATTTGCTCAATGTGCAAGATGAGATTGTTCAGTTGAACAATCGAAACTCAAGGACTGCAATGTATAATAAGATGTTGATGGTGTTGGTGTTGGCCATGTTTCTGTTTAGGTTTCTTGGTGTTTAGGTTTGTTTAATAGGGTGGGCTAGGTGTGGTGCTGATGTATTTGGTTAGTATGTATGATATGCAAGTTAGTATGTAGGATATGCGGATTAAGGCAATGTATATTATGATGTATTTTGGTTACCTTGTTTAATGAAGTTTATGTTATGGTACATGTTTGTTGTTTTACACTTACTATCAAAAGCACAATAATATAAAATTTTAAGAGAAAAAAGCACAATATCAACATAAACCATACATGGATTAACCATTCATTAGTAAAGGTGCCCATATGAAGCCAAAAGATGGGCAATGTTAACACAGTTAAGTACTATAGTTTCTTAAGTTTTTGGATAAATGATTTCCCAAAAACAAAAGAAACTTGGTACTTCAAGAGTTAAGGACTGAGTTTCATCCTAAGGTTGTTAAGTACATACTAAAGAGTTAAGTACTAA
This sequence comes from Artemisia tridentata subsp. tridentata, assembly GCA_021014915.2. Taxonomy (NCBI): domain Eukaryota; kingdom Viridiplantae; phylum Streptophyta; class Magnoliopsida; order Asterales; family Asteraceae; genus Artemisia; species Artemisia tridentata. Next base: position 433,448,913 of record CP139508.1, read on the forward strand.
TGGTATATATACCATTCAGAACAAGATCATAATGACAGATTTACAAAATTGCCTAACATTTGGCATGCCATTTTCAAGTTAAATAAAACTATTCTAAGACCATAGCTCATCACGTGTAAACCTTGTTAGGAGAAGGGGTTTGTTGAAAATAATCTGCTTGATCCTTTGTGACTGTCTCCTCCTTATCACTGGTGCAACTTCATGTTCTTGGTGTTGGTCTTTAATTGCATCTTCATGTTCAAGTGCAACAATGACAGGTTCAACAATGAATTACTTGACCCTTTCTAATCAGCCTTGTTTTATTCCCATCACTTTCACTAGCATCCTTCTTTCTCTTGTGTGGTGGCCTTCCTGGCATTCTCCTTTTGATGCGAGGCAATGATTTTTGGTAATCTGTAGATGGCCACTGATCCATGCCATTCATGGACTCAATGTAAAGACTATAAGCAGCTTCAAACATATTCTTCTTATACCAATTTGACACATAATCTTTAGGGTCTTTATGTAAAAAGTAAATTGCAGCCATACCATGTTCACAAGGAATGCCAGATAGTTGCCAACCCCTACAACTGCATGTTCTTAATCTTTCATCCACCTTAATTTCTTCCTGAAATCTTTACATATATATGACGCTAAGTACGACTAGCACGAAACGCTACTTTTGTTGTACAATGACATGGAATCCCACCTAAATGCCACCTCAATGATGACATGGCACACACATTTCCATGATTTTTTTTAATTTCCGGAATTTAATTAAAAAAAAATTGACCAATGAAGAATCGAACCCTCGTCTTGCACAACAACAACCAACACTCCTACCACTGGAGCAATTGAGTTTTTGTGTTACACATTGAAAAACAAAAATGACATGCTTAACTAACTATTCATTCTATACATGGCATCAGCTAAACACTACATTTTTTAAAATTGAATCACTTCCTTAAACAAAAACCGTAATTTTCTCCCTTTGATTTCGTCTTTTCTTTTGAAACTGAAGTATTTGAATTCGAGATCCTACATTATCTCGCAATGAAACGTCTGATTGAAATTAATCCTCCTTAATCATTCACACAAAACACACAAAAAAAATACGGCAATCGAAATAGGTAATCATCAAATCAAATTCAAAACCCTAAAACTTTCAAATCCCTCATTTCATCCATTGAAACCTAAACCTTAAATCAAGTCTTCCATTTAGGGTTTTGATTATCAAGTCATTGTTTTCAATTCGCTAAAATTAAGGTCTTTAGGAGATTGATTATGACTAAATGAAGGTAATAACTTACTTTTCTGTTTTTATATATGTTTTTAGTCATGTTTCTTCGAGTAATCATGTTTCATTTGTTATGATTGCAGATATATGGGAAACCTATAGTGTTTGGACAAGCGCTCACCAGTTGTTATATAATCAAAGGTAATAATTTAAGTTTTATGAATTACTAATGATCTATTGTGTGCTTTTGAAAGTAGGTGTTTGAATTGGAGATTCGAATTGACAATGCGGCCTATTATCTGGTATAGCTAAAATTATGTAACTGATGCAAAACCAGTGTTTGATGAAATGTCTAAATGAAACATTAGTTCTTTATCGATGGTTGTATGCTATGCAAAGATGGTTTTTAAATTTTATTTGTTTTTTACGATTATTGTAGTAAAAAATTATGGATTTAACTTGAAAAGCTCCACTTAAAAGGGTAAGGCTTATCTACATTTGTTGTTTTAAGCGTAATGTCAGTGAAGCGCTTAATTTTCACGATGTCTATTGAGTTCAGGTTTGGTCATGGAAGATGGAGTTGTGCATTTTAAAATGGAAGCCCAAAAAACAAACATAAATCAGTTTCTCTAATTATGTTTTTTATTGTAAAATTCGATTATTGATGATTGGTAGGATGGTTTCGTTTATTAAGAGCATGTTGCTTTTATTCACAAGTGTTTGATAATATTACTGACTATACTTTGATATGGTTTACACTTGGCTCAACCAAAACACCTATTAGTTTGATTCTGATTTTGTATGACGCATGTAGTTTCGACCGTGATGGTGCTCCTTGGTCTGGATGGACCGATCTAAGCTCATTTCAGTTGCAATCAATGGCAATGACTTATGGTATGCATTTAAACCACTGAAACTTATTCCGATTTCACGTGCCGAAACTAAAGTTCACATTTATTTAAGGAGGGTGATTTTTAAGTGATGTCTATGTATAACATATTTCGAGCAATGCAGATTCATAGATCTCACATTGGCAAAATTATATGTTTGCTTCTGTGTGGGGACTTAATTGCTAAATGTGAAATAAAAAATGATTATGGTCATTTTAGTGAAAGTATATGCTGCACAAGATTCAACTGTGCAGAAACTAAATGCTTATCTGTACTTGACCCTTTGCTCCATTTGTGGATACATTCTAGATTCTTTTGTATCGCAAATATAGGTTTGCTTTTGAGAAGGTGATGCTAAATTTGGCAAATATTTACATGTTAAATCATTTGCTTATTGTACTTTCTTTTTATGTTTATCATTTTTTTGTTGCGCAGGAAACAATTGTTGCACAGTTAGAACATATAATGGAGCTTGAAAATCTTGAAAAGGTAAGGTCTCATCATTAGAAGCGTTGTTCTTGCAACACCACTTTCAAAAAAACTTGAAACGGCTGCTGACAAATACTTATATTTCTGGCTCATTGCATTATATTTTTTATAATTGTCACTCGGGTATGTTAGGAACAGTTACCGTCGCTTCCCATCAAATCCCAACAATTACATTCATATTAACACAATTGTTTGACTATCTATCAGATATTGTAATTCAGAAATACCCTCTTATCATGACAAATGATAGACAAAGCGTAATGAAATTTACATATGGTTTTCAATGCAACTTAAACTCCATTTTTTCTTCTTTTTATTGTTAACTGCTCATTGATCCTAACAAACACTGCTATTTGTGTATGATACAGAGATAGAAAATTTAAGCGGAGGCAAATGCTGATGTGGAGAAGCTTCTCATTACCTAGATTGTACCTTCACAACAGGTTTCAGTCATAACTTGTGATTGTCATATTAAATGGTACATTGGTCTAAGAATACCATAATTTAGTCAAAAGACAAGTAGAAAAGTGTGATGTACAAGTCGGTCACATACATGAATTTCATCAAGAATTATTTACTTAAATTATTATTAGGAATTAACTACATATGTGATGTTATTTCTTCAGGAAACCTGGTCAAATTTGCAGTAACGGCAAATGTTATTGGATTTCAAGCCATTCCTGTCCCTGTAAGTGTTGTTTATACCTTGAAATTATGCAAAGCCAGTCACCCCGACAACTATAACAGTATTTAATATTAACTTGCATTTGATAACTTTGCATTTTAACAAATATTGTTGACATGGGGGTGTTTGGAATTGTGTTTTTGGAACCATTTCTTTGATTTCTTTGAACTTAACACTGGCAATAATTAGTTTTTAGTGTTTGGATAAACAAATTATGCACTAATTATCTGATGTTTAGTGTTAAAAATCATTTTTTGATATATTATTTCAATACATTTTTAAATACGTGATTTTCAGAGGGTTTGATTGTTAATGTAACAAGTAGTGTGTGAGTAGGTCCTTAATATCGTTATAGTTTGTTTCTCAATTCATAGATTCAAAAGGGTATGTGAGTAGGTCCTTAATATCATCATAGTTTTTTGCCTCTCTAATTAGGAATTGATTACTTTTTAAGTAGCTGTAAATGATAGTTGGAATGTTGGATGAGTAGAACAATAATTTCGAATGTCTAAGTTACTGTAATGTATAGCTAGTATCATGGTCACAGATAAAGATAGTTTTATGTTGTTGGTAGGAAGCGGATGAACTCATTTGAACCTCATTGTTAAGCATGATCAATATTGCGTCATATGTTTTATAACATGTCTTAACATATGCTGCTTAGTTAAAGGCTTGGTACAACTATATGCATCGAAATGCTTTTAATACGACATTACTATTTTGTGCAACAGTGAAGGAGAAATGATGGGTAGAATTCAAAGGGGAAGTTGATTCGACCTCCATTCCAAGTATAATTCTATACAACAAACATCAGGTATATGTTGGGTCAACATGGTTAAGGGTATGTTGAATTGGAGTGTTTGGAGTTTAAATACAGATAGGGGTATTTGGATTTAGATTTAACAAATAACGATTAGTTTTGCAAAAAACATAAAAGTTAGACTTTTAAAAAGAACCAGTCATTGGTTTAAATATGTCTATTTCATTTTTTTTCTGTTTTGACATATGCTTTTGAGTTTGGTGGTCTCTGAGTTGGATTTTTGTTTCTTCATATGTAGGATGCCGAAGGCGTATACTAATTGCAAATATTGGGAATTATATGGGTGATGTAGACTTGTGGCATAATAAAAGTTAAGGTTCTGATAATTTTGATCCTCAATCTAAGCACGATAAGTGGTTGGAAGTTGTGAGCATATCCGCAACTTGGCATCTGGGAAAGCTTCAGGTGATAATTTTATCTCAGTCTTCTTTCTCTTTTCCAAATATTTGTTCAAAGTTATCTAATTACGACACATTATTAATTCTATTTGAAAATTTCTATATTCATACATATTAATGGTATCTTCACATGTATTTGACAGGGTTTTGATCAGCTACATTCTGGTCTACTACAGTAGCATAATTCATATATGTCGGGTTCCCAACCTCTTCATCAGCTACAAATGCTCACGCTCATTAAAGGATTTATTTAAACAAGGCATACTTAGAATAGTAACATTACTCTGCTTTCAGAACATTTCTAATTTAATGTAGGACTGGGTTTAAAACAATATAGCAGTATGCATATTTTAGGTAGCAAGACCTTAATGTCTGTCTTGTGTCTAATTTAGTGTGGTGTAATTCTTTGAACAGAACCACAAGGATGTCTTGGTTGTAGTTGATTCAGAAGACTATCCTGTACTTATAGAATTCCTTAAAGGAAACAAGAATGACCAACAATTTCAAAGAAAGCTGGCATGGAAAGCTTTCCAGCATTGTGCTGTGGAAGCAGAGCAAAGGAAGTACTATCTTCTGTTCAATTTATTAATATTTCTATATTTAAGCTCACTATACCGCCAGTTATTATTATATACAGTTAAAACATAATGTATTCTAATCTGTGCTGGCAGACAAATTATCACCAAGCTTTATTGTGCCACTCACTCTCAAGAGTTCACTTCGCTATGGTGAGAATCCTCATACAAAGGATGCATTTTACACGACAGTAGCTTTTCTGAAGTTAACGGTGATGGTATTGCGTGAACTTTAATATAATCTTCAGTAACTTTTTTTGATCAGGGGGAAATGATCATGAGATTTTTGAATCTGCACGGACTGTTGGTCACACAGGTTAGCTTAATTTATTATAATGAAAGCACATACTCTCTCCATCCCATGATTTCCTCATTGAAGTGTTTGACTAGCTGTAAAAATATTTGAAAATACTTTTTTATTACCATATGAGGGGTTCTTATGGGTTCAAACCGGGCCTATAACGGCTCAAAGCGGGGTTGAAGGCAAGTTCGGTTGCCCTGGCTTACCAAATTTCCCCCTTTTTTAGTTGAAAAATATGAATAAAGCAATTTGGGAAGTTTTTAGCACCTTTCATACACTTTGGGCGACTTTCAACCAGTTTGACCCAGGTAAAAATGACATACGTAGCACACTTTGGGCGCTTACCTTCCTGCATTTTGCACACATTTAATGTTGATCAAGATTCCCATTTTCTTCATTTCTTTGATTAGCACATGAATAACTACCCGGTTTGACCCGTTACCTGTCGTACTTACTTTTCGGCCTCAGTGAACGGACCTGCTTATATATATATATATATATATATATATATATATATATATATATATATATATATATATATATATATATATATATATATATATATATATATATATTTCTAAAGGTAAATGATGGGGTGTTTGGGATCGGTTGATCTCTTTGCTTATCTGCTTAAAGAATATAAGCAGGTACTAATTTACTTATTTTCAAGTGTTTGTTTACTTTATTATAAGCAGGTAACCAACTTTATCCAAAAACTTCAAACTGTTTAGCTGCTATAAAATATAAGCTAATAAGCACTTGAAAGAAGGAAAGTATCATTAAGTCCAGTTCGTGATCTTTTTTTAACTTCAAGAATCATAGCTTTGGCTATCGGTTTTTATCCATTTGTTTTAGAAACATTCAGCATTTTCTTGCACAGTGTTTGTAATAATATACGTAGATAAGGATTGAGGAATCATGCTACGATATCTAAATAGTCATTTTAGTAGATAGTTTTGAGCCTAAAAAAATACTCTAAATAGTTTGCCATGTGAGGGACAATAATTATAGATATGTTTCTCTAAGCCTCTCAAATGAGATTATTTCTTTGGTGTAAAGCTCTTTTTTTGTTGTTCAGTTAGCTTTAAAGCAAATGTTGTGGATAAGTTCATTATATCATCATTATAACCACCTTTTTAAAGCTCCCCCAACCGGCCAAACACACCCTAATCTCATTACTCTTTATTTATGTGTACTAATTTGTATCCAGTGGTGGAAAAATATGGCAGGGATAAGTCATTGTTGTTAGTTCGAAGGATTCCTGTGTTTAGTTGATAACCCTGTTAATAGTTTTTGCTTGCAAATTAGCTTTTTGTGAATGAAATTAGGAAACACTATACTAAGGTGCAACTAATTTTATGCACTATTGGTTTGCGGAAAGTACTTTAGATTATTTTACGTGTAGCTATAGCTACCAACTATTCAAACGATTCGCATTTGGTTAAAAACTTTCGTACTCCATGCAAATACAAAAGTTCTTTAGTAACTCCTCCTCTGCTAAGCTTTATATTTTGATAGGCATTCACCAGTGAGGGAAGGAAACAACAATTTAGACTTTTCATGAGATGACTGATAAAAATTGTGGTTAAACACTTAAGTTAGATTTCCATGTGCCAGAGGATGACCTATTCAGCTATCCATTTTATCTGCTACTAGGGTGTGAGATTGTTTATTTTTCTGATTATTTTTAACAGATTACGAGTTTAAATTTTTAATTAATTAGATCACTTATGCTTATCTATTTACTCAAGGTAAAATAAGCAGGTGTTGCCAATAATTAGATCACTTATGCTTATCTGCTTAGTGTTTTGGGTCAGTCCCACCCGACCCATAGAAAGATTACGTGTTTATGTAATCTAGCAATTTTTCCACGTCTACTTTTTTTTATGCCAATGATTAATAAAGTATTTTCTTCCAACTTGTGGTTTTATAGGCTTATGTCCAATAGCTAGAAAGTAGCATAATGGAGCTGACCAAACTTGAGCAGGAGCTTCAGTGTGCTCGACAGTAGGTATTTTCTGCACATATCTTTTGTATATATCTGGAACCACCTTCAAGTATATCTCATTTTTCTTATTGAAATCCATTTATATTTTTCTGTATGGGCATCTTCATTTCAAGTTCAGGAGAACAATCTTAGTCGATGAGTGGGAATGGTACGAACATCTTGTCACTTTTAAAGTTTCGGTTTGATATTTTGTGGTCACCATTTCTGATTAACATACTTAGATACCATGACAAATGAGAAGCAGTTGTGACTTTCGATATTTGTTTACTTATTTATCTTTTAATTTCAGGTATACACACTAACAAAAATAGCATGTTACTTTGCAGCAGATTAATCTCTTTGAACCATAGGTGACAAGCTTATTGCTTCGAAAAATAGGTTACAAAACTTGGTTTGCTTTCACCATACAATACTTAAGGATGGTAGCTTTCATCGATTGGATTGTAATACTGATTATTGATGTAAAAAAATCACAGGTGATATGTACAGATGCTACTGCAAGAACCACAAGTAACTCAGGAACAACAAACCATTCAGAACCTTTGTGACACCCTTAGAACTATTTTATGGTTATAACATGTATGTGTAAATATTTTAATTCTTTCCTTAACCCGCCAGTTTGTATTATATTTATTTGTGAAATTCCCAAATATCATATTCCTTTATAGAAGTGAAACATAGGACACTTTTAGCCATTTTAACTTTTCTTCATTTAAATATACTTCATTCATCGCTTGATTTGGGTGCCATCATGGAATAAAGTGGATTATGTTGTATAAAGGAAACGCATTTTTAAATTTTGAACAATATTAATTCTTTATAATGTGGTTGTTTCAAGAGTCAAGACGAAAAAAGGTTTGAAGGTTTTTTGTTGTGACAAAGACGCCAAATACACGAACTACGCAACAAACGTTTTGTATAAAGAAGTTTTATTTCGTATATGAAAAAGAACCATGTAATTTATTTGTTCTCATATTTATCATTGTTATTTTTACATATAATACGTGAACATTGTATTTTTCTTTAACATATTTTTCGTTATTCATTATTTATTCACGTTCAGTTAGATTTTGTCAAGCAACATTATGAAGCGAACCCGCCCATCGGGCGGGTCATTTTGAAGTTAACCCGCCCATCGGGCGGGTTATGAAGCTAGTTAGCATATATGTGCCTAGCACATTGCCTATGCTCAGCCAAGGGAATTACATCCTTTGCAGCCTCAACAATACCCTGAAAATGTACCAAGTTATAAAATATATTGTAGATTAAAGCATAATATACATTGAAAATAAACAAGTAATACCTTATGCTGATCTGAAATGATGGTTAGACCTTCACCAGCTACTAATCCCATATCATCAATCAAACACTGTATGAACCAGCTCCAAGTCTCTTTATTCTCAACACTTACAACAGCCCATGCAACAGGGTATATTTGGTTATTTCCATCTCTTCCTACTGCTTACAGCAATTCTCCTTTGCATATGGTTTTTAGAAAACAACCATCCAGACCTATAACCATCTTACATCCTTCTAACCATCCTTCCTTTAACCCCTTAAAGCATACATATAAACTACTAAAGTAATTCTTTCCATCAGGAATTGGGTCAACACTCATCTTACAAGTAGATCCTGGATTAGAATTAAGTATCTCACTAGCATAAGACCATAACAATCCATAATGATACTCTAAACAAGTCTCATACTGATTTAATGCTTTAATCTTTCCCCTTCTAGCTTGACTAATACTAACCTTGCATTTATATTTCTTTAGAATTAAAGCAATAATCTCCTTAACCTTGATTGTAGGATTGATCATAATCTTTTTCGCATAATTCCTAGCAATCCAGTTGCTTGTTACCAAGGTACCAAACTCATAAGTCCTAGAACATGCATGCTTATCAGTTAAAGTTTTAATCTGAAAAGACTTCTCATTTTGCATCCAAGATGCCCACAATCTAAAAGGACATTTCTTTTCCTTATCATCTCTACAACATTTAGCCAAAAGTCTCTTAGGATTATTTACTGCATAATATAACTTCAAACCATGGGACAAAGCATAAAATGCCAATGCTCTTTTAAGTTGATCAGGAGACTCAAACCTTTCACCTAAATGTGGTCTCATTAACTTCTATTTGATGTTAGGATCATGCACTGGCCAGTGATCACCTAACTTATCTGCATCTTCTGGATTTTGATCATTAACATCAACATCTTTATCAACATACTCCTCCCTTAAGCCAGTGTATATGATAGTCAGAAGTTCTCATCAAACATTTTTTTAGCTGTTGTTTTAGGTTTAGGTTCTGCTTTCTTAGTCCTAGCATCTACCACTTCTTCTTCACCATCAGACAAATGATCTATTGATGCAGTATCACTCTCCTCAGAACTAGCATAGTCATAAACATTATAATCATCCTCTAATTCACTATCAATGTCATTTTGTTGAACAATTTTTCCTACATTCTGTGGACTAGTGGTATCATGTAATTCAAACACAGAATGAGACACATATATATCTACCACATAATCATATTTAGCACCACATTCAACACATTCAGCTAAGTCATCATTTTTTAGAACTTTCAATCCTAACTCAAAATCTAAACCAGGCACAAGATAAAATATCTATTTGATATCACTTGAACATACACTTACTAAAAGTTTCACAAAACCAACAAATCCCAATGCAACAAGATCAATATTTGGAATTTCAGATAGAATTTCAAAGTTATAAGAAAAAGGGTCTCTTACAAACACACCATTATGATGAAATTTAATCAGAAAAGTGGAGGACGATGAGGAAGATGCCATCTGAAACAAAATCAAGCAATAAAAGTTGTTAATTTCACAAAACCATAAATTTTAACAAAACCCTCATTTTTAGAATCTAATTAACGATTAATAAACAATTGAAATCAACAATCAGAGAATCAAAATTACCTTGTTGATAAGATGACAACCATAAATCAAATTCAATTTCAAGATTTCTGGATGTATGTGTTGTTAGAGAGAAGATTAGGGTTAAGTGTGTGTGTATTGGGATCGATGTGTTTAAGTGTGTGTAAGTTTAGTATAAGTGTTGGATCAGACAAAGTATGTATCACCCGCAAATCAGATCGCAGCGGAAAGGATATATGGGGTGCTACGTATTTGGATCACAACACAAGTAATAGAGAATGGATTCGCAAATCCGTTTTAAAGCTTCATTAATTAAAACATAAGTTTTACATAATTTTGAAATGCGGAAAACAAGGCCCATAATAGTTTTAAGTTGTCCCATAGTACAAAAACTCTGGTCATGAGTGTTATGTGTACACTCCAAAAGTGTGCATATGCCCCTGCCAAGCATTGCCTTGCATCATCATATATCAACAACTAAACACCTGAGAAAAACATGCTAAAAGTCAGCTAAAAACTGGTGAGTTCATAGGTTTACATAAACCAGTAAAGTTGGACCAATAAGTTTACGAGTTAACAATATAATGTGCATAATGTTATACAAAAGGCTATTACGCTGCGCTAAGTTCCATGATACCGAAGCTACGACGGTGTACATGAAATGAGTTAATGTAATAATAAGGCCTGACAAGTGTTCTATCCCTTGACACTTGTAATTCGACATGGTATACATCCGTTTGTCCTATCTGGACTGTTGGTTCTTCAACACGGATGGAGGTGTCACCCTCAATAAATCTATTTATATCACTCGTGCTTCCCAGCGAGAACTAACGGTACATGAGTATGGGCATGAATTTGGGATATAGTGTGCATGATATGAGTTCATGTAATAATAAGGCCCGACAAGTGTTCTATCCCTTGACACTTGTAATTTGACATGGTATACATCCGTTTGTCCTATCTGGACTGTTGGTTCTTCAACACGGATGGAGGTGTCACCTTCAATAGATCTATTTATATCACTCGTGCTTCCCAGCGGGAACTAACGGTACATGAGTATGGGCATGAATTTGGGATACAGTACTTAGGCTAACACGTAATAGTTTGTCAAACAAAAGTATTGTTTCAATGGTCCATAAAAGTAAGCATGTTTCTCACCCCAAGTTTGCAAAGCAAATACGAGTTAAGAGTGGGGCTACGAACTCACCTTGAGTGTAACTGGAAAAGGTGAATTGTGAAATCAGTGAATTATGGGAACGGCTCCAACACACGACCTGAATAATAGTGAAGTCTGAGAATTTGAGAGTTTTGGCTTTATACGAATAATGAGTGTGAAACTGAGTAACGGATAACGATTTGGTTCGTGCTGAAAGTGAATGATGTGCTTAAAATGCTTAAAGTTCAAAAATAATATTATATATAATATTATCTTGTTTTTATGTTATTGAATCCATAATTATCGTTTCCTCGAAAGTCGTCGAATAATACGTTAGGTTTATTCGTTAAAATTCGTTATATAAATATATATACATAACGTAATTTATATATTTTATGAATTGTAAAATGATCGTGTTTAAATGAAAATGTGTAAAACATGAAATGGAAATGAATATGAATTAATGTTATTGTATGGTCCCTGTACTTATACAAATTTTACACTTTATACCCTAACGGATTAACTTTTGCACCGTTAGTCCTTAGTTAGTAAATAATTACATTTTTAGTCCAATAATGTTCCAAAGTGACATTTTAATACTTCTGTTTACTGTTTGAACAATATCTACCCTCAAGTTATGAAATTTACAGTTTGGAACATAATTATACGAAAGTGACAATATTAACCCGATATGTAATATATTTTGCAAACTAAGTCCAAATTTCACAAAAATAATGTAATAAATTTTCCAAAAGTTGTAACATCTTTATAAAGCTTATTTGAGTCTTAATAAACTACTTATTTGCTAAAATAGCTTATTTTATGCTTAATGGGCTTTAACGAGATAAAACAAAGGCCCATTAACAAATATTGATCCAATGGGTTTAAAAGTAAATTGGGCTTTTCAGTGGGCTTATTTTAAGGTCTCAAAAACATATTCAAATAGCTTATAGGAATGCTTATTCGATTGTGCTTAATGGACTGCTTATTGGGCTAAAAGCCCACTCGACATAAAAAGCGAGTTCTTATTCTGTTCGAGTAGCGATCACTTTGTGGTTAGAAAAGGGCTTTTTAGAGCTTATCATGAGAGCTTATTTATACAGCTTATTAGGTGAGCTTGTAAAGAAATGAGTCAAGTAAATAAATCGATATGTTGTACTTATGAAATGGATTATATGAGGTTGTTTCTAGTCGTCAAAATGAGTTGGTCCAAAGTATGAAAATGATATATAACGTGTGATATGCAATGTATGTTAGAAATATGTCTCGACAAGTAACAAAATGGAAATATATGTGTTGAATAGAAGTATAACATGATTATTCTAGCCATCCATGAATAGGAGGTCAATTGTGTTACGTAAAATATATACTAGAAAACGTAAAATTGCATAGAAAGTAAATATGATCGAATGGAATTATATAACGATGCATGAAATATTAAAACATTAGGGATGAATGGAAATGAATTTTAAGAGTTTAGCACACCAAAGAAGTGGTGAGATACACGTTTAAAGGACTAGAACTCGTATGTAGTTTGCAAGAATGATCACAAAGGACCCGAGAGCAAGGTATATGACTTGAAAATGGATTCTAGTGGCTCGACTAAGCTTCCTGCTCCTTGAGAGGTCTTATCAGAGAGAATGCTTAGAGAAAATATTGAGATGAGAGTGTTTAAGTGTGAATTAGAGGGTGTGTGTGCATATACGAGTATATATGCATGTACATGTGAGTTTTATTGTATAATATACACCAAGTGGGATTATATTCGATAATAGCAGGAGAGGATAAGGGACATAGGGAATATTACTAGCTTAGGAAATGAGTGAGCTAGTCCAAGTTGTATGAGTTTCAGTTTAGAGAAAACAAAGGTGTCGAGTGGTATATATATAAACGTATGTTCGGTATACATTGGGTCCAAATGAACGTTTAACATGACCAATTGGTTTAGATGTGATATAAGTGAGTTTGTGAACTTGTATTCGATAGGGAAACATGAAATGTATCAGTGAAAACAAGTTGATCGAGTTGGGTTAATATTTGGACGAATTTGTAATAGTGTCGAGTGGGATATACTTTGAGTCTCGTTTATAGATTAAACGTTCGAGTTAGAAGGCGAGACTTGCCATCCTGATTATTTGGTGTATAAAGATTCGATCCATGTAAAATATAGCATAGTTTGTGTGTCTAAATCAAAACATATTGAGGTCAAGTGAAGGTGTATCAAATCGAGTGAAATATAAGAAATATAAATTTTTGGGTTGGGCTTTGAATAGTGATAGGCTCAAGAATGGGCCAGGAATAGTAATAAGGATCTGTTTGGTTTATTATTCGTGTTAGTGATTGTCGTGGTCTGTGTGTGAGCTCGTTCCAATGTATTGTGAATCACGTATCAACGTGTTTGAGTTATTGTAGTGTAATAAACAAAATGAGACAACTTCTCATTTTCAAGGAAAAATCAGTAATAGGTGTCGAAAAATAAATAGTGTGCATTTTCTGATAAAGTAATCATTATTATGAAAATGGGAAAATTACCATTTGTCACAGCCTCCCAGCCTTATTTGAATGTCGTCCCGACATTCAGTTCGTGTTATCAGGTGAAGATACAAAAAGATGGGGATATTTGGCCTTGAATTCGTCTTCATGTTCCCACATGAATTCAGGGCCTCTTCGGGAGTTCCAACGAACCTTGACAATTGGTATTCGACTAAAGTGTAGTTCCAACGAACCTCTCGGTCCATGATTTCAACAGCTTCTTCGATAAAGTGTAGTCGATTGTCAATCTCGATTTCTTCCAGAGAAATAGTAAGAGTTTCCTCGGACAAACATTTCTTTAGATTGCATACATGAAAGACATCATGCACGTTGTTTAGTTCCTGCGGCAGCTTGAGTCGGTACGCTACCGGTCTGATTCTTTCTAGAATTTTGAAGGGTCCAATGTAACGAGGATTTAGTTTTCCATGTTTGCCGAATCGTATCACACCTATCTTTTTGCCTGTCTTGTGCAGCTTGCATCTGGCTACGAATCTGTACAATCTTTTTGGTTGTCTCATGGATGAGTTCGGGACCTGTGAGTTGACTGTCTCCCACTTCGGTCCAACAAATGGGTGATCGGCACTTACATCCATAAAGTGCCTCGAATGGTGCAACTTTTATACTTGTATGATAGCTGTTGTTGTATGAGAATTCGACTAAGGGCAAATGTCCGTCCCATCTCTTGCCGAAGTCGATAACACAAGATCGGAGCATGTCCTACAAGGTTTGAATGGTCATTTCAATTTGGCCGTCTGTTTGGGGATGATAAGTTGTACGCATGTCGAGTTTAGTACCCAAAGCTTTCTGGAGTGACTGCCAAAAGTTTGAAGTGAAATGACTGTCGCGATCAGAGATGATCGAAATTGGTACTCCATGTCTGGAGACTACTTCTTTCAGATATAAATGAGTGAGTTGATCCATGCTGTCAGTTTCTTTGATGGGAAGAAAATGTGCAGATTTGGTGAGTCTGTCAACAATCACCCAAATCGTGTCGAATCCACTGGATGTTCTTGGTAGTTTGGTTATGAAGTCCATAGTGATTCGTTCCCATTTCCATACAGGGATTTCGGGTTGCACTAGTAATCCGGACGGTCTCTGATGTTCAGCCTTAACTTTAGAACAAGTTAAGCATTTACCGACATATAGTGCAATATCTGCCTTCATGTTAGGCCACCAATATATTTTCTTAAGATCAAGGTACATCTTATCAGCTCCTGGATGGATAGAGTACTTGGACTTATGCGACTCATGCATAATTAACTCTCATATCCCACCATAGAGTGGTACCCAGCTTCTATCGTTGAAGCACAATACTCCGTCTGATCTCTTTACAAAGCCATTTGCATTCTATGGCATACCATAGAGTTTTTCACTTGGTCTATTTTCTTCCTTGAGTGCCTCAACCTGAGCCTCGAGGATTTTTGTTGAGAAGGTTAACTGATCATCATTCCTATTGATCTGACTCTCAAGGGTTTGAGTCGTTCCTTCCGGCTAAGAGCATCTGCCACAACGTTGGCTTTTCGCGGGTGATAACGAATTTCACAGTCGTAATCACTGAGTAATTCCAGCCACCTACATTGTCTCATGTTCAATTCTTTTTGGTCTAGGATATGTTGCAGGCTTTTGTGGTCCGTATACATTGTACACTTAGTGCTGTACAGGTAATGTCTCCATATCCTAAGAGTGAATACAACTGCTCCAAGTTCTAGATCATGGGTTGTGTAATTCTTTTCATGTGTCTTGAGTTGTCGTGATGCATAAGCAATCACTTTCTGCCTCTGCATCAAGACAGCACCTAAACCTTTGTACGAAGCGTCACAGTATACGACAAAGTCATCGCTTCCTTTAGGTAAGGCCAATATGGGTGCACTACACAACTTTTCTTTGAGTGTTTGGAATGCCTCTTCTTCGTCTTTACCCCAGACATACTTTACATTTTTCTGAGTTAGGGTGGTTAATGGTTTGGCTATTTTGGAGAATCCCTCGATGAATCTCCTGTAATAACCGGCAAGTCCTAAGAATTGGCGTATTTCAGTTGGAGTTGTTGGTGTCGCCCAATCCTTAATTGACTCGATCTTTTTCGGGTCCACGTGAATACCCTGGCTGTCAATCACGTGACCGAGAAATTGTACAGTGGAAATCCAGAAGTCACATTTCAAGAATTTTGTATACAATTCCTCCTTCTTGAGCAATTCCATAATCATCTTGAGATGTTTTTCATGTTCCTCTTTGTTCTTGGAATAGATCAGGATATCGTCTATGAACACAATCACAAACTTATCCAAATATGGTTTGCACACCCGGTTCATAAGGTCCATGAATACCGCTGGCGCGTTTATCAGACCAAATGGCATAACCTGGAACTCGTAGTATCCGTAACGAGTTCTGAATGCTGTTTTTGGGATGTCTTCTTCTCGGACTCGAAGTTGGTGGTATCCAGATCGAAGGTCGATTTTTTAATATACGCTAGAACCTTGTATTTGATCGAATAGATCGTCAATTCTAAGAAGTAGGTATCGGTTCTTTATTGTTAACTTGTCCAGCTCTCTATAGTCGATGCACATCCGAAAGGTTCTGTCTTTCTTCTTGACGAATAGGACAGGGGCTCCCCATGGTGAGGAACTAGGCCTGATGAAACTTTCTTGAGATCTGAGTTGTTCTGACAGTTCTTGCATCTCTGAAGAGCTATCGTAGGTGTCGCGCACAGGTGCAGCGTCTGGTACTAAGTCAATTTGAAACTTGAGTTTCCTGACTGGTGGAAGTCCAGGCAAGTCCTCAGGAAAGATTTCAGGAAAGTCACGAATGATTGGCACGTCTTCTAGGCATTTTTCTTTAGGCTCCTTCTTTGTCTTCTCAACTTGTGCTACAAAGAGGTGACATCCATTCTCAATGTACTTCTGAGCTTTGGTGCACGATATGATGTTCAATCTAGATGTAACTCTACGGTCGCTTCTATCTCCTAGTACTTCCAATACTTCGTTACCGTACGGTATACGAACAATCTTCTCGTCGCAGATGATCACCGCATGGTATTTAGATAACCAGTCCATTCCAATAATAACGTCAAAGCTGCCAAGTCCTACTAGCATAAGGTCTATGTTGAACGAGTGGTTTAACAGGTTTAGTGTACAACCTCGGATTATAGTGTCTACTCTTTCCACATTACCATTAGCTAGTTCTACGTCATAAACAATGTCTAAGGCTGTAGGGATGCTATCTAGCAACTGACTAAATGTGTTTGATATGAAACTCTTATCTGCTCCGGTATCAAATAAAATAGATGCATAGCGGTTGTTTAGAAGAAACGTACCCGTAACAACGTTTGGGTCCTCGGGTACTTCTCTTCCTCCAACCACAAAAACTCTTCCTCGGGCATTTTCTGCATAGCCCTGGTTCCCTCCAGCAGCTTGATTCCCACCGTAACCCTGGTTTCTCTGTTTCCTACACTCATTTTTGAAGTGCCCCTTTTCCCCACAACCGAAGCAGGTAATGGAAGATTTGTCCTTGACGGTAGGAGCTCTTTGATTAGCCACTGGCGCCCTCTGAGCAGTAGCAAGAACTGGTGACCTGTAATCCTTGGTCATATGACCGACTCTTTGACAGTTTTGGCATTTCACGGCGCATGGCCCGTTGTGATGGAGTTTACAACGGTTACACAGAGGAGATTTTCCAGCATAAACCTTCTGGTCACTGGGTTTAGCAGAATAAACCTTAGCGACTTCCTGTCGTTTATTTGGCTGATGGTTGGCTTTTGAGCTGTCCTCTTATTTCCTTTTGTTATATCCTTTTTTTGCCATATCTTGGATCACCTGATCCATTAAGTTATGAGAGATGGAGATGGTGTTATGCAAGTCAGTAGGATTTGCAGCCAATACATTCCCTCTGATGTTCAAGGGTAATCCTCCGATGTAACGCTCTATCAGTCGCGCCTCAGTAGCAACCAACTAAGGACATAGTAATTGTTAGGAATATAAATATTCATATGAAAGACTCGGTCACCCCGAGTATCTATTAGCATTAAGTTAGCTCGTAGGCTTATTAGTATTTGTTTAGTTATAGTAATACTAGTTTAGTTATAGTAGTATTTGTGGTATTGGGTCGGGTCTTTACCCACTGTCAGCTCAATCCATAGCCAATGTGGGGCATTTATTGTATGAAGTATATATACCCTTTCCATGCTATGGGAAGGATTGGTTGTTTCTCATAATACACACACACCACAAGGTGTTTTTCTCTCACTAGAAACTTCCCCTCCCTACTCTCTCTCTCTCTCTAACTCTATCAATGGCCAACATGTTCTTCCATAACCCAAGACCTCCCGAATCACACATAATCAACATATGAATCAATCCTACAATTGGTACCAGAGACCAGGTTGTTATTTGTGTTGATTTTGTGTGGTTCGTACCTTTATTGAAGCTATTTTACCCTCGTTTTTTTGTGAATCTTATTAAAAAAAAAAAAAAAAAAAAAAAAAAAAAAAATCTCCATATCTTTTGGTAATAGCTTTACACAATATCTATTGTATCAAAGTGGTCAAACGTTGCAGTTTTACATATCTGGTTCATGAGTTCTATTGTCTATATTATCAGTTTCATGAAGTCAGATAATTTTAGTGATGCTGTGTACCAACTCGTGAGATTTTGTGGTAAAAAAGATGCAAAAAATAAAAAATAAAGATCAGAGACAGCCTCGATGATAGTTCAAATTAGTCCGTGGTTGTGTTGGTTTGTTTGCTTTGGTTCAATTAAGTTATTTGGTGGTGTTTTATTTTGAAGATTGTAGTTTTTCTGGGTTGCGGTTTGATCACATGTTCTTGGTTGCGTTTTTATGAAAGAGTTAATCCAGATCCGGTTTTTATAGTAAAGCATGAAAGTGACTGGTCAACTGCGTTTTGACCGGTCAACTGCGTTTTGACCGGTCAACTGCGTTTTGATGTCTCCATTTTGCCACTGCGATTTGCCTTTTTGAAGACCAATTATCAAGATAATCGAAACTAAATGCTGTCAAATTTTCTTCAAAAAATACCTCAGACTCTTATCGAAATCAGTCCAAACCATGAAAAGATTAACAAGAAGGAAAAAGAAAGCTGAGCCAAGACAATTATAATCCTAACCACAAACAAATCCAACACCTATCCTATATCCAATCCTCCACAAATTTCAAACAACATCAGTAACTACTCCTATTCCATCTCCAATTAAACACAAGACATGATAATCAACAAGATCTCCGTACGGTTCAACTTTCTTTCCAATCTTTCAAGGATTTTTTTGTTGAACAATTATTCATCACTGATCTTTGTGAAGCTATCACTTTATAAATATCCGAATATAAAAGATAAGAAATATAACAAGTCATGTGATTTTCTTTCATCAATTCGTTCAAGATTATAACACAACACAAAAACAAAACCTTACCCGAGACCCATATAGGATCTTGAAGACAAGCCAATACACGAATCGAGAATAAAAGAAAAGTATCAACGGTTTAAGTTATTTGTGCGTTGTCCTTGACACTTGAGCAGAAAGACTAAAGGGTTTTGGTTGTGTTTCGATCAGTAAGAAGGATGTACTGGTGTGGTGTTTTTAAATTGTTTATGAGAGATAAGGAGTTAGATGTGTTTGTGTCGTGTTTGAACTGCAAAACCAGAGAAAAATATTGATGGGGACGGAGTGTTTAAGGTGGAGTGTGATTAGGGTTATTGCAAATGCAATTGATTAAGGTATTATAACACTTAAATACCGGTTTCATTGTGGTGGACTGGATCTG